>JAJMJR010000012.1:0-321634 GCA_030569075.1 Suzukiozyma sphagnicola | reverse complement strand
GAACCCGGGTTTGCTCGGTGAAAGCGAACCGTGCTAGCCGTTACACTATATCGGATAATAAGATTAGTTAAAAAACGCTGTGGCAGGTCATATTATGTAGACAGAAGAAAGATAGGTCTTATCTCAGCGATTACAGCTAATCACCCAAATTGTAATTTAAATAGTTCAATTATGGTGGGTATTGAAAAAACATTCCCACTAAAGGACAATATATCAAATTTGACACTCGATGCAATCCAATAAGATTGTAATACTTGGTTGATGAATAAAATTTGAGAAGCAATTTTAAAAAATAAAGGAATACAGAACCAATTGAGGTTAAGACATGCAACGATACTAATACTGCTATATCACTACATTTTCAGGTACTAGTTCAAATTTAGTTGATAGGTGGCCCATCTTGCATCTAGCTCTATCTCCCATAACCAAGGCACTTCAGTTAGTTTGGTGCTTTACTTGAAAATAAAATTAACAGGAACAATATTTTGATCAAACATTGGTTAACAAAGTTCGGTCCACTAGCAAAATGTTACTTTTAATGGGAAAATAATAGCACGAAGCAGAAACACAAGAACAAGTAGACATTGGCTCTAATTTGCTTTGCTGTAACCCATAGAGAAAAAAGCACATGTTGATGATTAGCAAGATTATGACTGAGAGCCTACGATCTTACAAAAATATATTATTGCGTGCAGCAAAAGTAATTATGCCAACGATATAATTGTAGCACTACCAGTTAGATTTAGCGGTGGCTAATTAGATGTGTAAACGCGAGAAAAAACTGGAACAAGACTCAACTTGATCCAATACAGTTTTACAATCGATTGCTTTGTGAGTTGTATGGTGAAGCATTGAGTAATTAAGTAGGATTATTGATATCCATTGACGTAATGACGAAAAGAGCATGTTTGGTTGTAGTCGATTTACAGGAAGACTTTCTACCATCGGCTGGATCACTTGCTATAGCTGAAGGTAGATCAATTATTCCATTAATTAATAATTTGATAGTTGATAAACAATACCAATGGCATGCAATTGTTGCAACCCAAGACTGGCATCCTACAAATCATACATCTTTTGCAGAAAATCATAATGTCAAGCCTTTCAGTCAATTATTATTCCAACATCCATTAAATAAACTAGATAGTTCTACAAACAAACCTATGACTAAATTACAAACGGTTTGGCCGACTCATTGCGTTCAAAATACCATGGGGGCAGATATCGATGCCGGATTTCTTGGTAACTTTAATTCCATTCCTCCTGAAATCCCGAAGATAGTAGTTCAAAAAGGGTATTTATCAGATAGAGAATACTATCTGTGTTTTCAAGATACTTGGGGATGCCATCAAACTGAAATGGAAAGGTTCTTGCTGGAAAACTGCATAACTCATGTGGTGTTTGTGGGATTGGCATACGACTATTGTGTTTATAATTCGGCTAAGGATTGTGCTGACTTAGGTTTCAAAACTTTTGTAATTAAGAGTTGTTGTAAAAGTGTTTCGCCTCAAGATATAGATGAAACTGATAAGCTCTATTTGAAGTCTAATGTCCAAATATTAGAAAATGTCGATGCATTAAACGCTATTATCAACACTTAGTAATGTACGTTAATGTTTGGTACTGTTTGCCTGCCGTTTAGATTATGTTAGCAAACACTGTGATACTTCTGTCTTGCCAACACTCTTTTTCGACCAATCTATTTGTTATGTAGAAACTTTACTTCTCTTATTATTATACATTAATGACAACATAACAGCACTAGTTTATTCCTAATTTCTCTATTAATTGTCTTTTCTTTTGATCAAGAATCCACTGAGAAACTTGAGCTTGAGTTGGTACTTTTTCTTCTAATTCATTAATTGTAACCTGCGGTTCCACTTTCGATTGTTTACTCAATTGTTTCAACAATTCAATACTTCTTTCATGCTCGAACTGCAACAATTTATCACGGGCAGAAACCTTTCTCTCAGGTACAATATCCATTTCAATAGTAGATTCGTCGAGACTTTGACAAATCTTGTTAATTCTTTCTATTTCATCAAGGTTTAGTAACTCTTCACAGTGGTTTTTTTCATCAAAGAAGCCATAGTACGAGTTTGGTAAAGATTTGTTTAAAACTTTTGACGGTTTACTTCTTGGTTTTGCTTGTGGCGGTTTAGAAGCTTGAAGTAAAAGTTTAACATCAGGTAATTCTTTGGCTCTACCGAAATACCGATATCCAGTAATCTTGTTACCCGACTCATCAGTATGGGAACCGACAACACCGGTATTGCTTAAATCTTTACCAAAATTTATATAATCATTCCCTCCCAAAGATTTAATATGGTATTCCCAAGCTCGCTTTTCTTTAAATAATTTATTCAACGAATCATTCAATTCACGCAATATAAAATCGTTGGTTGTAGGATCAGATATTCTCGTTAGCTTGACGGAAATTTCACTTATAACTGTAGTTCGCCACTTTTCCGCTTGAGGTAGCGATTCTACGCTTTGAACATATTTAGGACGCAAATTGGGATTGGACTCCAACACCCCAGCTTCCTTGTTCTTTATAGCTTGATACCGATTTAACCCAGCCTGAGCTTTCTCTTTATTCCTAGACATGTCTATCTATCTCTTATAACTTCCTCTAGTTGACTATGGCTACAATAACCTCGATGAGCATCGCGCATTCCAATTCGCGAAATCAGAATACTAGAGAATTGCGAACTTATTATACATATATTAGGAGTAATGCTATATTAGACGTATGAGTATCTACATACCACGGAATTGATTTCTACCAGCACTTCTACGACCATTTTGTGCTCTTTGTTTAGTTCTACCCAGTTTCATTGCTTTTTCGTCATCTTCTTCATCACTTTCTATTGGTTTTGGTTTTGATTTAGATTTGGATTTCTTTGGAACAAAGGTCAACTCCATTTCTCCTCTGGCATGACGACGTAACCTAGAATCGTCGTTTGTGTTATGGCTCTTTTCTTCATTGAGTTTTCTAACTTGACTTCCAAATGATTCTGCTTGTTTATTAGTTGGTTCTTCGGTAGATTTGGCGGTCATTTCATTCATAAATCTGGTGGTTTCCTCCGTCTCTTGTTTCTTTCTTCTTATTCTTTCCATTTCCTTTCTCACCCTAGCAGTGTTGGCTTCCTTTAGTTCTTCGTCTTCGCTTTCTTCTTCGCTGTCCTCTTCATCCGAAGATGCCATTTCAGAGTCGGATCCTTCTCCATTATTATTCATTCTTTCATCATCGGACTCTTCAGCAGCAGTTAAACCACGAGACCTTCCGTTGGTAGTAACATCTTTACTAGATTGAACTGGATTAAGTTGTTTATATTCATGAGATTGTTCATCAACCGCGAAATCTGGATTTTCGAATAATTCTTTGAAACGATCATCATTAATAACAGTTTCAGCAACTTTGGAACCTTGCTTGTCTTGTAATTTCTCAGCCAATCCCTTGTTGACTTTAATTTTAGTATTTTTAACAGCTCCAGTGGATCTGATTCTCGACTCTCTTTCTTTTTCAATTTTCTTTTTGATTTCTCTTTCTCTTTGATCTCTATAAGAATTAGGATTGGCAATAAGATTAACCTTATCAAATAATTCAGTATCAATGAAAAAACCATGCATATACGAACGTAAAACCTTGGATCCGACCAAATGACTTAAATTCAATTTAATAACTTCATCACGAGTGATAAATCTATAGTTTGAATAAACAGTATCGGATGGCTTTTCTTCTAATTCTTCCGTGACATTATCTAAGAACGAACACCATTTTGGTGCTGGTCCTATGTTAGGAATATAATATGTATGCATAGGGATACCTTCATTAGCCATGAAAAACATCCCAGAACCTTTGATATATTCAACATCATTAATATCAACACTTGGTTCCATAGATGCAAATGGTTTACCTGTATTTCTATCCCAAATCTTGGCAATTCTCTTATCTGTTGTCAAAATTTTGTCGGAATCTGATGTATGATCATCAATCCAAATGATTTTCTTGATTTCGTAACCATATCCTTGATCCTTAACCATTGAAGGAACTGAAGTTCTTAGATCATAAATTAATGATTTACCATTACTTGTACCACATGCAAAATTTAACCCGTCATTTCTGAATTTGGCTGCTGTTACCTGAATATTTTCTTCGAGTTGTTCACTAACAAATAATTTAGCTGCCCTATGTCTACTTCTAGGATCCCAGAATTCAACAGTACCATCTTCTAACCCGGCAGCGATTAAACCATGAACGGGGTTTATATCTACAGAATTCACCCCTTTATTGGTATCCAAAACATATGGATTTAAGAATCTTCCCTGATCTAAGTTAAGTCTATATAATTCATTCCCTGATGCACCCACGATCAAATCACAATTCACTTCGTTATAGGCCATACTTCTTCCAAATTTGGGGATTCTGGAACGATAATGGATACCACCTTTAGTTTGAAATTCGATAGACCTATCGTTTTGTAAATGAATCGACTTAGTCCAATCTGAAGATAAAATTAAAAAATCTATATTCTCACAATCAGTATGTCTATCGAATTTTAATGACAAATTTGCAAAATCATAAACATGGATTTGCGGTTTATAGGTACCAGTAGCAATTGCAAACTGACCATCTGGAGTCACTTTTATTTTATTTGAAGCTTCACTAAACTCAAAATCTTGCACCAATTCAATTCTATTCAGATATTCAAGATCATGTTTTAACTCCTTCTTTCTCTTTTTGGCAATCCAATCAGGTAAAGATCGTGACACATTGGTCCCCGATACTTGATACACCGAAACGTTACCAGCTGTCGTAGATTTTAAAACCATGTCAATTTCCTTACTAGTTTCTATTTTATGCTCATCTCATCTTCTATCTAAAGCGATGAGAAGGTACCTAACTTTTTTTCGTTTCGAGGGCAATCACGTGATACTTGATTTTGGCTGCAAAATTTCATCATCTAATGACCACAGCAATAGGTAGTACGCTGGGGACTTTATAAGTAGATGTTCAAAACTCTAATTAGTTGCATTTTTTTTATTTATATACTTTTTTAATTTATTTTTGCTTTTGTATTTTTGGTTTTGCTATCCTTCAAATGATGCTATCTTAAGCAATATTTCTCTTTTCATATTCATCAACATGAATACTCTGTCTCCTGGCGGCGTTTGCTGAATATATCGGCGTGGTGGTAGCATTAGGTTGACTTTCATTATCGGGTTCTTTATCTATTTTCATTGTATCAAAGAATAAACTTTTCAATTCCCCGACTGTGATCTCAGTTGTGCTTGTGTTTAGATCTTGACAAACATCAAGCATCTTTTGCAGGCAAGGTTGGTTGTAGTGGAATTTTTTCATGAAAAGTGATATACCGTCTTTAATAACATCTGTTATCTTTGTATCTTTCTGGAGTAAAACATCAAATAGCAAAACAAACACAGGAACCAGTTGCAAATCCCACGCACAACAATAGTGGGCAAAATCAAACAAGTGAATCCAAATTTGACCATAGGTGTCAGAGGAAGATTCTAATAAGATAATAATTATCTTATATACTAGCTTCTTGGCAGTTGATTGAAGAGCTGCTTCATTTTCCGCATTTTCGCAATATAATAAAGTTGAAATAATCGAAGTCAATAGAAAATTAACAGATTTAGTAATAATTTTGCAATCAACAGCTTCCGAAGAATATTTATTTGAATTAATCATGCAAGTAAATTCTTGGGGCATAATGGAAATCAATGTTCCTAGAATATGGATGTTGGCCAAGATCAAATTATCAGAGACTTGGCTAGATGAATAGACATTCAGTTCAAGTTGGTTATTATCCTCTAATAACATTCTAGATTTTGGTATTGGTGGCAACAGTAAATGTTTGAATTGGTTAACCAACTTTGGTGCTAACATAACCAGATCATCATGATCAAAAATTAATATATTCAATGATACCAAGTAATTTAGGTATACCAATGCAGTAAACAAAGACAATTTGCTTGATAACTTATTAAATGATGCATATAATTGTAATCTATCACTAAATTTGGAACAATTGTAAATCTGCTTATTTGATAAAACCAAATTGGTGACCAATTGAGGAGAAGAAAAGTAGCACAAATGAATTCCATTCTCTAGAACTTTCAAGATAAAGTTGAAGGAATTGTTCAAGGAATCGTCTTGTTCAAAGAAATATTGATAATGGAATATTTTCGGAGGCAAGAAGTTAGTATTGGCAACATAAACTTGAGGATATTTCAGTAATAACAATTCAACTATAGAATCAAGAATTTTATCAATAAGAGATTTATTCATTTGAGAGAAATCATTTTGAGACTTGATTCTGATCAAGTTTTGCATAAATTCCTTATGGTTTAGTAAGACTAAACTAGACAATTCTCTTTGAATATCTATATCAACTAATTCAAGCAAATTTAGTAAAATGGTTGAAATTTGAAAATTTGCAGTGGAATTATCTAAAACTTGATCAAACGAATTTATCAATAATTCAAATTTAGATACTAAATTATTGAGGAATGCTATAAATTGTAGACAATCGGCAGTTTCAACTACAAAATAACCGTCAACATCAGAACTTGAAAGGAAAAGTTTGCAGCAAACATTTTTTAAACCGTGAATTTCGTTAACCATTATATTTTGCAAAAAACATTGATTTTGTGAGAAAAACAGAAAAATGGAGGGAAAGTAGGAAAGTAACTTTGGGTTGACTAATAACTGCCAAATAAGCAACACAAGACTGTTCATTAAATTGGTCACATCTCTACCACTATCAACAGAATTATTCAAAATCTTGAGAATTGAATTGAAGATGGTGAATTTCTTGGTCACACCAATCTCATTAAAGCTAGACTTACCAACATGTTTCAAGACAAATAATAACTTACTACAAATATATTGCACTTTATCATCAACATTTAATGCCAATTGATCTTCTTGCAATATCATATCTAATTGAGATTGAATCTTGCAAAGAGATAAATGAATGGCATCATCCGATGGAGGAGATTGAGAAAGTTCGGGAAATTTGTTCATATCTGCAACTTACTTTACTTATTGCTTGCTGGTTTCAATTAAATAACAATATTTGATTAATTGATAAAGAAAAAGAAGAAATATTCGTGTGGTGATTTTACAGCACTTTTTATTATTAGGGGTTGTGTTGCAAAAATGTTGCAACTTGTGCGGCTTGTGCCACTTCGGTCCATATGCAAGTTGAAGCTTGAATATGTGTTTCACAATAAGCTGTAATGCAAAGCAAGTGTAACATAAGTGTAGCATAAGTGTAACAGAATTGCTTAGAAAGTTGGAGTAAATGGAATACCCGAGGTGGGACATTCGGTTAAAATCATTTCTTTTGTAACAAAATTAGTTAGAAGTCAGTTGGTAGAAGTCAGTTAGACAACGATAAACCAGTTTTAAAAACAGTAGTATTCAGGCAACATTGGGACAGCCATTCATTACAAACATGACAAAAAACCGGAAGATATAACTCGGACTTGGGACGTGGCGCTACTATAATCGAAACATTCGATGGTTCTGGCTGCATGAACATGTACATTGTTGCAGTATTGAAACTATTCTGTAACATCTACTGTATGTTGAGATTGTACTAGAATCATACATGAAACAATTTATGGTATCGTATTTTTAATATAAATATGCTAATTGATACTCTAGGAGGAAAATTGAGTTTATATTTGGATTTTATCAAGATTTTCAAATCTTTATTTTTTGCAGCCAGAATAATGGAAACCGTCAACAGTTATGATATAGAAAATCACGGATTCAGACAAAGGTTACAACATTACAAAGAATTTGAATTTAGAACTAATTCAAAATCCCACTTAGCAGATTATAATGATGTGAATAGTGTTGATAGGTCTATAAATGTCAATTTCTACCAATTTTTGGAAATGACATGCTGGGAGCTTATGCTGTGCTCCTCATCGGATTCTCGAACATCCAATACTGAAGACACAAAACCAAATGAATCAGATTCCTATTGTCCATCGGAGGATCCCCCACCTGTTCAGCTACCTAAAACATCGTTAGAAACCATACTGAATTTCTGTCCATTCACCAATTTTAGAACTGCTCAAAATACGTTTCAAATTGAAAATAACGTTACCAGAACTAGATGCAACAATGTTTGGACAAAACTTAAAAGCAAATTCCGAACTATTCGGAAACCCAGTGGAAAATGATATATATATTTGTGCAGCTGAAAACGTTCACCAGTACATCGAATTAAATTAGTCTTACATTGCGATTTATATTTTATTATACAAGTTAGTTTATTCTATCAATTAATCTAATTGGGAAGCTAAATTAGCAAGTTGCTTGAACACAGCTGATTTAGCAGTACCACCAGTGGCATCTCTTCTTTCAACACTTACTTCGAAATCAAACACGTCAGTAACATCTGCTTCAAATCTGGCATCAATTTGTTTAAATTGATCTAAGCTCAACTTGTCAATACCAGATAATTTTTGTTCCTCTGCAGCTCTAACACATTCACCGGAGATGTGATGAGTTTCTCTGAATGGTACTCCTTTTCTAACCAAATAATCAGCTAAATCAGTGGCCAACATATCCATGGTCAATGCAGATTCCATTTTTTGTCTATTGATGGACAAGGTAGAAATTACCCCTGTGGCAATCAAAATAGAATGTTCAACTGTAGTTAAAGCGTCGAATAAAGGTTCTTTATCTTCTTGCATATCTTTGTTATAAGTAGATGGGATGGATTTAATAGACATTAAGAATCCCGCTAAAGAACCAAACACTCTACCAGATTTACCTCTTAATAATTCTAACGAGTCTGGATTCTTCTTCTGTGGCATTAAAGAAGAACCAGTGGAATAAGCATCGGCACATTGAATGAAACCAAATTCCGCAGTTGAGTAGATAATCAAATCTTCGGAAAATCTGGATATGTGATTCATAAACAAGGTGCACCAAAACAAACTTTCAACTACAAAATCTCTATCAGATACGGCAGTCAAAGAGTTTCCAATAACAGATTCAAAACCTAATCCTTGAGCTAAGAATTCTCTATCGATTCCATAAGGATGTCCAGCTAAGGCACCGGAACCCAATGGAGATTTATTGACTCTAGCTAAAATTTGTTGCAACCGCTGATAATCTTCAGTGAAATAGGTTGCGTAAGAAGATAACCAATGCGACCATCTAATAGGTTGAGCTCTTTGCAAATGAGTGTAGCCTGGCATTAACACGTCGATTTCATTTTCGGCTCTGTTTAATATAGTCTTAATAAAATCAGCCAAGAATTGAGATAATTGCGTCAACTTCTCTCTAACATAGATTCTCATATCGGTAGCAACTTGATCGTTTCTCGATCTCCCAGTATGAACTTTACCAGCAATATGTTTACCAATGATCTCCCCCAATCTTCTTTCGTTGGCAGTATGAATATCTTCATCCCCTTGTTTGACTACAAACTTATCTTGTTGCCATTCTATTCTGATTTCTTCCAAACCCTTATGAATAGCTGCAAGTTCATCCTCAGTAAGCAAGCCAATCTTTTGCAAACCTTGAGTATAAACCTTGGTACCAGTCAAGTCTGCATCAAACATCACCTTGTCATATGGTAACGAAGCATTATACAAGTCCATCAATGGGTCTGTAGCGCCAGTGAATCTACCACCCCATAATTTGTTTTCAGCAGGTTGTTCGGACATTGTCAAACTTTTTGTTTCTATTCAAATTCAATTCAACCACAACAAAAACTGGTTTCTAATACGCTCAACCAAACAAATCTAATTGCAATATTCGTTAAATAAGCTAATCGTGGTACAAATTACATTAATTAACTTTTATAGTCGAAATTTTTTCACCGCGGCTAAGAGTCATCTTACCCGATTGGGACTAGCGGCATTTCCCCAAGAATGGTGGTCCAAGTCAGGGTAACATCATTTTGATTTAGTTAACAATCAATCATGTTGTGCAATCTGGTGATCAAGGTAATTGACTGATCTTGGCACCGTTATGATGTCAGGGGGTGTGTGTCGATGGTATACGATTGTAAGCGAGCATTCGCTAAGAAATTATGCGAGATGCCCTATTTCGTTATTGTTAGTTTAGGTATTATATACATTAATCTATTCACGGTATGTAAAAACAACTATATCAATGTTCATGGTTTACATCTACCTGGGAATCTTGGGTATAACGAACAGTCTCTAACGGTGAATCTGTCACATAACCATGCTAAGATTCTTTCAGTTCCTAAACCATATCCACCGTGTGGACAAGTACCGTATTTTCTCAAGTCGGTGAACCAATAGTATGAATCTTTGTCTAAACCTTCTCTATCGAAAGCTTCCATTAATTCATCGTAATCGGATGTTCTCATAGAACCACCGGTGATTTCTCCAACATTTGGCATTAAAACATCCACTGATTCGGTGACTCTCTTGTCATCAGCACATTTTTGCATGTAGAACGATTTGATTTCAACAGGGAATCTAGTCAATAAAATAGGTTCACCAATAGTATCAGTCATCTTACGTTCAGCTGCTTCAGCAATATCGTCACCAAATTTGAATTTTTCCCCATCTTCATTTGGAATTCCGTGCTCGTTCAACCAATCTAAAGCGTGGATATATTCCATTCTTTTGAATTTCCCAGTTGGTGGCACGAAGTTTGGATTTAATTGTTTAACTAATGGTCCAGCAATTGGGTCTTCTAACACATATTTGACCACGGTGATAATCAACTTTTCAATATGGTCTAACAAGTCGTCGAATTTCAAAAATGCCAATTCAGCTTCGATATGAGTATATTCAGATAAATGTCTTCTAGTATGGGATTTTTCAGCACGGAAAGATTCTTGCACACAATAGACATCACCTAAAGCAGCCAAACAAGATTCCAAATACAATTGGGAGGATTGGGATAAGTAGGCTTCTTCACCATAATATCCTAAAGTGAATAAAGTAGATCCACCTTCAACTTGATTTTGCACCATACAAGGAGGAGTAACTTCAGTCAAGGTTTCTTCATAGTAGAATTGTCTCACAGCTCTCATCAAAGAAGCTCTAACTTTCATAACTGCCGATAAAGATTCTCCTCTTAAAGCCAAATGACGTTGATCTAACAATAACGAAGGATCGGCATTTTCTTGCACTTTATTGGTGATGGACTCATCACCACCTGGAGCCAAACCAACCACTTCGTAGTAGTCGGCTTTTAATTCTACACCACCTGGAGCTGATTTACCTTCAGGCAACTTGTGAATGACCCCTTTAATGGAAATACTCGATTCCAAAGTCAACTCTTGAGTTTGTCTAGCCTTGGCCAAATCTCCAGATAAAATAGCTTGAATGAACCCAGTACCATCTCTTACGGTGATAAAACAAAGTCCTTTCTGTACTCTCAATCTGTGCACCCACCCATTAACCAACACTCTGGTGGATAAGTTGTCTTGCATGGCTCTCAACTTGATTTTCTTAGCTTGCGGCAAGGAAGCATCTTCTTCGATTTTAATCAAATCCAATTGCGCCAACTTGGCAGCATTGTCTTTTTGTAAACTAGCTTGTTGTTCAGCTAATTTTACCTGTTTTTCTAATTTCTTCTTCAACCCTTCAGCACCCTTTTTAGCCTTTTTCATGGCGGATGCAGAGATTTCCACATACTCAAACGCTTCGCTGTCTTCAACTTGTTTCCAAATGAAAATCTTGCTCTCTCCATTTTGATATAACGCAAATGCTGCACTTTGAAATGGTTGTGTCTCACTACCTACAACGTCAACACTGTCGACCCCTGTGGTTTCATTAACATAAACTGACATGGTAAATCGTTCAATATGGTGATTACCTTCAAATAACTCTAACAAATTACTACGAATATTGAACTATATCCTTTACAATCTGGCTTTTTCAATTTTGTTGCAGTAAACCTTCAGTGACTCAGTGAAAAAGTTGAACAAAATGGTATTTCCGGGTAAATGAAATTTTTTTATTAGTCAAAGTCAAGCGAAACTTTTTCATTGTTGCCAGTTTCCCATTTCCATAGTAAACCATGGCATTAGAACAATCTTTGGCGACTTTGTCGTTAGCAGTAGTTAGTTCTGAAACTGCAGTAGCCACCAAAACCCTTATTTTCAAGCCAAAAACCGCCAAAACCGCTGTTGCTGTTCCTGTTGTAGTATTTGCGTTACAATCAACTCAAACTCCCTCGCCAGTTATTGCCAAAGTTGCTGGTGTGAAGGAGCCAAGATTGGCCAAGGATGATTTAGTGGAGGAATTCTTTGCTACCACCTCAAAACAAGTGTCCATTGCCAATTTGCACAAGGATTTGGCTGGCAAAATCAAGGTTATTGTTGATCAACAAATTGTTGATGCCAATGACGATTTGATTCTTGAATTGGCCACAGAATCGGCCAAAGCTTGTGTTAGCGCTAAGCAAATTCACCAATATTTGATTTCTACTGGTATAGAATTGATTGTCACCGACTTTGCCCAAGAGAGTTCTGCTGCTCCAACCGCCGCTAGTTCTAAAAAGGACTCATTGAAAAAGGAAAAAGATGAAGCCAAGTTAGATGACGCCAAATTAATCGGGATCACCGTTGACAAGGCCAAAGATTTCTCCTCTTGGTACTCACAAGTGGTTGTTAAAGGGGAAATGTTGGATTATTACGATATTTCTGGATGTTATATTTTAAGACCAAACTCTTACGCTGTATGGGAAGAGATTCAAGATTGGTTTAACGTAGAAATCAAAAAATTGGGAGTAAAGAATTCGTACTTCCCAATGTTTGTTTCTTCAAGAGTGTTGGAAAAAGAAAAAGATCATATTGAAGGGTTCGCTCCTGAAGTCGCTTGGGTCACCAAAGCTGGTAACTCCGAATTAGAAGAGCATATTGCTATTAGACCAACTTCGGAAACCGTCATGTACCCTTACTATTCCAAATGGATCAGATCCCACAGAGATTTACCATTGAAATTAAATCAATGGAACTCTGTTGTCAGATGGGAATTTAAACATCCTCAACCTTTCTTGAGAACAAGAGAATTTTTATGGCAAGAAGGTCACACCGCTCATTTGACCAGAGGCGGTGCTACTGAAGAAGTTGATCAAATCTTGGAGTTATACAGCAGAATCTATGAAGAATTATTGGCTGTTCCAGTTATTAAAGGTAAGAAAACCGAAAACGAAAAGTTTGCTGGAGGTGATTATACTACTACTTGTGAAGGTTTCATTGCTGCTACTGGTAGAGGTATCCAAGGTGCTACTTCTCATCATTTAGGTCAAAATTTCTCGAAAATGTTCAATATCTCTGTCGAAAACCCAGACGGTGCTGACAAAGAGAGAGTATTTGCATTCCAAAACTCGTGGGGTTTATCCACTAGAGTTATTGGTGTTATGGTCATGACTCATTCTGACAATAAAGGTTTAGTATTACCTCCAAGAGTTGCCCAAACTCAAGTTGTTGTTATCCCAGTCGGAGTTACTGCTAAGACTACAGAAGAACAAAGAAAAGCCATCAACGATGGAGCTGCTGCCATTGAAGCCAGATTAAGTAAGACTGATGTTAGAGTCACTGGTGACTTCAGAGATATCTACTCCCCAGGTTGGAAATTTGCCGATTGGGAATTAAAAGGTACTCCATTCCGTTTAGAATTTGGACCAAAAGATTTAGCTGCTGAACAAGTAACCGCAGTTAGACGTGATAACGGTGCCAAATACACTGTTAAATTATCTGAATTAGAAACTCGTATCCCTGAATTGTTAGTAGAAATGCAAGCTGGTTTATTAGAAAAAGCCCGCAAAGATTTTGATGAACATAGAGTAACTGTTGAAGAGTGGAAAGACTTTGTTCCTACTTTGAACGCCAAGAACGTCATCCTTGCTCCATGGTGTGGTGACGCCGAGTGTGAAGATGATATTAAAGATTCTTCAGCTACTAAAGATGATGGAGAAGCAGAAGAAGTTGATGAAAAAGCTCCTTCAATGGGTGCTAAATCTTTATGTATTCCATACAACCAACCAGAATTAAAATCTGGCCAAAAGTGTGTTAGATGTGATAAAGCAGCAGTTACCTACTGTATGTTTGGTAGATCATATTAAACAATACATTCTGCAGTTGGTTAGCAAAAGGTGTATATAAAATTATGAACCTGTAATATAAATAATGATGTATATCTAATTGTATTGTTTCCAAAACAACGACTTCTCTAACACATTTATGGGAACCTTCTTAACAATCGTCTTATTATTGTTATCCAAATCAAGATGGTAAATATCGGTTAATCCCAAGTCGATAGCATAATCCAACACTTTATGGTAATTCAACCCGATATGGCCCAATCCATGGGAGTCGTCAGATAAACAGAATTTACCTCCTAATTCGTTAATGGCGAGAGCAAAGTCTCGTTTTGGATAAGGGGTATTCCAACCTTTACGTATTGCTGAAGAATTAAATTCAAATAGTCCCCCATAGCTGACAACATATTTAATGTTCCGCATTGCTCGATCCCAAACATCTGGCCAATCGGTTCTAATGTCGATATTACGCAAAATTTTGCCGGTAGTGGGGTCAATTTCGTCCACTGGCTCGAAGAGTCGGATTAGATCAAAGTGTCCTATAACCATTGGATGCAATTTTGATATTACTTTGTATTGAATATCAAAATATTCGTTAAATAACTGTCTCGAGGTAGCTTCAGTTAGTGACTCCCGAGCTTTTATCCACAAGTTTCGATCAAAATCAATTGGAATCAGATTTACAAAATGAACCGATCCTACACTCATATCAAAATTATGGGTTTCTATCAATTTTTTGGCATAATCAATGTGTTCATCGTCAATTCCTTCAATCTCAAACCCAATGAGAACCTTCATCTCCACTCCAGAATTGTACTTTGATTGCACCGCCAATGCATGCTGCAAATACTTACTGAAATTTCCTTCTAAGGTAGCAATATCATATCCCAATTCATGCTCCTCTGGATAAATAAAATCTTTTTGCAATCGAGGCATATGCTCAGTAAGGCAAAAATGAGTGAATCCCCGGGCCAAAGCACACTCTACGACTTCTTCTAATCCATCCTTAGCATGTGCTACATAGTCTCCACTATGGCTATGATGAGAATGCATTGTTGAATCAGATTACTGGTGCTGTAGCTGTAAGGAACCTTTTTGCAGTAGTAGTTATGATTCACCACGAGCGTTATCAATCAAATTACATACAGGAGTGAAGATAATGAGTCGTGTAGACGCCTATTGACGGTTTACAACTTTAAAAGTGTGCAGTGCCAGCAGCGATTGAGTCTGCAGGATAAATTTTCACTTTCAAAGTGGATTCTAACAGAACTCTGCTAGAAGTATGTAAATATGCTAGGAAGAGGTATTTCCAGAGCTCAAGTACGCTGTACACACCTGGGGATATGTCCTACTATAAAAAAGTTGATGGAAAATCCACCTTTGGTTAATAAAAACGTCCAAGTACAGGGCCATATTAAGTCTATTCGTCAGTCAAAGAATGTAGGTTTTATCGATGTTAGTGATGGTTCTGATTATCGTAGTTTGAATATTGTAGTACAGGACCCACAGGAGGTTTTAGCTGGTACCCATTTGAAGGTTGGCCAGAGTATTTCTGTGAAAGGGCACTGGATTGAATCTAAAGGGAGTCAAGATTATGAAATAGTAGTAGGAAATAATTCACAGCATAAGGTTGAAATCATTGGAGATGTACCAGATGGCTACCCTATTCAAAAGAAGGTGAATACAATGCAGCATTTGCGTAGTTTCCCTACTTTGAGACATCGGACATCTACCCTTGCATCAATACTTAGATTTAGATCATTTCTAGAATCTAAACTTATGAATTTCTTTGATAATGAAAGTTTTGTGAAAGTCACGCCACCAATTATTACAAGCTCCGACTGTGAAGGTGCCGGAGAGCAATTCAAGGTGGACCGAATTGCAAAAGATAATGCTGATTTCAAATTCTTTGCCAAAGATACATATTTAACGGTTTCAACACAATTACATCTTGAAATTTTAGCATTATCACTTAATAGAGCATGGACTCTTACTCCTTGTTTCCGAGCAGAAGATTCAAACACTAATCGTCATTTAAGTGAATTTTGGATGTTAGAAGCGGAGATTTGCTACGTCGATGATGTGAAGCAATTGACTAAGTTCACTGAAGATATGATCAGATTCGTGACCCAAAGTCTTTCTGATAGCAGTGATGATTTGCTAGGATCCAGATATAACAGGGATGATATCCCACTATTGAAACAGAGGTGGGAATGCATTTTGACGGATAATCCCTGGCCCAATATCACATATAGTGAAGCAATTGAAATCATCAATAAGGTGATGCTCAAAGGTAAACTGAAGGGAAGATTGACTTGGGGAGATTCTATTCAAACTCCACATGAAAAGTGGTTAGCTGGTGTTCATTTTCAGTCACCGGTATTTATAACTGACTATCCGGCTGATGTTAAACCTTTCTACATGCCTAAATCAACTGAATATAACGAAGATAAACCCACAGTTGCATGTTATGATCTCATACTACCAGAAATTGGAGAACTAGTAGGAGGATCATTAAGAGAACATAATTATGATAAATTGGTCGAAGAAATGACCAAGAGAAACATGAATATTGAAGAGATGGACTGGTACCTTTCTACGAGATTAAATGGAACTGTGCCACATGGAGGGTTTGGAATGGGATTCGAAAGGCTAGTAGCTTATTTGTCTGGTATGGACAACATAAAAGATGTTATTCCATTTCCAAGAGTTCCGGAGGACTGTAAATGCTAGAATATTTCGGTAAATTGGTTAAATTCCTTATTTTCCAGCTTTGAATACAATTCCATGTTGAAACTCCATTGCTAGGAAGTTTCCATCCATTCTTACTTTGTAAATAGATATAATATACCCTGTATATAGATCCATATCACGGTGCAGGTTTTTTTTGCCCACGAATGCAATGACAAAAAAATTTCAAGTGAACTAAAGAGTAGAACTAGTAGAAACGGCAAGTAAATAGGAACAAAATGGATCAGTTAAACGTCAAAGAACAACAAGACTTTCAACAAATTGTTGAACAAAAGCAAATGAAGGATTTCATGAACTTATATTCAAATTTGGTTTCAAGATGTTTTGATGATTGTGTAAACGATTTTACCTCAGCCAACTTGACTACTAAAGAAAGCACTTGTATTGCCAAATGTTCCGAAAAGTTCTTAAAACACAGTGAAAGAGTTGGTTTAAGATTCCAAGAACAAAAGTATGTATAAAATTATGAAGAGTAGACCGAATTTAGGACCAAAACTTCACCAGTCAGTTAAGCATATTCTATGAAGACAGTAAGGAAGGAGGACAAGGAACAATTAAATAGACTATTTGTTGACTGTTGCAATGTACTTTACAGACTAATATACTTATTTGAGTATATTATTGGTGGGAAGTTGCGAAATAGAACTTCACCTTGGTGAGTTTTTATTTGGCAACAATCACGCCGTTGTGTCTATAGATTATGTTTTCCTATGTCAGTCATGAGTAAGTTTATAGTGGTGGATTGCGTACTCTGATTACTTGTGGGTGTCTAGATGTTGACATACCTTTACTCTGTTTCAACTGCATGTACTGGTAGTAACTAATGTGTCTCGGTGATTATAGTAATCAATAATACTAACTTTTAGCGCATTATTAATGCAAAATGTTAAACGATAAGCGTTTGATCAAATTGTAAATTATTGGTTGAAATTGGTTTCTTTCTAGAATACTACCAAAATTCCATTTACAGTTAACTATTGTATATATCTCAATAAAATGTTTATAAAGAAACAATTGTAAATCTAGCACACAAATAGCTCCTACAATCTCGCAGCCCTACAATTCCTTTACTTGCATATATCGATTATGACATAGAAGCTTATTATATATTTTCTGTTAATGGCCGTTCATATAGTTAACATATGTCTTCCCTTAACATGATATAGTATCTACAGAACCAAAGAGCGGTAGCTGCTACTGCCGAACGGACTTGAAGCAAAATAAAAAAGGACGGTAAGCATCTACATAAAACTTTTCAAGCGTTCATGTGAACGTATCTGATACTGACTCAAGAATGTCTAGACTACAAATTATGAAACTTGTTTTATTGCAATCGAACTAACCTAAGACAAGTTCATAGTATATGGTAGAGTATATGGTAGCGCTCACAACACATTCACCAACTTTCAAGACACGGTAGCGCCGTTTACTATCGGCAGGTTGTTTTATTTGTAGTAAAGAAAAGCCGTAAAACTAATCTTTTCGATTTTATTGTGATTATCTGGTGGATTTCTTCATTTTTGTATGAATAGAGTTAATATTTTGTTATTGTAATTTTGAGATCGAGCGCCAACGTGGAAACCTTTCTTTAATGTCGGAGCTATTTCAAATTCTCTTTGTATCAATTCTAAACAAGCAATTGAAACAGCTTGATGATTTTGATGGAAAAGCCAAAGTTCTATTGATTGAATTTGTCAATGAATTGAATCTTCTAATCCAAACTTGGCAATCGAAGTTTGTATCTCCCGATTTAGCCAATTTGACTATTGATAAACATTCGTTATTTGATATGATCACCAATTCAAAATTTGACCAATTTATTTCCATTTCTCTGGATTGGTTAATAATAGATCTTGATAATGGCTATGACAAACATGTAAAAGAAATTTTAACGGACTCCATTTGGTCGTATTCGAATAATTTGATTGAAAGTATTAATCTGCTAGGTAACAAATTAAACGAAGATGATCATTCCAATGATGATATGCAGATTGACGATAACGTCGAGGGCGATAAGCAAATAATAGATCCATCTAGTGACCTTGAAGTTGCTCGAGATACTGCCAAGACCGAATCCCCTCTTGCAAAGTCGGATGACGAAATGCAAGACTCTGAAGAAGACATCGAAATTGAATCAGCAACCGATAAAGAAACAAAATCGGCCGGTGATCTTGCAAATGAAACCAGCCATGATAACATTTCTGAAAAAAATGAAATACCAACAAGTACGGACGAGTTGGAGGCGAATGTAGAACATCTTGATGATGCTACAGATGGTGACGCGGTAACAGAAGTACAAGATGTGGATTCTGATATTGAAAGCAAGGATATTGTTCAAAAAGAGGAAGAAGATGTGGAAATCCAAGATGTAGAAGACGCCGAGGATGATAATCTCGATGAGGACGGAGAAAGTGGAAATAATGTCGAAGACTTCGAAAATGATAGTAAAGATTCAGAAACGGATAGTCCAGCAGAAACTCCTAATGGAAGTGGTAGCGGAAGACTCGATAAACAGGAAGAAAGTGAGTCAGAACAAGAAGGTGATAAGACAAAAGAAAATATAAGTTTTCTGGATGATATTCATCAAAAGAGGAAGTCTACAGGGGTTTCATCCCAACAACATAAACGTTTCCAACATATTGCCGTTAGCTTAATAAATAGCATTCAGGCGCATAGGTTTTCATCCCCATTCTTGCAACAAGTCAATAAAAGAGATGCACCAGATTATTATGATGTGATATATGAATCAAAGGATTTGAAAAATATTCTTAAAGCGGTTAAGCTGAAACATGATCCACCAGCATATGCCCTGATCAAAGAGCTTGAAAGAGATATAGTACTAATGTTTGCAAATTGTGTAATGTACAATAAATCAGACGATGATTTAGTACGTTTGACAATCAGTATGAAGAATGATGTTAATGCCATCTTTAAAATGTTCGAAGAAGCTGAACTGGAAATTAAATGAGATCGTAATAGAAATAATGAAAAATGAACAGAAAAATAGACATGAAATATAAGCATTTAATGAGCAGGCCGAATGTCATGTCCTCCAATATGTGCAGACACCAACATCCAACTCATGCTACAGAGGTAAGCATCCAAGTACATAGTTTGCTTATCCGTTAAGCTTTGTGTTGGAACTCGTTTTTCAAGGAGCGGAACAAATACCACTTGAAAATCTTACTTTTAAATTGTATATAGGTTGTGTAAAGTATGGCATGTGTAGTATAACTTTGAAATAGGATATTCGGTTACTGGTCAGCTTGATCTGTGTGTAAATGGTAGGATATAAATTATCTTAATCCACAAGATTACGAAAAAGGAAAAAAAAGGGGCGAGCTGGGAATTGAACCCAGGGCCTCTCGCATGCCTGTAGTTATCCACTTGTTAAAGTAGTCGCCCAAAGCGAGAATCATACCACTAGACCACACGCCCACTTGATTAGAAAATAAATATGCCTCGATGACCATTACTGTGATGGTGGTTATTTAAAAGTATCTTACCAACTGGGTTGATTCTTTTCATATCATACAAAAATTGCAGGAGAAGTTGTGAAAGATGAAAATCAAGAAATAATTTGAATTGCTTGGTATTCTTATTTACAAAAACGTTTCTTAGCGAATTTGATCTGGGGTTCTTTGAAGTGTCAAGCAAGTAGCTCTGTGAAAATACTTACAGAGAATCACCTATAGCCAGCCAGTATCTAGTAAAGTTAATTATTTGTTGAACGTTTTCAAGCGAACAATTCAAGAACATAATTTTTGGGTTGGGCAATTTTAGTTATTTAATGACTAGTTTATATTCCCTATGTCTAGTATTTATCTATAAAGAATCTATTTAGCATCTAACCATTTAGCTTAAATTTCATCATCACTTTCATCACTGTCACCACTTTCATCGCTAGTCGTACCACTTTCATCACTATCACCACTTTCTTCGCTTGAATCGTCAAATTCACCCTCTGATTCACAACATCCATTCTCATGATGATGGCCGTCTTCATTATTAACAGTATCTACGTTGATTTCTTCGATATTAATATTGTAGCCTTGTTCAGAAAAGAATTCTTCAAACTCTTTAACCTGTTCTGGCGGAACACTAGTGAACACAACTGACTTATCGGCTGAAAATAAGGGAACAAAATACTTATTTAAGGCATAGACAATATCAGATTTTGACAACTGATTCAACTGTTTTAAAAAGCTCGTTGTGTAATTTGGACCCCTTCTTTTAAACAAATTATCACTTATTTTACCACTAGCTGCTTCAGAACTATTTTCTTCTGCATTTGCTAATCCATTAACAATAGCTGAAATTGAATTTTCAATACTTAAACTATCAATATCTAATTTACCACTTGCGTAATTTTCAACAATTTCCTTGGCAACAATCCAGGCTTGTTTGGTATCACTACCACGATAAATGCTGAAGGTTAAAAGTCCGGTTTCAACGTTCCTTCTGATGCTAGCACCGTATGCTAAACCTGTTCCTCTAATACCTCTCCAGAATGGACCTTCTACAGTAATCAAGAATTCAGTTGCGAGAGCAATTTTGTATATGTCCTCATCTGAATAACTAGTTGGGATTGGAGTTGCAGAAATAAAATGAGTAGAATCAGCTGCCGGAGTAACAACAAGGAAAGCTTCCTTTGAACATCTATTACCTAACTCAGATTTGAACTCAAATGCTCTTGGTAAATTCTCGAAACTTTCTGGTGAGTAAGTGAACTTACCACCAATGCTCTTCTCTTTTTCGACGAATGTAGATACAAAAGGAGTCCACGACGAAATAGGATTAGGAATATCTTTGACATTACCCATAACAATGACTTTCACATTATCTAACTTGAATAAATCTTGTCTCAATTTATTTAAATCCTTCTGGATGTTGCTGAAGTTCCCTTCATTTATCATTTCTAGTAAGTTTTTATAAAATAATTCAGTTTCAATAGAATCTTGAGCTTTGCGTAAAGATTTTGAACTGAATAAGCTTCTATATTGTGAGGAGTACATCATTAATTCACCATTTCTTTTCTTGTCTGGTAACGAATTAATGATCTTCTCAATGATTATCTTTACCCGTGATTCCTCAAATACTGAATATTGCAAAGCGTTCAAGAGCCAATTGATAGCTTTATTATATTTTGTTGCTTCAAACTTAACTCTTACACTAATTAAATCATAAAATTGGTTGTCATACCCGCTATCGAGATTAAATTCAATTAAATCATTATTAATTTCTGAAATAACTTCTTGGAACGGAACATATTTATCTGGCAACTGAAGCGATAACGAAAAAATCTCTTCAACAATAGACATATAACTTAATAATCTAGAATCTATTCTTGTTGCTGACATTACAAGGTTAATCGTGGTAAATTGAGATTTAAATTCTTCGAAATGAAAAAACAAGGGAAAGTCTTCTGGTGTATCATTTTTGAGTAATTGACTTAATTTATCATTTTCGATGTAGTCGTTAGAACTGTAATCCACAATATTTTTCGTAAACCCACCTTTATAAGAATTTGTTTTGATAAATTCAATAAGTGACGGATCTGGCTTTTCAAATTTAGTCAATATATCATCTGGAATGGGTATATCGTTTTTGCTTTGAGCATCATTCAATTTATCTTGCAATTTTTTTAAACCATCCTCTCCATACTTTTCCTTGATGTCTTTACTTAATTGTTTCTTATCCTGTTTGAATTTTTTGTTTAAAGAAGCAGAAGGTTCTCCTAAAATTGTAGCCGATTTATTATCAACAAAATACTTTCTAAGCACTTCACACCATTGCTCTGATGTCCAATTTTCCAAGATATCATACTCCTTTAAGTCTCTTGTCCAATTATCTAAATCCGATCCGTCTGGTTTTCCATATATGAATTCGGAAATGGCAATATTGGAGAAAAGGGAAGGTGATTTTTCTGTTCCAGAAATGAATTTTAATTTTTGTTGATTAAGTATTTGTTTGAGGTATGTCAAATCAAAATTTTCTGGATTGGTTTGATCGGCAAGTAAAGATTTCATTTTCGAGTCTAACTCAGCTAATTTTTCAGTTGGAACACCGTTCACAGTAAAATTTAAAGTAGTTCTAACATAATCATCAGTAGTATAATCGATATCAGTCGCATATGGATTTTCGACTTCTACCAAATGTTTGTTAAATACTGAAATCGGCGAGTCAGTAAAATATGCACCAAGAATATCTACGGCAACGTTAACCACATTCTCAGTTACTTTTGGCCCAATCCAAGATATTAATAATTCTCCCATGGATTCATCCTTATCAGGAAATTGCACTGTTTCAACTATTGACTTAGTTAAAGGTTCGTCGGGAACAGAATCAATAAATGGTCTCTTGTTTGGGGTTTGAGGTAATTCAATTAATTCGTTATCAAATTCAGTCATAATTTGGAGCATTTCCAATTCATCAACAGAACCGGTGATAATCACACACAAATTGTCAGGACGATATGCCGATTTATGAAATTGTTTGATTTGGTCGTTAGTCAAATGGCGTAATTCCTTCATTAAACCACCAGTTTCTGAAGAATAACCAGACTTTTCATCATATAAACGTTGTTGCATATTTAAATACGAAATAAACCAAGATTGATTTTCAATACCTTGCATTTCAGAAAATACAACCCCTTTCTCTTTACCGTTACCGTCAATATGATAAACTTCAGTTAAACAAGCTTCATCAGTTAATGTAGGATTTAATAAATGGTCCAAATAGATAGGCAACAAAGCTTTAAATCCTTGCCACCCAGCGGTGGTCAAGGTATAGACCGTTTGATCCACCGAAGTCCAAGCATTGGTCGAAGAAAACAACCGATTACCTAAATTATCCAATAAACCTTTATACGGATACTTCTTCGATCCCATAAACACCAAATGTTCAAGAGTATGTGGGCAACCAGTATCATTGTCAATTTCAGTGGCAACAGCAAAATATCCATTTACAATTGGTGATGGTTGATTGATGTATGTAATTTGCAAACCAGTTCTAGAAGATCTCCATTTAGAAATGGTGGCAGGAGCGTACTCCACTCCAAATGAAGTCTGCTTGACAAAGTTGCTGGTAGGTATTCTAGAAACCATAGTGGAGTTATTGGTGCTATGGTTAGTCTAGTTTATCTAGTGTAGCTAAAGAAAATATCTAGTGATTCTTCAAAATGAGTTTTTCAACTGCGATGGCGGAACAATTGAATGCAAATTGGCTGCCAAAATGTGATTCGAGCGGCAGTGAAGTTGGGAAGGAAATGAGAAACAATGGATGCTGATAGCTGTATTATGGTGATATGGTGTTTTTTCGGATTTTTTTCGCAAAAGATTATCTTCAATTGTCAACATGAAAACTTGGAATATATCTGGAGAATGATTTAATATTATGAAGGGAAGGGGAAATCATCGAAAGAGAACTAGAAGCAGATCTCGTTGATTGCGATACACAGAAGTGTTTTGTACTTCCTGGCCATGTACTTGATAGTGTTTTAGTAGGAGTAGACAGCACTGATGAAGCAAAATAGAGAGCATTTGTTATTGTAATCAAAATCAATTGATTTTTTTAGCAAAAGCTTTGAAATTGCTTTGAAAGATACATAAGAGCAATCTAGGAAGTATTCTGTATCATAATGGATAGGTTTAAGTACAGAATTCGGAAGAATGTGTTATATCTAGAAAGAGCGGCATTTTGCAACCATTTTCATATATGGAGGATTGTACCTTCTATGAAAGAGAAACATACTCCCTTGCACATTTGGGGTACTACTAGTGGAAGTAGTATGAAGATACTGAGTTAGAACGTGTATAGATATTCCCGGTAAAATGATAATTGCCAATGCCAGCGTGGTGAAGAATACTGCTTAAATAAAACAATGATAAAGGAAATGTGGTGCTTCAGAGATATGATTAGAAAATAGCAGTAGAATGTTAGAGAACAGCAAATCATAGTGCTGAAAATAGAATATGTAAGAATAAGAGGTATCGAAGGAACAAGAGGCAAACTGGAGGTATAAAACGAACGAGATGATACTGTACCACTATCGAATGATTGAAATGTATAAAGTAGAAAAGATCAAAATAAATGTTAAAATACTTCAAACAAGGTAGCAGAAAAATAAACAACCAGAAGTGGAATTTTCACTTCTGATAGTCTACAATCCACGATTCATCCATTCTGGAGCTTACTTCCCAAACTCGATCATGGAGCTTCCTTCCATGATAAGCTACATAAAGAGCACTATTAAGTAAATAGAGTTAACTGAAGATTGCATTTTGCTCATTATAATTGCGCTACATTTAACTCTAAACTGTTAGCAACTAGATATTTGGATCATACTTATCTTTATAGAATTCATAGTTATAGTGAAATCGATAGTAGTGCTTGCTGTTAAAATCCTCACGTTATATGCCGGAGTTTCATAATACCCTCCAACATAACAATACCAAACATCACAATAACTTGGTTAAGATCAGCGTTGGCAGCGTACATACTTCTATACCTACTCTTCATTGGTCTTGTTCCCGCAAGTTTTTATATATCCAATAGCCATTCTTTGTTAGTCACCATGATATTAAAGAATGCGCATGTTCCATTATTCAGCACCTAGTGAAACTAGGTATTGTGTCATCTTAACCCCGAACAAATGTCCCTATTATGGACACCACACATGGGCCTCTTTGCTTTGACTAACTTTTCTTTTGCATTATCTTTTACTGACAACCCTGTCTGCAATGATTGACATCATTCGCGGTTCTGGCTACCCATGTGGTACTGAGCATTTACGTCGCAACCAGTTTTCTCTTCGATTACCCCCACCCCAATAACCCCAAATACCAAATCACCCAAACACCGCAAAATGTAACCTTCACTCAACACCATTTGTCATTCAAGTTTCTACTAGTTGTTCAAAGGTCATACAACAAAGGCTGCTCTGTAGAAGCAACAACACCTCATGCCTGGTGGATCCTTTGTAGTGCTATTCGGACAAGGACTGTAGTGTCTTGTACACAGCAACGTTTTAGGAGACTTCGTACTGGACGTCGCCCCAGCACCGGTAATTCGTCACTATAGCAATTATCATTATCTATGAGTTAGCACGACCTCATTATTGTTTGATTATCCCTTTAACCTCCATTACTGTGAATCTATGGATTAGCTATCTTACTGTATTGGTTAATCATATTTATCTTCTTTTAGCGTATTGTGTCGATAGAGTTGTCGTTGTATTGGTCATAGTGGATTCTGTAACACTCTATAACACTCAGTACCAATTCTACTTGCCTAGTTACCCCATTCTCAACAATTGATTGCAGATTGGTCATAGTACTAGTTATTGACTTGTGGGTTCATTTGTGGGTTCATTTGTGGGTTTATTAGTTAGTGTGGTTGAGAATTTCAAACTGGAAACCGTGTGCTAGTCAGTTTGTCGACTTATTTCATTCCAGTAGACCTGCTACATACTTTTGTATTGGTTTTACTTGGAGTAGCAGTACTTGGTGGTGTTAATATATACTATTGTTGATACACTGTTTCTGGTATTATAATTGCAGTGTTTCACTTGTATTTTTGTTGTTAGTGTTTGAGCTGTCGGTGGTCATTACTCGGTTACAATGTCATTACTTACTCGAAAACGTCCCAGAGGGTTCTCTGAAACGTTAGATAAACAAAAGAATAGCAACAGCAACAGCAACAACAAGAGCCTCCATCTAGATGTATCAGACAATACCTCCATTTCGTCAAACTCTACCATTGGTAATGATATCAGCTCACCAACCCATTTAAATTTTTCCACTTCAACATCAACAAATTCCCTGTTTGAAACAGATAAAAAGTCTCTAAGATTACGAAATGTTAATCAAACATCTAACCCCAACTCCAATCTAAATTTCCAACTAAAACCAAGGTTGAAACTACCAACATATTCCAATGAAGTCATTGCTATAGATGAGCATGATGAATGTTTCATTGATAATGATATTGATGATGACCTTCTTGATGATAATATAAACGATGACGATGCAAACGACGACGATTTAATAATATTGGAAGAACGGGAACTTATCCCGAAAACGAAGAGAAATAATTCCGATTCGTTATTGTTTGTGGATTATGATTCCTTTGCTGCCTATAATATGTTTAATGTCAACAATGAAGAGATGGCCAATGAAATTCAACAGCAAAATCACAGTTATCATAGTGAAAATTTCGATTTAAACAATATCATGTATAAGAAAAAGCAAAGAACTAACAGTTTGCCACAATTGCCACATGTCAAGTGTTTTTATCATAAGTTGCCCAATAATTATATCTTGCAAACTCCAAAAATTTCCAATATCAAAGCTAATGTGATACCCCATCAATTAAATTTACCTCCTTGTGACGACGAGCATGGTCATTACATGATTAAAGTCAATGAGATATTTGCTAATCGTTTTATAATAATCAAATTATTAGGACAAGGTACTTTTGGTAAAGTAGTACAATGCTTCGATAAAGTGAATCGCCAGCATGTTGCCATCAAGATTATCAGAAATATTCAAAAGTATCGTGATGCTGCTAAAATAGAACTAAGAATATTGTCAACGCTTAAAAAATTCGATAATGAAAACTTGAATCATTGTATTCATTTACGGGAATGCTTCGATTTTAGAGGACACATCTGTATTGTGACTGATTTGTTAAAAATTTCTTTATATGACTTTTTGGAGAATAATAAATTTTTAGCATTTCCAGGATCACATATTCAAGCACTTTCCAAACAGTTGATCAGATCAGTGACTTTTTTGCATGACTTAAATCTAATCCATACAGATTTAAAACCAGAGAATATCTTGCTACATGAAGATGCATTCATAAAGAAGAGCTTGTCTTCGTCAACATTGATTTCAGCTTATGTTCACTTATCGAATACCAATTCTACAACACATTCTTCCAGTTCATCTAGTTGCACGATAAATAACGTTCAAACTTTTTCGATTTCGCAGCCACCCCAAGTCAAAATACCACGTTATTCAAAGATTTTACGCGAACCGTTAATTCAAATAATTGATTTCGGATCGGCTATATTCAATGATGAATATCACTCATCCATCGTGTCTACTCGACATTATAGGGCCCCAGAGATTGTTTTGGGGATTGGATGGTCGTTTCCGTGCGATTGCTGGTCAATTGGCTGCATTTTAGTTGAATTAGTAATTGGTGAACCATTATTTAAAACCCACGACAATTTGGAGCATTTAGCAATGATTGAAAAGGTATGCGGATATCCAATTGATAAATCTATGGTTAAATTATCCAAACAAAAGGAAAATGATTGTGGATTGGAGTATTTTACGAAAGAAATAAGGCGCGGTAGACATTATTATGATGATGCTAGCGATAATGACGATGAATTTGAAGAATGCGAAGAAAATAGTACTGACAACGATGAATTTGACGATGATGATGTGATTATCGATGATGAATCTACAGAAAGAAATTCGCTCACGTTGAAGTTTCCAATAATATCCACACCGGAAAAATATGTCAAATCAGTTAAAGAACTAGAAAGAATTGATATTTTTATAAGTAAAAGGATCGGATTGAATATTAATTTTGATTTTTCATTATCAATTAATTATCAAAAGAATAAACATGTGATGAATTTTGGAAACTTCACGTTTTGGTGGTTTTTCATAGATTTACTAAAGAAATTATTTGTCATCAATCCACAAGATAGAATGTCAGCTGAAGAAGCTTTAAATCATCCGTGGTTCAATTTGGGAATAGAAGATGAAGGGACAATGACTTAAGAATGGCAAAATAATAATGTTTAAGATAAAAACAAGGTAGCTGTATCGGAATTAGAAGGTTATAACAGTATATGATGTAAAACTTGTAGAATAATGAGGTGGATTTTTAGGTGTATATGGACAGGGAACCAAAATTAGATTAATAGGTTAATAAAGGGAGAAGGTATCCAAGAACAATTCGTAGATATTATGTAAACAAGGTTTGTCAAAGCCAAGTTTAGCTAGCCTTGACATTTATAATAATTACTAATATAGGATTCCAAGTTTAGCTGTTCATTCCGACTGCTGTTTCACACTACAGAATAATAGGAGATACAGACAAGTGTTCTAGAGTCGCACATACATGATTTGCAAAAGTAAGGTTAAAAGGTACATTGTTCCCCATAGAGCATTGCCTGAAGCGATGTAACACTGGGTGGTTCCTCGTAAACTAGAGTCGTGCTACGTATTGCCCCCATCAATGCTAATGCCAATTTTCCGGTAGCAAATTGGAGAGACACGGTATTGTATGTAGAGTGTAACATTAACGTTTCCAAAGTAATCTGCAAGTAATTAACTGGAAGAGGAAGTATTTTGTTTCCATAGTTACAAAGAAGCAAGTTGGAAAGTGGCATTATACTAACAGCCAAGGGTTACTGAATCCATGACAACCAGAACCTGGATCATTAAATCATGTACAACAAATTGGAAGGTGTCAATATTTACAGATCACCCTATATTATGTACATGAGAGCCCATTGTTAGAAAGAAATGAAACTACGTACTGCAATTAACAAGCAAAGATTTGATCCATTTGATGTATGGCAAAGTGTTGCGACACAAGAATACTGTAGAGAATTGGCAATACGTATCTGAATTGTTAATTTTTCACCATTTACAAATTCAGAATTTACTTATAATCAAGTGATGGCAACATTCTTAATGCAGACTGAAGATTGTGGTTTTGAAAATAAGGTTATCCAGAGGAACATTCCAACTAGACTGTCTGTAAATTGCAACGTCTGGTTGTCATTGCAATATATGAAGTACAACCGTTGTGAAATTTAGTAAGTTGAAGACAATAGCTTTCAACGCATATTCTATTGTCTTTGCATTTCTATACAGTAAGACTTGAAAAATTAAACTGAATTTTGCATTTACAATTCTTGGGTCTAGAAAGTACCAAAATTACAATGCTTACAGCCAAGGCTATCCTCAGGTGTACCCGTAATGACTAATAAACGTTACTTGCTGAGTATTCAACTGTCCAGATCAACAGAGAAGGCGAAGTAGCTCTTCCTCGGGTTTTTCCAGTCGGTACAAATTGTGTATATTGTGGCCCATACGATATTTAATCTAAGTTACCTTTGTATAGCACAAGATACATAAACCTTGTCAACTCAGTACATACTGTCAGCAGCTGGTACAACCGCGATTGGTCAGGCATGCCGATGCCGCTATATTGAATACCTTAATTATGTACATAATATCTGCATAAACATCTCAAAATACCACACCTCGAAAATACTTTCATCAATTGTTCACACATTAAACTTTTCCTCCTTACTTACCTTCAACGAATTACAGCTACAATTCCTAAGCTCAATCTCACCATATAATATTCTACAATCCTTCTCTGGCTCCATTAAACCTTTCTATGTCTTTTGTTACCACGTATCACCTGAAATTCCTCACCAGTGCCACTGGAAGTAAACCTACCGCAGACAGTAGTAAATTTACTACCATGAAAAAATAATTTTGTCCCACAATGAATCTAGAATTACCTTGCCCAAGTTACTTAAAATCACTAATTTGCTGCATCGACATTCCCCATTATGTAATCAATTGTTAGCTAATCAACGGTAAATGAACGACTAATTACCATATTGGGAACGGAACTGCTTAGGTAATATTGATCTATTGGCCGCAATCAGACGGTTACAGACACAAAACCAAAAAAATATTGCATTTATTTTGTTCGGCTTTGTGATGGTTTTTACGATTTTTTCATTGACACTTTCTGATTTCAACTGCTGCAATAAATAGAGATGAAATCTTTTTCTTTTTTTTTTTTTCCTTTCACTTAGTAACTAGATTTAGAGTATTTTTTGTTAGTTTATTCATTCCTTATTAAACCAACTTATTGTCTTTCCTTTATAGCAATTGTTTCCTTCCTTTAACTATGCAAATTTTATCTTTAACTATTTTAGCAACCATTGCTAGCGCCATTCCTTTACAACATAAACATCATGAACACGAACGTGATGTTGAACAAACCACCACCACTGTATACGTTCAAGCCAGAGACGCTGCTGCTGCCACTTCTGCTGTCGCCGCTGTTGCAACTGGTTTAGGTGGTGTTCAAGGTGATTTAGGTAACTACATCAACCCAACTCAACCTTTCGAAGATGGAGTACACGATTGTGCCACTCTTCCAGTAGGTCAAGGGGTAGTTGCCGTTGACTGGATTTCAGCCTTGAAAGGAGGATGGTCCTCCATTATGGCTATGGATGGTTCCACCTCTCAAACCTGTACTGATGGATTCTACTGTTCTTACGCTTGTCAAGCTGGTATGTCCAAATTACAATGGCCACAAAACCAACCTACCAACGGGATGTCCGTTGGTGGTTTACAATGTAAAGGTGGTAAATTATATAAAACCAATCCAAACTCGCAATACTTATGTGGATGGGGTGCTCAAACCGCTGAATTTGTTAGTCAAATCGGCCAAGAAGTTTCTATTTGTAGAACCGATTACCCTGGTTCGGAAAATATGAACATTCCAACCTATTTAGCTGCTGGTGCTTCTAAACCAGTATCTGTCGTTGACGGAAACAACTATTTCAAATGGAATGGTAACCCAACTTCAACTCAATACTATGTTAACAACGCTGGTGTTAATGTCACTGAAGGTTGTATTTGGGGTACTGCTGGTTCTGGTATCGGTAACTGGGCTCCAGTTGTTTTAGGTGCCGGTACCATTAACGGTAACACTTACTTGTCTTTAATTCCAAACCCAAACAATAAGCAAAAACCAAACTACAACATTAAAATTGTTGCCGAAGCCGGTGCCAATGTTGTTGGTAATTGTAAATACGAAAATGGTGTTTACACTGGTAGTGGTTCTGATGGTTGTACCGTCACTGTCACTAGTGGTAAAGCTGACTTTGTCTTTTACTAATCAATTAATGGGTTTTTTTCCTTTCAACATGATTATTAGATTTACATTTATTATTCTTGTTAGTGGTAAATTGTACTTGTTGTTGTCACTTGCTTTTTGCTCGGGGCTATTTCGAGGTTGTTTACTGTTTGCAGATATTGCCATGGATTCTCGACGTTTGTCGTCCTTTCCATGTCTTTATCGTGTATATTAGAGATTCATCTCTGAAGCTTTTATACCTAGATTTTACTAAAATTTTCCTTTCTGCCGTCGGTTTTATATTCGTTGTATTATATCATAACAAAATAGATGATACTTTAGAAATACTGTAGTTGTATTTGTAGGTGACTCAAGAGCCATTTTTGCTAATATTAATTGCTTGTCATTACTGGCTGCTTGAACAAATACTTGATATCTGATCAATTGAGCACTACTATAAACTGGTAACATGTCCTTGCGAATCACCTTAAACCTGAAACATGAACACCTTTCTTTCAATAGACTAAAGTAATGTGATCTACATTTATGTTCCTGAGGTGTTCTCATCAATGTTGAACTGGTGTATTTCAAACCGGCGACTTTCCCATAAGCACTTTCCATGCTTAATATTACCCCATTGCCAACTCACCCAAAGGCAACCGTATTACAATAACTGATGATCAACTCGTCATTGACCTTAAACATCGCATACAAATCCCCCAATACTTCATCGGGATTGATTTGAAACGAGTTGTGAATGTACAAATGCAAAGATTCGTGGCTCATCTTCAACCTCTTCATAATGAACTTGACAATTGTAGCTACTGTTTGTGTTGAGGTCACTTTGAACACCCTGGGATTTATAGCCGGAGTAGAACCAATAGATTGTAGTCGGATAGAAATCTTGCTATTTACAAGCTGTGAAGCTGGGGTTTGACCCTGGACTTCACGACTACTCTCTCCAACAGAATTATCTTCAAAAACCCCAGGTTGTCCTTTATCATCGTGCAATTGTTGCCTCTTAATAGCTTTCGTCAATTGCTCATGGTAATGAGCAGGCAATTTCTCAACCAATAATGATGTTGACAACGGGATTTTCGCTACAGGTGGTTGTTCGGTAATTCCAGTGCCACTGGAGCTGGAAGAACTAACTGAAGACGAAGAGTCATCCAGTTCTGACTGAATTAAATTTGACATTGCATCCATTTGCTAAAAGTAGTTTTGGTGGGGCGCGACCCTTCAATAGGTTCATTTTTCCAGCCGTCCTTAAAACGCAAAGGAAAGTTAACCGCCAAAGAAACCCAGTCAAGCAATGTCAAGTGAACCAGTAGAGAATGCTGCCATTGACGAAGTGGTAGAAGCTGTCGATGTCGATAAGATTATTGAACTGTTGAAAAATGCTGCGAAAGATGCCATTGAAACCGAGGATTTCTTATCGTATAGCACCCTCCTAGATATCTATCTTGGAGACCCAAGTCAATTCACCAACGAGCAACGGGAGTTATTGTTAGGCAGTCTCTTGCAAGTGTTGACAGAGAACGACAAGTTGACATATGAGATTGGATGGGATATTCCTCAGCTCTTAATTAGTTATGTAGAATCTGACTTTGAGTTTGACGACCAAATTAGAGCCGCCCCGGGTGTTTATAAGATATTGAAGATATTCGAGGTGTTGGCATTCAAAGGAAACTCTAAGGAATTGTTTTTGAAGTGCTGTGAGCTTTTAACTATAATTAAGATTGTTGATTGTAAGGTTACTGATAACTTGGGCCATCAAATGAAGTTCTTCGAAGTTAAGCTTTATTGTATCTTTGAATTGGTGGATGCTTGTATGAGAAAAATTAAAACCTATTACCCGTCGAGATTCTTGGCTATGGTAGTTGCTTCCTATATTAATTTGATCAATCAAAATAATTACGACAACTCAAACAATATCCAATTTATGTTGAGACGAGTATTTACCTTTGCAAGAAATTACGTTTCGTTGCCTTTGCCGGACAATTCTTCTGAATTAACCAGCGACGAATTGGCTAAGATTAAGTCTGATGAAGATTACTTGCAAAGAAAGCTTTTGACGGGGTTTATCACGCAAGCTGTTCATATTTGCCTCAAAAACTACCATTTTGGATATTCAGTCGACCATATCTCCTTCTTGCAAGGGCCAAATAAGCAAGCATTGAAGAATTACTATGAGTTCACCATTGATGCGCCCGTGATGAATAGATTGGCCACACTTGCATTATCGTTTGATATTGATTTGTCTCAGCTGTTTAAAGATTATGTGACCGATTCGAATACTATTTTGCAATCAGTTGATTTGTCTCAAGATGAAGAAGTTGTCACTGGCGATATTTTTGATAAATTAATCACCGATTATCAAAAGAATTTAGCAAATACTATTGTTGATCTGGACGTTAAGAATATCAGCGTGTCACCAATTGGTTGCTTGGTGTTATTTATCCATACTATTGCTTCTTCTAGAAAATTTGATACCCTTGAATTATCTTTTGAAGATGCCGTGGCTGTTACTTTACGTTCTATTGTACCTCAAATGGTTGAACCATCATTCAAATGCGTTGGATTACACGATTCGTGTGTATTTTTGAGTTGGTATTCTCTTTATCAAATTCAGTTGGCTAATAAAAACCCCGAGTTGATAATTTCCAAAATTCCAAAAACCCATCTAACTATATACTACCAGAATTTATTACATACAATCATGTTTAGTGAGGGTAGAGATAGGTTCCGTTATATTGCGTTGACGCTATTAACCAAGGTATTGGCTTTATCTCCTGAATCACTTAGTTACGCCTTCATCAAGGATACGTTGCAAAATTGTCCTTATGATGAAAAATCGGTATTGATTGGAGTATTTAAAGAATTAGTGACCAAAGCGAAAAGTGATACCAAAGTCACAGAAGCTGCCACCATTGAAGAAAAACTTGCCAGTGTGAGCCTAGATGAAAAACTTGCCAGTGTGAGTCTAGATGAAAAATCGAAACCAGCTCCACCTTTGCCAAAACGTGACGTTCAACCTTCTCAAACCTATATCACCCTTGATAGTGAGAAGGTAGTTGACTTGTTCGATTTAATCGCTAAATCTATTGCAGAAGTATTCGTGGAAGAAGGAAATTCTGTTTCCATCAATCCAACAAAGTTGACAACCTTGTCTGGTTATTTAAACTTTCTTGTGGTTCTTAAGGACAAACCTTTAGTTGTTGAAAGAAAAGAACTTCTTAAACAAAATGTAGAAAAGGTTACTGAAAATATTGCGAAAGTTAAAGCAAAGAAAGAAAACATCAACTCCTTTGAAATAAATGCTGCAGACATGCTCAATATTACAATCGATAGAATAAATGGCAATTAAAATGGAATAACATGGTGAGGATTGTATATATTATATATTAGGTTGATTAGTGTATTTGTATCAATAAAATAATTAAGATAAATACTGTGAGACTGTAGCACTGTAGCACTTTAGCACTAAGTAACTGTTTTATCGGAGCAACTATCGCTTTTTAGATCCACCTTTCTTAGCAGTTGCGGTTCTATCGTCGACGATTGGACCCCAATACACAAAGAACCCTTCTTTAGTAGTAGTGATTTCTTCCTCCATCTGCAATTCTATATCATCAATAAACGGATCCTCGTAATCATATTTCCCCACCCGTCTATTCATCCGTACTTCGTGTCGTCTTACTAGCTGCTCTTCAGTTAATCCATCTTCTTCCTTTTTCTTTTTTAACTTTTCTTCTTCATCTTCGTCCTCCTCCTCGTCATCGTCAATGGCATCATAATCTTCATCAAGGATATCATCCATAATATCTATCGCTGATTTGGCGTTGGGATGAATGGCAGACCAGCCGTACTTATCTTCGGCTAGCTTTAGCACATTGATTACCACCTCGGATTGACCCGGTTTGGGATCTTTAGGATCAACTAATGGAACATTTAATGCTATTATCAATGGCGGTAGCTTTTCTCTTTCTGCCTTCTCTTTTGCTGCCTTTTCCTTCTCTGCTTTTTCACGTTCAGCTTTTTCCTTTTCACGTTTCTCGCCCTCTTTATCCTTCTCTCCCTTTTCTTGAATACCTTTATTGTTTGCTTTCAAATCGACGCTAGAATTATCATCACTCTCATGATTCAAGAGATCAATAATCGTTGGTGCCAGCAATTTCACTCTCGTGGTTGTGGCTGCCTTTTCCGTTGTCAGGGTAGGTAATAGTGGTTGCGGAACTGGTAGAGGTTGTTCTGCGTCCTTGATGGCTTCAGGCGATTTTTTCTTCTGTTTTGGTTTAGTATACTTTCTAGGCTCTGGCTTGCCATCTTTATCCAATTTTTTGGGTTCTAGCTTTTTCTTCTTCACTGCACCCTCTTCCTTATCCTTTCTCTTTGTATATTTTCGCTTTGCGGGTGGAGTTTGACCAGTGGGATTAGCACCAGTTGCTGAATCTGTGGCTAAATTAGTTGCTGGTGCTATCAACGGCACTGGCGTCGAATCTCGTGAAGAAACGATCTCGTACACTTCTCTATCGCTTTCGATATTCATGATAGACTTGATAGAAGTCTTCGATGGAGTGGGTCCTGGTGTTGTTGTTGGCGTTGGCGAGGTGGAGCTTTCATGAGGCAACTGGAAACTAGTCTGAAATCGCTTGACGTGTTCACTTATAAACGCCGACGGTTTGCTAGCGGCTATAAACTTGTCTGGCGACGATTCCACTGGCTGTTGCATTGCAATTGGTTGAATTTGACGGGTGGTTTCCGCTGGATTGAGAATAAGCTGAGGTACTCCATTAACTACATGAGTATTGGTGTTCTCCGTGGTGGTAGGAAAGATAGACGTCTGATATTGACTTACTAGACTTTGCAATGGTAAAGACTTGCCAGAAGCACCGTTCAAAGCAGGACCATCTGGGGGCGTACTGGGACTGGAGTCCAATAGCGACATTATCAGCACATTGCGTTTGTTTTGTGACATCCTCCACACATTAACAGTAAACACTTGCTTATAAAAAGATGCTACGGTTGTTACTTGTGATCACTACCTACCAATTTTCAAGTTCGCACTACGAGAATCTGGCTATACCCTACGATTGGGCCAAGGTTTGCCTCGCGAGACAACCATTACACAACACACCGGCTGCTACAGTAGTTTGATACGTCGGTTGTGGAACTACGACAATGAAGTCTACATCAGTAAAGTTATTCGTAAAATCGTAAATTTTTCGGTTATTTCTCTTATGCTTTATCTAGCTGGATAATGTTAGAATGGAATCCCAATTTACTCAAAGTTAAGCAGGTATCACTACCGTAGCCTTCAAGACAGTTCATCAGAAGATCGCCGTGCCAATAGTCGGCGTACACCTTGCACATGGGTAAACCTAACCCCAAGTGGAATTGATGCGGCCGTTCGATCAAGTTGGATAAGGTAGATTTCTTTACTTTGGTGGAAGTGTTGATTTCCACTAAGGATGTCTGGTTGAAAACGTCCTCATTCGAAGCTAAATCGTCCTGAGTGACATGGCTATGAGCATTAATCAGGAGTCCGGGAATCTCACGGAAGTTAGCCAACGACTTCTTTGCAAATTCTTTGCTCTTACCGAAGGACCAAAGTTCTGCCAATTTTGCGTGTTCCAAACCTCCACCACGATCGCTGATTCTGAAAATAACCTGTTTCTTGGTATTTATAATCGTCACCTGTATTGGGGGTAATTTTGTCTTGGTATTATTGCCGTGGAACTTAATAGTAGCCTGGAGAGAATTACGTAAGATCTCCCCTAGCAAGTAATGTAAATGGGGCACAATGAATGGGAAGCTGGTTTTGACATCTCCGTAAATCTCCAAGTCAGGCATCAACGACTTGTCAATCATATCCGTCATACTATCCTTGATTTTGTCAACGACAATATTCAATTGATCCGTGGCAACACAACTTTGAAAGATTTCCCCGATATAATCGGCCGGTTTCTTTGCGTATGGTTCTGTTCTATAGATTTCTGACAACGACAAGTGCTCTTCTATAATCAATCTTCTAGATATTCTTGATCTCAATGTAGTACTCATAAAATTATCCAAATCGTTCCCATGTATATTATTTTGTATGGAGACCTCCAATGCTCCCAACATTAAATGTGGCAAGTTGAATACATGGTGGTCCAACATTTCTGAGATCTTCTCACAAAACTTTTCATTATCATTCAAGTTATTAATTAGCGGAATCTTTCTAAATTCATTGAATGAGTTATAGTAGGACTCATACACTTGCGCAAGATGGAAGTTATTAACCACGCCAAACGGCAAGATTTGCAAATCTCTGATTCTCATGGCCAATCTAATAGGCAACTCTATTCTTACAAAATTGGCCGAATTGATAATCTTCTGTTTTGTTACTGTCTTCCCATACCCAGCTAATTGCCGAAGCGAAACAGGATGAGGTTGTTGTCGAGAATATTTCATCAAAATCTCATTCTGGTAGAAGTGCTGGGGATTCAAAATCGATGAATAAGTTGGAAATGGTCCCAAATTTGATAGATATTGCGCTATCTCTTCAACATCACTTTTATTTAGGAAATCTGGAGCGTTGCCACTGCTATTTTGACCCCTCGTTGCAAACAGCCTAATTAAGAGCCTGGGGTTTGCTCGTACAATCTTCTCCATGGCGAAATACCTGTTATTCTTCGTGAAAATGAACCATCTATTCTTCCTATTGTCCGGTTAAGATAGTGAGACTTTAGTGAAAAATTACACAAAAATAAAACAGTTACACAAAATCGACACACTAGCCAAAGTGCTTTATCGTCGCTTATGTAAGCTGTCATTTCGTTTATTTCGTTGTCCCACCATACCCCTCGTTTTGATTCTGTGCATATCATAAGACAACAGCATTCAGGTAGAAGAATTGTTGGAGTGTTGATACAGAAAGGGACCAAGTTGTTTGGCAATGGTATTACAAATGGAAAGGTGGGCTCAATGGTAGAAATTTCTGGTTTCTGATGGAGATTATTCACACCGTATTTTTCGCAGCCATTTATATCAGAGGAGTAATAGTTACTGGTGATATATGTAATCGAAATCACTTTAACATGGTACAAGTGTCAATGTGGTGCAACATATGTATAGAAGTTCAGCCTGTGTGTGTACACTTACTAGTAAACAGAATAGCTTGAACAGGTTCGATGAGGTTGGCTATATACATGATAACCAGCCATTTATAGTACAAGTAAAGATTAGTGATCTAAACCATTAAACTTTTGCTAAAGTATATAATCATTAGCCCCAGAATGAATGTTACTGACAAGGGATACTTCACCACGCAATATCTCGAGCAACATACGGCTCACCCACCTTCGTATGATTTGTATGAGCCAGAATACAATGGCTGCGAATATTATGAGGGCCGAATGATAGCTCCAAGGCAGCGATACATATATAAACAACAATCGACAACATCTTCACCCAACCGATCTACCACTTCTCTCTCACTACCCACTACTCCCATTTCAGATGTTCATTTCATAACTAATTCTTCTCCCCAGTCCAAGAAATCACCGCCCAATCACATCAAGCACCAACCCTACCATGAAGATAACGAAGTTGAGAAGCCAATACGACCAGAATTAGGAGTTGATGACATTGGTTCGCAGTTCTCGGATGAAGAATTTGATCCTGACCACTTAAATGAAGAGATCACCCCTGCTCAATTAAATTACCTCCAGCAGCCTAGAAATATATATCATACTGAGCAAGTGGTATATCCAGATCACAATTCAAGATTATACACCCTGGGGTTGGGTTCACCAACCACAGTCAATTTCCCCACGAAAACCCACTTACTGCCTGCCAAAACACAACATCAAGGATACTACATTGACCAGAAGGAGCGATATGACAATTCTGATATAAAACCAAAATTTTACACACATAAGACATTCTACGATGTTTTCAATAATAAACAAGAACTGACGGATATTTACAATCCCATGGAATTTGTTTTCAAAAATAAATTTAGTGGTAATAATATTTCACAAGCATTTAATAGTTTAAAAGTAAAAATGGGAAAAGACGACTACAATAACTATGATTATTACGGTGCTTCTTCCAACTCCAAAGCAAATTCGAAAGTGAAATCACAGGAAATATTTGTTAATAACGCAAGTGAGGATGAAGATGATGAATATAGTAATGCAATCTCAGCCAACATAAAAAATACCGATGATAATATTACTCCTTTTGATAAGGAAAATAATTCCAAAGAAAAAAAACCCTTGAAAAAATTATTTAAAACAAAGTTAAAACGGGCCAGAAAACAATTAGGTGAGGATTTCATTGAAAACACCGATAAACAATTAGATTTGCATAGTCAATTGAAATCTGGGAGTCAAAACTTCGAAACTGAACAAGGACATACACCCGAATCACAAGCTACTAACCAACTAACTCCTGTTCAATCACCAGAAACAGCAATGTCAAATTCCAAAAGCAAATCTTGGAATAAATTCTTGGGTTATGTTACTGTAGATAGTCCCCGGACCACAAAGAAAAAGTCAAGAAGTTGGAAGTCTACAGTTTCCAAATTTAATAGTCCAACAGCATTGCTATTCAAAGATGAATCTAAGGGTAGGAGCAATCAAGTTGTGGTTGAAGCTGATAACAATTCCGTTATTAATCGAGAACTATACTACAATCCAGCTACAAAACAATTGCAGCCCACTCCACCAGCAGGGTTTGATATAGGGAATGGATTTTTCAGTCAAGTAGTAACACATCCATTGGTTGAACCATATTATCAATCTATTGAACCAACAATCGCATACTATCATCCCATAATTCAACCATATGCTCTGCATGCTTATCCATATGTACGAAAGATGCATCCTACAAATTTTACAAACAGCTTACGAAATTATGAATTATTTAGAATAATGTTCAGTCCATTGGATCGAATTAGCGAAGAAGTGCCAATTTTACTGATTTTAATTCATTCGATTGAACAGTTGCTATTTTTCTGGCTTGCTTGGGAAGGTTATAAAATAATCAAATTTATATTTCACATATTTCACGTTATCACTTCCCCCTTTCAACGCAGATAACACAATTGCCATATAGAGACTTATTTGACGTGTATCAAACTAATAATAATCCTGCTTTCCTCATTCATTAAATTGTAAATATTGACATTCTAATTTCAGACACGGCTGTTGCATTCACCAATAAATTGATGGTCCGGTGTGGGGGAAAAAAAAAAGAGAACCCGACGCGGGGGTCGAACCCGCAGCCTTTTGATACCTTTGAAATGCGCTTTTGGCGACCTTTAAAAGTCAAACGCTCTAGCCATTGAGCTAGTCAGGCTAACTTCTGAAAACTAATACTTTTTGAATCGTGATGAAGTAGTGCTTGTAATTGGAATGAGGAATATTGTTAAATTGGGGTTCAAGTTTGTTTGCGTTTGTATGGTTACAGATACGCTAGTATACAAATAGTACAATCTAGGCTTGAGTATTAGAAGGCTTCCTTGCTACCTTGAATGACTTGTAGGTTTTGATTTAAACGCAAACCATACAAGAATATAATGTAAAGGAAATCAACTAGTATGCTTTTTGAGAATCCTTTCATTTAGAAATGTTCTCTCGCAATATCTGGACACTGAGTATGGCTGTCACACAAATTAGCAAACATTTGTAAGTTCTTGTATTATTTATGATTAGATCCATTTTCAAGTAGCATTTCGCTTCTCCCAGTAAAATTGAAAATACTCCAAAATGTGATCGATTTCCCAGTTCCAAATACTCACTGCTTAAGTTACATTCGAGCAATCTCTGGTTTAGCCTAATAATTTCTATTCTCACTAAGATTGTCGAAGTTCCTACTGATTGCTTTGTTTAGCTACAGTTCACCGTACAGGCTCAATTTTTTTTCACTGAGATTCAAGTATGGAATGAAATACTTATCTCTTTAGCACAAATCATCATGTTAAGAGGATCTAGTGCGGTGGTTTGGCCACAGGCTACTACTTGGAGGTTGATAAGTAAACGGTTAAATTCACAAAAAGTAGATGTTACTAATGCAAACTCTGAGAAGAAATTATCACCAGAAGAAGCCAGAAAACAAGCAGCGCAATTAGCTATGCAATCTTTGCAGGATGTCGGGTCGCTTTTATCGTCTAATCCCGACTCAGCTACACAACCTATCGATACGGAACCTATTTGGAACGATCCCACATTATTTGCGCCCTTGAGTTTGTTACACCAGGGCCAAGTTACAACTGAGTTGCAAGCCAAATTCGATAAAAGCTGGAAAAAGTTATCTTTGCAAGATAAATATTTAGGATACTATATCGCTTATGGTAACTGGGGAGTACGGGAGAAGTTTGTTAATTGGAACACCCAAGAACCACCTTTTGATTTACCTTTCAAAGTACCTTCTCAAATTAAAAGTACTAATGTTACCAGCGATACTGTGATAAAATTGTTGGAGCCGGTTATATTGGCTGAAACGCCGGTTAGAAAAGAGCAGTTTGATTTTAAAAGAATGGATGCCGTTACTAAATTTTTCATTTATTTAACTGTGTTCATTACCATGTTTGCTATTTATAGAGATAAACAGATTGGTGAAGAGGGAAAACCTTTGGAAACCATCATTGAAGACCCTTACGAAATTGAAAGAGCAAACAGATATTTAAGAGAAGAGCAAGAAAAATTGGAAGCAGAACGTTTGAATCAAGAAGCTTTGCGTAGCAAATCTTCTCGTAAATGGTATTATCTTTGGTTAAAGTAAATAGTGTATTAACTTGTGTGCAAAGTGTTTCACCTTAGTTGTTTGTATATAGCCTTTATTTGCATGCATTAATATAAAAATATACATAAATATTCTAACTTTTCATTATACTTAACTTAAGTCCGTGACTAGAAATGATCTACCATGATTATCATTTCTAAAATTTCAAAGATAGCTTATTTACATTACCCAAATCTATCAAATTCTAATACACCCCGAAACCAAACGTTAATTATCATCTTCTTCATCATCATCTTCGTCGTCCTCGTCGTCTTCATTCCAACTATTTTCTACGGTTTCTCTCACTCGTTTGAAATATTGTGATCTGTGATCCTTGTACAAATTGGCAGCCTCTACATTTGCAGGCGAGCCAATATTTGGATCGTTTAGTAATGACTGAATTGAAGTTAATATCGATGAAACATCATAGGTTGGAGACCATCTATTTTGCAAGATGTCCAAACAAATTTCTCCAGAAGCATAGACATTTGGATGAAACATCTCACTTATGAATTTCACTGATGGTGGCTTGTTGGGATATTGTTCGTCAAACTGAAGTATAAGACGGAAAGTACCATCTTCGAATGGAGTGTCCGATGGCCCTATAATTACTGCGTTCCTGGATAGTTAGTATAAATGTGCGTAAAGGTAAAATTCAATGGAAAATGACCGAAATTGGCGCCAAAACAACACCTTGAAGGAAAAACACTGGTTGTCTGATTTTTACAATTACCAATGTCTGGGTTGGAGGTTGTTGAGTTTGCTGGTACAAGTGTTTCAGGCCATGCGGCTGAGTCCCTCCACATAAAATCCTCTGTTTTTGACACTTTTTACCGCAAATTCCAGTACTCGTTTCCGATTTTTCTTCATTCTCGTCACATCTCTTCACATGTAACGCTTGTCCCCTTGCTTCTATTCTCTGTATCTCGTCCACAGACAACTACTGAACCGGCTCATCCTCAAATATAGCATACATACCATGTCATAACATTATCCGGTAATGGCGACGCTGAAACACCACTAGGTGGATCCTGTTGCATACGCTTCAATGTTAGTACTAATAACGGAAAAAACCAAGAGAAAGTTGGTAAATAAACATACTTTGAAATCTCTCATGAGTCTTCTTTTAGCAGGAGTAGACATGTCGAATTTACTGGTTTAGAGAAGCTATCACACTGTTGGTTACACCAGGTGGAAAATTATTCTCATATTTTACCGCTATCGTGCTACTTGATTGCCACTATGGCGTGGCCTGCACATGGTCTCAGTAGCGATAAAGTGACACAAAAGTTATTTTGATAGTACGACCTTTGCAGACCATAATTGACAATATGGCTGCAAATACGATTAGATTTATAATTAAATTGATTTATATTTATTTATATTCATACCAAAACAAAATAGGTGGGAGATGACTGTTCCAGTCACAAAATCATAACAAAATAAAGAGGAAAAAAACGAGGAAATGAATATAAATCACTACTCTAAGTAATCTATAGATGATTAGGTGATCTAATTAATTGAAGCATGCAAAGACTAATTAAATTAAACCTAAACCAATTTCTTTCAAATCAGCAAATAAATGTTGAACTTTATTTTCTACCTTTCTTAAGGTTTGTTCGAGATTGATGGAAGATTCTTCAATTGATTTGTCACCCCAAAATTCAGTAATATTGTGACCTGCACCGTTGAAAGCTAAAATATTTGGAGTATCGGCAGGAACATCAGTTAAGAGATTCTTGGAACCGTAAGCAATCAAATTCTTCTTTAATTGGCTTGGTGAAACTCCTTCACTAGAAACAAAGTATTCGGAACTTGCTCCTGGTTGTAATGACAAGTAATAAGATAACAAACCAGCAATATGTGGTGATGCCATGGAAGTACCGGACAAAGTAGCAGTAGCAGAACTGGATCCAATATAGGTAGATAAGATATTTAACCCTGGGGCGAAAATATCTACACACTTACCGTAATTGGAGAAATAAGCTCTAGCATCGGAAATAGTAGAAGCACCAACAGTAATTGCTTTTTCAGCAGATGCAGGTGAGGTATTACAAGCATCTTGGTTTTCGTTACCAGCTGCAACAGCGAAATGAATACCGGCAGTAACAGCGGCGTTAACGGCCAAATCCAAAGCTGGAGATTTACCACCACCTAAGGACATGTTAGCGGTAGAACCTTTGAATCCTTTTTTGTTTTCTTTAACTGCTGCTTGATGTGATTTAGCGGCAAATTCAACCCCTTTAACCACATCGGACATAGAACCGGAACCATTAGATCTTAAAACCTTAACGGCAACAACATTAGCACCTTTGGCAACCCCATAGGATTTTGAAGCAATAGTACCAGCACAATGGGTACCATGACCGTTTCCATCAAGATCTTCGTCACCTTGAGGAATAGTGGCACCCCAAATGGCTCTACCTTCAAAGTCCTCGTGTTTAACATTAACCCCAGTGTCAATAACATAAGATGTCACCCCTTTTCCGGCATCATTATCAAAGAGATATTGGTTAAAGGAATTAAGCGAAAGAGGTTGTCTATGACTGACTCTAGCTAAACCCCAAGGAGCACCTTTTTGAATGTTAAATTCCGAGGCATGAACAATAGAATCTTGTTCGACAAATTTAACTAATGGGTTTTTTCTAATTTGGTTGATCACAGCATCGGTGAAGTAACCAGAATAACCATTCAATAAACCGTCGATATGGAAAAAATCGGCAATACCACCAGCATGGCCAATAGATTTACTATTAACCATAAAGGCATCATCTTGTGGTAAATCCTTCAAAGAATTAACGTGTTGCAAACTGACCCACTCTCTGTGGAAAGCAGCTTCATCGGAAGAAGTCAAATCGTTCAAAACAATGATATATTTGTGAGGAATTAAATCACGAGGAGAAGTCAATAAAGGCGCAATGATATTGTGTGCGATAGCAGCTCCTTCTTTACCAGACTTGATCAATCCATGCTTAAATTCAAGCTTTTTTAATTGTTCAATGCCCTTTTCCATGCCATGCTTGCCAAATACATCGATAGTTACACCGTCGACGTTAGGAATAACCAAAGCATTGACCGACAAGGCGGTTAAAATGGAGAATGCAACTGAATGAGAAAGTAACATGTCCAATGAGTGAAGTTGTTGTAGTTTAAAGCTGGAAGAGACGCGTGGTTTACTAATGTATTTATATATAAAAATATATAAATAGATTATTAAATTAGCTAAAGAAACTAAAATATATTTCCTCAACTTCTTATCGTCCTTATCGTTGCCACTATGGTTGTAGTGTGAACCACAGTTTGTTCATGCGAAATTGGATACAGGCCGATGACATCGTTCTGTTTCTGGCATTAGCTGGTTCGAACAAATTAGGAACAAATATGGAGGGAAGTAGTTGGCGAGTGTATGGCGCCAGTAGTCAGTAGTTTAAATGAGTGAGCTTTGTAATGTGTATATCCGGTGGTAATCGGTGAGTGTGGTGAGAGACAGAATGGCATGTTGAATTTGGGAGTGCTTTTATTACAGTGGTGGAGACACTTTATGTCAGGTGTAGTGTGAGCTGAATGTTTAGTGTTCAGTGCGATCCGTCCTCGGGTATTCGGTCATTGGTTTGTCATTCGAGCAATAAATGTCCTGTTGGTTGGGATTTGCTTATCAAGGCTATATCTGTAGCTTATTCGCGTGGATAAGAGTCAGTCTTGTGATATTTGTAAGGTTACTGTACACTGAGTAGGCTTTTATTCTCGGAAGTGTTTTGTCTATGGTGTCTAATCTGATTCTATTATTCTATGTACAGAGTAGATGTAGGTATTATTTACATGTTCGTTGCCAAGGTTCGGTCTATCCCTGTAGTTTCTTCCATGCTTGTCTCTCCAAATTTCTGACTCTTTCTCCCTCATCGTTCTTGATCATACTTCTATAGTCATGTTCATTTTGCAATTGCATTCTCACGTAACCACGTACGACACTCCAATTCACTACTGGCATTATTGACTGACTTATAAATGGCCTCTGGCGAATATTCCTCTTCTGAATTGATAATATCAAATAAAAGCTTCTTGTTTGCCATGGATTCATTGACACAAAACCAAACGGTATTTCTAGTAGTTAACACCTTTGTGCTGTTTATTGGTAGAATTGGATTACTGATATTAATAAACAAGATTTCATGTAATATTTGCAACTTCTCCTTGATTGTTTTCCCTTGTAGTTGCTTGTTATTCAAGCAATATTGGTTGCTACACCAACTATTCCCGCACCCTTTAGTTAGCTGTAACATATATTTCCGTTCAATTCGTTGTTGCAACTTCATTTTGCTAGGATCGTATTCTTGAATATACAACGGACCATAGCATATGGCACATAATCCAAATTCGTTATTACTAGCTTTCTCGTTGACACAATTCACGTTACAACATTTTTGAAACCCAAGTTCCAAATCATGATTAAATTGTTGTTTATCTAAATCATGCAATCGCATATGTTTCGGTAAATCTTTCAATCGAAAAATCTTGTTACACTTATAACATTCAGTGGTCTTATTACCACATTGATTCTCATGATTGGTCAAATTTTCAAACTTATCAAAATAGGTAGCTTCACCTTGGGGCAAAATCATATGGCAAAACCTACATTGATGAAGTTTCAATGGACACTCGGTCGATTTGTGTTCGACAATCTCAAAGTAGTTGCTGGCGTCTTGGCCACACGCACATTGGTAATTAGTTTCATGAAACAATTTGATATGTTTATATTTCCCAATTTCGCTATTACAATATACTTCACATTCTGGACAGTGCCAATGACTAGGTGGAATCTCGTGTAAAAATACCGAATTACATTTTCCACATCTAACGTTATTTCGTTTGCAATACGCTTCGTGTAGCAAAAGTTGGTTTTCAGAAATATATTTCCAACAATTTGGACATTTTACTTTGCCGTCTATTTCCATATCTTCCAGAACCTCCTCTATAATTTCGAGCTTCTCCTCAATTATTAATTTTCCTGTAGTCTTCTTATCCCAAGAAAATACAATTACATATAACCATTTATCGTATTCTTCGTTATCTTCACTGTCATTAATTTTATTGTTTATTTCATCATTTGGAATTACATTAATGCTTTTTGAAGAGAATGTGTTATTATCTAGTTGTTTCTGTTTCGTAAAATCATCCATGGTTGAATATCGGAAATTTTCCATATTCAAAAATTTATCCAAGCCAGCAATAATATCAGTAGAGAAAATTGAATCGTCGTCAACCACCAATTTAATATTAAAAGTTGAAAGTTTACAAAGATCAATTTTGAAAACTTTGGGATTAAATTTGGCCAGTAGAAAACAATCAATATCGATATCTATCTGTTGAGCGCTGGTCACTTCAATCAGGTCAAAAATGGTAGCTTCGTTTGCTGGTATATCAAGCACTACATCCGTATCGATGATACCGACAGTAGAAAATGATGTTGTTCCATCGATTTCCACAATGTCTAGCTCATACCGTAAATTGTTATCTTCAATTACCAACAATTCCCCGGTGGATAACGTAGTGTAGAATTTACTCAAGGTATTCTCCAAGAAAAACTTCCAATTCAATATGTTATAATTTTGTTTGGGATGCAATTTTAACGATTTTGCCTTGGATATATTTGTCACCAATTCTAAAGTAATATTATCATAAGAAGACAACTTTTGGAAGACAGCCTTCGGTAAAATGACTAAATCGTCTTCCTGTGACGAGAATTCTTTCACTCCAATATAGAAGTTGCTCACTCTAGTGTCATTAGTATTTGTGACTTTGAAAATCAATGGATGTGGTAACTCTTCTTCAGGTATGATATCGACGATTTGGGATAAAATCGCCGCTGGTAAAATCGCCTTGTCAGAATATGACGGTAAACTATCACTGTCTGCTAGACCCACTCTAGCATGAAACGTTGGTAATGCCATTCTACAGGGATTAAATATATAAATGTAATCGTTAGACCTAAAGGCAAATATGTTATCTGTGGTCGTGTGTTGGAGAATTGTTTATATTCCATCGAAACAAAGCAATACACAATATTAGGTGGTTATAGCGATAGGAAAGTTATTGATTAATATGCCAATCCCTTGTGGTTTAGATTTGTAAATTGAATTCTGGTTATTTTGTTTTTTTTTGTTTTTTCTGCAAATAATACAGTTAAATCGAAAGTTTATTTGAATTTTCTCAATATTTTTATTGCTAATACAAACAAATTGGAAGTTGTTCATAACCTCCTATCTTTCTTATTACAATATTAGAATAGTATGGCCCTAGTGCTGTACACATTTAAGAACTTGTATCGCCATTTCTTTTTAGATCATGAACACAATCTGCAACCTCCTCATGCAATTTACCAGCACCTAAATGACGCGTAAGTTGTTCATTCCTAAACTTTTAGTAAAATTTTTCTTTTCACCCTTTTGGCATATAGTTCACACTATATTCACATGTTATACTTCCTCTTTCTGTATCTTAAATACTCGCTTCATTTAGCATTTCCTTACTCATGCGTGGCTGCAAAAAATCGAGAATGGTTGCAAATCCTATATGCAAGTACATAAAAATATTGTACCACAAGGAACTAGCAACAAAGTTGGACAAGGAATAACAAAAGGATACATTCTTGCGCTAATGACGACTTGTAGAATGAAGGACCCAGAAATCTTGCGTAATAGCTTTTTGTATATGTATTTACACGAATTTACTACTTCAGAAGACTAGTAACAAGTAATAAATGTTACATGATGGTAGATGTTCCAATTAAATAGAAAGACATCAGCATTATAGAGGAGTAGATCCAAAGTACCGTAGAAGATTTTATTCCTTAATTTTTAACTCTATAATAATCAATTTCAACCGTGTTGCTGCAACCAAACAACTATGCCCCAGTTGTGAGTTTGAGATTAGTACAATTATGGCCCGAAACCACAAACAAATACCGTCATAACAATCTGATACACAATACCACCTTCAATAGTATACTTGGATACCGTATTTTTTCTCAACCTTTTGTATCATTTTGTGTGTTTCACAGTTGTCTCAATAATGCACTGTTTCACAATTGAAAGCATCAATGCGTGTAGTTTCAAGTGTACGTATATCAAACTAAACATCAAGTATATCAAAATGAACTCAAGTGATACTCTACACGTAATATCTAGCCGTTGGCGCCACTAAATTATTGCTTCAGTAAAGTTTCCCTTAGTGGTTACTCATTCTTGCAGTAGCAGTTTGAATACAGTCGTAAATCAGGGTGTGCATGCAACCGAGGTTTGATATATGACCACCCCTTATCAGTAGAAGTATAAATATAGTTGTTTAGGTTAGTCTTATTTAATTGGTAGTAAGTGGTTGATTTATCATCAATTGTTATTACATTTATATTGAGATTGTTCAGTAAAAGCTTTGAAGTTGTATTTTAATTGTTAACCATTTTGTTATTGTTCTTGCAAGGTAAATAGCGTTCTTAATCGTTTTGCCTCCCATTTAACCCCCTTTGCTAACGTTTTTAACCATGTCAAAATATAATGACGAAGATTGGGCGGTCATATCTTCCAGTTCCGATATTGACGAGGAGTCTAATAATGATAAAGTGACCGGGACCGACGAGGGTGCCGATATTCTGGATGATGGCCAACTTGCTCAAGATTCTATTTCCAGTATTACGACTTTGAAGTTACCAAAAGTTATTGATGTTAATCTTTACAAATTCAATGCAGACGGTGTCTCTGACATTGATTTGGAGTCAACTGTTACTTCTGATACAAATAACACCCTGAATGAAGGTTTAAAACTGCAGCCGCCAATAGCCGTACCTGTGAATAGTAATTTAAGTAATGATCAAATTCACAATGATTTACACACCGAACAAAACCCCCAAACGTCTGTGTCTTCTGCTACAAGTAATGAATCACCAATCTATACAAAAATTAAGTTCTATGAAAATTTTTCCAAGCTTAATGAATCAATTAAACAAAAATCAAATAGTTTTTATCACACTTTTGCTAAATTAAAGATGCATCAATTTAATGATTATTTGGTGGAAGATACCAAGGATAGCGACGAAGTAGATGAAATTATTGATGAAGATACTGTTTATGTCAATACAGACTCCGCAACGTTAAATAATGGTTCTTGTTCATTCTATCAAGCGTTTTTGATTCGTTCTATTCATTCAATTCAAAACTTTATGGAAAACAATTCAAAATACCTCTATTATTATGCAATTATAATATTGGCAGCATTTTCTTCCGTTGCAATCTATAGTTTGATTCCTTCTGCAATCCCCGAACAAGAGATTACCACCCTCGATAAAGTCGGTCAATTGTGGGATACTGTTATTTATGAACAAGAATCCCCACCTACAAGTTATTTCTTGTGGCATCATAAATCACGCAAGGTCAACAGATTAGTGAAATATGGAGAAATATTTCACACCTCAATCGAAGACAATTCAGTTAAATTTAAGCAATATGTTTCCGATTCGTACGATTCTACAACTTTATTTTTAGAGGATTTTACCATTTCCGATACATTAAATTCATATGTTCAAAAGTTTCATGAAACCAGTATCAGCTACTGGAAATCAAGCAATGTGATGTATGCCAAAATTTATGAAAATTATTTCAAGCAATGGCATAATTCTCTGATATTGAATAATGTTCCCATTTGGACTACTGAAGAAGCAAAAATAAAATTCAAGAACCTTTTAGAGACGAGCGCAACTTTCTATGAAGAAAATTTAGAAAAACTAAAACTAGGGTGGAGTGTTGGATTCACTGCAATCAATAAATATAGCCAAGTTGGCTTTTTTCAAGTTGCAAAGAAAATGGTTCGTTTCAAGGAAATTGGCAATTCAGGACTTGAGAAAGTTGTTTTGATTGCTATCAACGAAAGAAATGAATTTTTCAATTGGGCCAATTCCACAAACACTAGATTTAAGCAATATTTGTTCCAAATAAACGCTGGATTGAATAAATTTGAAGAGAAGCAAATGAGTTTCTGGAGAAAAGGGTTTGTTGAGCTAGCTCAGCGCATGAGAATTTTGGAGAGTAGTGTTGACAAAGTATCAATTGGAATATATGAAAATTATTGTACAGTATCCAATACTTTACAAGAGTATTTCAAAAGAGCTGGACCCAAAATTCAACAAATAAATTTCACAAATGGCAAATATTATTTGGATACAGTTTCCATTCAAATTTATAGGCAAGGAAAGCAATTATGGAAACTAGTAGCCGTTTGAAGGAATCAGTGCAAACGAACGAATATACTGATTTTAGCACTGGAAATTACAACATGTTCATTCAATGCGATTGGAAATATACTTGGTACTTGTAATATGTTTAAGTTTGGCAATAGGTTCTAGGCATAACAAATGGATCAAGGCATGCGATAGGTTTTAGGTATTGCAGAACTCTATAGTTACTGCACTGGGTTATAGGTGGGAAATAGGTAGATAATATCGTGATTGGGATACAATGATACGGTTGAAGCATCCACAACAGATACACATTGGTCAAGCAAGGTCCAGCAAATGCCCTGGGACTTGCTGGCTGATTTTTTTTAGTTTATTCGCAACTGTGAAGGTTTATGTAGGGTATTATTTGGGTTGATTTTTATTTAGATTATGTTTTTTCTCTTTATCTTTACTTAATCATATATACGTTTTATAATGTATTTTCAATGATCAACCTTTGGACAATTTTGCAGCCATTTCCGTTGGTGGTGAAATCCAACCTGCAGGTAACCTTGGACGAAAATTCTTTCGATCTTAACTCAACTTCACCAATGTCGTCTGAGCCAGTTGTTTCACAAGAAGTATATACTTACTATTGAATTTGTTTAATTTGATACCGCGAATAGATTGAATTGGTATTTCTGTGATCAGTTGTTGAAGAAAGTTTTGAGAACCTCAAGTTTGCTCGGTTATATAGTAATAGTTTAAGACAACGAAATGGGTACGTATGGTATTGGAGAAACACCTTTAATGTTACAGTGAAAAAGGAGGGTGTCGTTGTAGAAACCGATCGTTTTGTTGAAAACCAATAGGTTACCGGTGGGAACCAATGGTTATTTGATTTAATGATGGAGAACAATGGCGTCTTCTGCTTGTGGAGACTGTAGTATTTGGTGTTGCAAGCCTTGATATATGAATGTTGATTACTAACAAGTTTAGGTATCCCTAAGTTTTTTAAATTCATCTCGGAAAGATGGCCGTTGATTTCCCAATTAATAGACGAAAACCAAATCCCTGAATTTGACAATTTATATCTTGATATGAATTCTATTTTGCATACTTGTACCCATGCTAATTCAGATAGTTTGACAAGAATGACAGATGATCAGATGTATGCTGCTATCTTCAGCTATATTGAGCATTTGTTTGAAATCATCAAACCAAATAAGGTATTTTACATGGCTATTGATGGGGTGGCCCCCAGAGCTAAAATGAATCAACAAAGAGCTAGAAGATTCAGAACGGCGTATGAAGCGGAAGAGAACTTGAAAAAAGCCATAGAAGAAGGTGCTGAAATCCCCAAGAACGATCCGTTTGATTCCAATTGTATCACTCCTGGTACGGAGTTTATGGCTAAATTAACCAACAATTTAAAATATTTTATTCATAAAAAGATTACCGAAGACAGTAATTGGGCCAACATCGAAATCGTGTTGTCTGGCCATGAGGTTCCCGGTGAAGGTGAACATAAAATTATGGAATATATTAGAGCTGCCAGATCTCAAAAAGATTACAACCCCAATTTAAGACATTGTATTTATGGTTTAGATGCCGATTTAATTATGTTGGGTTTGGTGAGTCATGATCCACATTTTGCTCTTTTGAGGGAGGAGGTTGTATTTGGCCCTAGATCTTCGAAAAAGGTTGATTTACACGAACAAAAGTTTTATTTGTTACATTTGTCATTGGTGAGAGAATATCTTGAATTGGAGTTTGCAAGTTTACAAGATGCGCTTACTTTTGAATTTAATTTCGATAGAATTTTGGATGATTTCATTTTAATTATGTATGTCCTTGGAAATGATTTCTTACCCAATTTACCGGATTTGTTTATTAACAAAGGGGCATTTCCTTTACTTATTGCCACCTTCAAACAATTATTACTACATGCTGATGGATATATTAATGAAAATGGTACTATAAATCTAAAGAGATTGAGTCTTTGGTTACAATATTTATCCGATTTTGAATTGGAGAATTTTGAAAGACAGGACGTTGATGTGGAATGGTTTAATAAGAAATTAGAAAATGTGTCATTATCAGGAGAAAGGAAGAGAAAACGTACTGGTAAATTATTAATCTTAAAAGAGCAAAAGAAATTGGTTGGGTTAATTAAACCTTGGTTGATGGAAAGTAGTTCCAATCCAGTCGCAGAATTAATTGAATTGGAAAACCAAGCTAAATTACCTTCGTTGAAATTGCCACATGATGAAATCGTGGAGAATTTGGATTTTATCAAAGAGTTCGCATTGGAGTGTGGATTTCTTGTTATTCATTCAAAGTCCGAAGATACACATGTAGCAAAATTAGACATTGATGGGATTTCTCCATACGAGACTCCAGAAGAATTTGAAGAACGTATAAATGATCTTAGAAAATCCATTAAGAAGTATCAATCTGCTAATTTGGTTGAAACAGAAGAATTATTGAAAGATACCAAAGATATTTATGACGCCAAGTTTGTGGATTGGAAAGATAAATATTACAAAGAGAAATTAAACTTTTCCATTAATGACACTGACAAATTAGTTGAAATGACATCACATTATGTTGAAGGGTTGCAATGGGTATTGTACTATTATTATCAAGGTGTGCCATCATGGAACTGGTACTACCGTTATCACTATTCTCCTAGAATTTCTGATATTTCTGCTGGTCTTGATGAGCTTATCAAAAGAGGATCCGAACTTGAATTTGAGAAATCTAAACCTTTCAAGCCATTCGAACAATTGATGGCAGTGTTACCAGCAAGATCAAGAAACTTGATGCCTGCAGTATATAGACCGTTAATGACTGAAGAAAGATCTCCAATCATTAACTTTTATCCACACGAGGTTGATATTGATATGAATGGGAAAACAGCTTCTTGGGAAGCTGTTGTATTATTAGATTTTGTTGACGAAAACAAACTTATTGAAGCTTTGAAACCAGTTGAAGCAAAACTTTCTCCGGAAGAAACCAAAAGAAATTCTTTTGGAGAGTCAATTTTGTTTATGCATAATCCTCAAATCGATCATGTATATCCATCACCATTGGTAGGCTATTTCCAAGATATTGAACATGACAAATGTTTCGAAAAGCAATTCGTTTTACCCCAGGTAGATGCCTACGTCAATGGGTTAATCGAAGGTGCAAAAGTTGGAAAAGACTTGTTGGCAGGGTTTCCTTCCTTAGTTACCATTCCATTTGAATCAAGATTGCACTTGAATGAAACTAAAGTATTTAATTATCCAACAAAATCGGAATCAATGGTTTTGTCTATTGAAAATGCTTGGAATGATATGTCAACACATCAATTTGCTCAACAATTTTTAGGCAAATTAGTGTATTCTAGATGGCCATTTTTAAGCGAATGCAAGATTGTTAAAGTCATTGATAGGGAAAACACATATGAGACCACTAGAACTCAATCTGGATCAAAGAAAGTTGTCACTCATTCTTTGACGGCTGAAGATATTAGAGATTGCAAGATAACTACAAGCAATTTAAGATATACATATGAGAAAACCAAAGGAGTTTACTTGGGAGAAATTGAAGCTTTAGTCCATGTTCAAGCTGTAAATGGGTTGATAAGAACTCCAAAAGGTGCTTACGTCAAAACATTCTCTAAAGATATTGATGTTTATCCCTTGCAATTAATTGTTAAAGAAGTTGTCAATAAGGATGAAAGATTTTCCAGTAAGCCTCCAGTTGCAATCGACGAAGAATTTCCTCTTAATTCGCAGGTAGTTTTTATGGGAGACATGGGGTACGGTGCTCCATCTCAAATTGTGGGATACAACGACGAGAAAGATAAATTAAGTGTCAAGATTTCACAAATTCAAGAAATTGCGGAGCCAAACATTGGTAAAAGAAGATTTGCAATGGAAGCTAAAGAGTTCAAGTATTATCCTTCCTTTGAAATCAGTAAGCATTTGAGAATCCATCCACTTTTATTGTCCAGAATAACAACTGGATTCATAATCATTGATGATTTGAATAGAAGTAATGGAGCTAAAGTAAACATTGGTTTAGAATTGAAGTTTGAAAGTAAACGGTTAAAAGCGTTAGGATACACTAGAAAGCAAGGTGGAACAAGTAAGATTTGGGAATTTTCTCCTTTAGCTGTTGACTTGATCAAAGTTTATAGGGAAAAGTTTCCAAAATTCTTTGATAATTTGACAAAGATTATTACTGGGAAAGACCAAATCAAAGCAAGTTCCGTCACCACTGGGGAGGAACTTAAACAAATTAGAGCTTGGTTAAACGAAGCTAAAGTTGATGTTGTCACTGTATCTTTAGAGAGTGAATCTTTGACTAAATTCAGTTATCAAGCTATCGAAAAGTCTATCATTGATTTTATTAACGAGCCAATTCCATTGACAAACAAGGATATTAAAGGGGTACCAAGAGATGCTGTTTTAAATCCTGGCGAATCATATCAATTATTAAGTGCTCAAAAATTCGAATTAGGAGATAGAATTATCTACATCCAAGATTTCGGAAAAGTTCCAATTTTATCAAAGGGGACTGTTGCCAGTATTATTACTGTTGGAAACAAAGTTTCTTTAGGAGTTATTTTTGATTTTCCATTAATCAATGGTTCTACTATGGGTGGAAAATTATCCACCAACAGAGGTTTAGTTATTGATTCATCATTAGTTTTGAATTTGACCAACAAGCAATTTGTCTATCATAGTAGAGCTTCAAAGAAAATGTCTACTTTATCTGGAAAGGCTAAAGTGCAAGTGAAGAAAAACGCAGCACAAGTGCAAAGAAAGAAAAAAGAAGAATCAAAAGAAGTGAATGCTCAGCAATCGCATGAATTGTTAAGTATTTTGAAAGGTAAAAAGGATACTAAGGAGGATGAGAAGACCACCGAGTCAAGCAAAGAAACTGTCAATGAAGAAAACCCTATTAAGAATACCAATGCTATTAAGCAAATTTATGGTCAAATTTATTCTAATGTCATGAACGAGGGTCAAACTCACCCGTATCAACACCCAGGAATTCCAGTTAATTTAGCTGGTCAACCAATTGCAGGGATTCCACCACAAGGATATGGATTTGTGCAAGGTCCACCTGGACCATATGGTGCAATTCCGGTAGTTCCAGGAATTCCATTACCACCTCAATTCTACAACCAGCCTCCCCCAATGCAATACCCACCACAAGCTTTTGTTGGACAAAACATTCCAGCTGAAGATACGAGAGGTAATGAAAATAGCAAGTATTCCGGAGAAAGAAGAAACGACAATACTAGAGGGTCCTCTAGAGGAGCCAGAGGCGGACGAGGTGGAAGAGGTAAATCAACTAGAGGTGGTAAAACTGGAGAACTTAAAGAATAACTGAACCAGTACCACGAGAATATGTAAAAAGAATATCTTGCAATCCAAATCTACGTAATAGTTGAAATAAGATTATGAATATCATTTTTATATATAGTATTTGTAATCCTAGACAAAATGGTATATAAAAGTTTAATTGAATATTTAGTATGTACAAGAATAGTATGAGCAACTAACCTAAGAATCGGAAGGAGGCGCCTTTGAAGTATCTCGCGGACTCTTTGTTACTGCAAGGGAAGTAGAATCCTGTGGCGTGACCACAGAAGCACTTTTACTCTTTTGCGGAATATCTTCATCAGGCGAGAAGAGGTGTTTTTCTGTTTTTTCTCCAGGTAAGTTGATCAATCCCAAACTATCCCAATTGGATTGCTCCATTAACTGATGATCCATACGACATCCCAAATACTGTTTGGCCAATATCCTACAATTGGGAGCATTCCTATTCTCAGTGAATTTCATACAATTCAAGTATTTCGTCATGTATTCAGTGCATTCACCAAGATGATCTAAAGGGAATGAACCTCTCTCTGGAGGTGTTGGAGTCCAACTTCGAAAATTTCCACCTAAACAAAATTGTTAGTAGCAAGAATATTGTTAACTACGCAAACACAAACATACCAGGAGCACCAGTAGCCATTATATCTTTATTTAATCAAGTAGCGTCTAGTACAAATATTTTGAAAAATCATTCGTTAACAGTTGAAAAATCGTATAGTATATAACCTCAATTACTTAACGGAATATGAAGCGGCGTTTGTAGCGATTTTGCAACCAAATCACGAAATGGAGGAGACAAAGTTATAGATGGAATAGTTGTTTGCTAATAAGGGGTAACTCGTTGTTATTGGATCAAGTTTATTTATAGGCACCGCTCTCAATTGGGAAAGTCCTTGGTGATTAATTGTAGGATGAGTGCATTGTAATGTATCAAACTCTAATAGGTTCCAAATAGAGTTATGGGCTGATTCTTTAAAAGAGGGAATCTCTAGTACTTTACCTTTACCACGAACCACGAATAATCAGTTTCAAGTTTGTATACTTTTTTTTGCAGTATTCTGAGGTTAGAAACACCACCAGAATAAGACTATAACGCTACATCATGGGCCTGTGAATCGTCCTGCTAGGTACCGCCATAGTATCGGTTTGAGAGTTATACTGATAATGTAATAGTTTGCAATAGGGGTTGTTTTCGTTAGAATCATCTGCACTTCCGTAGTGGCCAATGTTGTTAACCCTTATCTGAAAATGAATAAATATATAATATAATAACAGGAGAGTACAGAGGAAACGGGATTTAGATAACGAAGGGGTACAAATACTTACAACAGGGATCTTCTTAGGACAGTTAGGAGAGGAATTGAGCAGAGTTAAAGGTATGCATCACCAAAGATATTGAATAGTAGAGAGATATGGCTATATATCAGACTGAATGGGTATGATATTTAAGCTGATATTTAAGTTGATATTTAAGCTGATATTTAGTTTTGGATTGATGTTTATATTGAAGATATTAAGGATATTGAGGTTGGTATTGAGGTCGAGATTTGAGGAGAAGATATTTAAGATGTATAGGATAAAGAGCAGATGCAAAGGTAACAATAAAGATATAACGCCGCGAAAGATAAAAACCTGAATAACCTTAATAAATTGCAGCTTGTGACCAGGTAATTTCAGCAGCCAATTTAAGACAGGCTCTATGTGAATATTGTCAAAATTGGGCCCAAGTTCAGGGATGCTATAGAGTTTTTGGCACTCACAAGACAGTGCGTGGAGATAGCTAGAGTATGGTTTAGAAAAGGATAGCATATGTTTATTCATATTTGTGATGATTCAGCGTATATTGTGATGGTTCAGTGTATATTGTGATAGTCCAGTGACACGTGATGATTAACAAGTATGGGGATAAAACCGTTTTACAGAAATTTACTGAATCATCGTGAAATTAATATCACCCGAGGTTGAACGAGCGCATCACAATACCATATGGGGTAATATATACGAAAATTGTAGTCAACAAAAAGAAATTAATGTCATGGAATCATCACAGAAGTTGAGCAGAACCAGCTGAGAATAACCAGTACTGGCAAATATGGTTTCAATAGAGGTATGAAGCATCAGGTATGTTAAGCATAATGTACATAACACATTGTGGTTACCTTGTGATTATGTAAAGGTGATATTGTCGTGAGACTAGATAGATTACACGGGTGGAATAGGAATCCTGAGAAAAGTCTGGTACATTGTAACCGCTATGAGTGGGGTAACGAACCAAGGCAGACGAGGGACACTGTTGCACCAAGCGAAATCAATCTCAATAGAGGTGTCAGACAAGTTATGAATACGCTAAGGCTAGATGCCAGTACATTACCAGATGCCAATATAGGGCCAGGCACGGAAAGGATGCAGCGAGTTTATTGACATTTCTTCTGCTACAGAACTCGCAGTAAAAAGAATAATAACAGCGAGTCTTAGATGTGCGTTCAACAGAAATTCTAATACGAACCTCACCACAGGAGGAATTGTGCCTTCCGAAACGGCCATATTTCATGAGCTGATGTACAATTCGATGCCCACCGACCGAACCCTCTACTACAGCGTAGACACTGTACTTGTAACCCACTGACCTAGCATTATCTACAATTCTAGTAGTGGTACCAATATGCTGTTTCGCGGATAATATTTTCTTACGATTCGGATAAATGGATAATTTAACGCAATCTTGTGATCGAATCGGATTAATGGTGTAAAGAAGAGAACACCAATAAACACAAGCAATAGAGCAGTAAACAAGCTACTAACCAACAAACAAGTTATATCAGTAACAGCTACATCTTAAACTACAGTAGGCGCCGATTTCTTATAAAATTTTACGCCGATTCACCCAATATTTACCCCAGTAAAAATTGATAAAATTTTCACCAATTTTTTTCACAGTCAGCACCGATAAACTATATATAATACATGTAGTACCAAGTTGATTTTTTTTTCTTTGTATCGATATTACTATAGATATTGCTATAGAAATTACTATAGGCTATTCTGCATTGAAGTTTGATTGTAGAAGTGTGTGGAAAAGTTGTTAGTTGTAGTTGAATTTTCATTTTGTATTTATTGAATATTTATTGATTTGGCATCAACAGTAACGATTATTGAAATTTCTAAAGATTTTATTGAATTTGACTATTTTTGCTTCTTCATTGATTTTGCCATATTTACTCGAGTTTTGTTGATTTTTCCCAATATCGTCACGCAATGAATTCCGCAAAAGAATTGTTTCATCAAGTCCTGGAGGAATCCTCCACCGGAGAACAAGTGATTAGTTTGAATAATTTCATTAATATCCTTTCTCCGTTCAAAACCGACATCAACAACCAAAGTTACGCTCTTTTATACCTTATTGCCGACGAAGAAAAGAAAGGTTACGTCACGGAAAAAAACTGGTGTAACTTCATCAGTACTTTGACCTCCATCGATGGTGAATTGAAATTGTTATTTAAATTTATTGGTGACAATCAATCGAAAATTTCCTATGAAAAATGTGTGTCGCTTTTGAACAATATCAATAAATCCATCGATTCCAATTATCACCAGAAATTGATCAAATTAAATTGGGCTTATCTTACCAGGTTTTTCGATCCAGTTGGTTCTATTCAATTTGCTGATTTCATCACTCTTTTGAATAATTTGCCAATTACCAAATTAATTGGGGGATTTGAAGTTATTTCCAAAAACGGATTAATTGATCAAGAACAATTTGTGCAATTATTAACTAATAATTTGGCACATAAATTGTCTACCAAATTGAAAGACAACTTACAATCTGTAGTGGAGTATTTCCCTGGTCAAAAACAATTTTCTTTATCAAATGTGTTGTTCATTTATAATACTTTGAATAAAGTCGATTTGATCAATGAAGTCATTGCCAATACTCCACCAACCACCGCCGATAAAGATGATATCGTCATTAATAAACAAGATTTATACAACCATTTAAATGATCATTTATTGAAGTCGTCCAATTTCAAACCAATTAGTATCACCGAAATTGATTTATTGTTCTATTTGATTAATCATAGATCTGAAGATAATATCCCAAGAAAGAAGCTTATTTCCTTTTTAAATCCTAATTTCAACAATAATTTACCAACATTAAATCCAATTTTCAATTCAAAATATACTAAACAAAACAAAACCATTGGTGAAGATAATTTCTCATTATGGCCAGTTTTCGATTCATTATATTCTTTCTTCTTAGGTTCCATTGCTGGATGTATTGGTGCAACTGTTGTTTATCCAATTGATTTAGTTAAAACTAGAATGCAAGCGCAAAGAAATAAATCTCAATATAATAACTCTTGGGATTGTTTCAAGAAAATCATGGCAAAAGAAGGGGTTAAAGGGTTATACTCTGGTTTAGGTGCTCAATTAGTTGGGGTTGCCCCAGAAAAAGCGATTAAATTAACAGTTAATGATCTTGTTAGAAAATTAGGAACTGATCAAGAAACTGGAACTATTACCATGAATTGGGAAATTGCTGCTGGTATGTCTGCTGGTGCTTGTCAAGTTGTGTTCACAAATCCTTTAGAAATTGTTAAAATTAGATTACAAATGCAAGGTGGTGGATCCAAAGTTACTGCTCCAGGTGACATTCCAAAGAAACATTTAACTGCTTCTTCAATCATAAGACAATTAGGGTTGAAAGGGTTATATAGAGGTGCCTCTGCATGTTTATTAAGAGATGTTCCATTTTCGGCTATTTATTTCCCAACCTATGCTCATTTAAAGAAATCGTTATTTAATTTCGATCCATATGATCCTACAAAGCAAAATAGATTAAGTTCATGGCAATTATTAATTTCCGGTGCATTAGCTGGTGCTCCAGCAGCATTTTTCACTACCCCAGCCGATGTTATTAAAACAAGATTGCAAGTGGAATCCAAACGTGGTGAAACCAAATATAGTGGTATCGCACATGCTGGAAGAATGATTTTGAAAGAAGAAGGTATGGGTGCTTTCTTTAAGGGATCTATTGCCAGAGTGTTTAGATCATCTCCACAATTTGGTTTTACTTTAGCATCCTATGAATTATTACAAAACTTATTCCCATTAACTCCTCCTGTTACTAAAACTTCTAATTTCAAAGCCATTAGTGGTTACCCAGGTATTTATGATTTAACTAATGATCAAGTTTACAATAGTCAAAATAAGAACGATAGAATTCTTTATTTGAACAAATCCGATATCACTCAAGTTGACGATAAGATCAACGATTCGTTAATCAAAATTCCAGCAGAATATATTTATAAATCGCAAGATGCCATTAAATTATTGTTAGATATTGATTATAAGTTTGGTAATTTTACCGAAACTGCCTACAAGAAATTTGTCAATAAAGATAATTAAATAATCTTTACAAAGCATAAAGTATGAATGATGTCAATGAAGTAGTAAAACCTTTCAAAAATAAAAAAAAGTGTTATTCCATTACACCTATAGTATATTGATGTCTGCGACAACAATAGTACGCGGCACTATGTATAGACAGTATAATAATATCATAGAATATAGACCATTATAATTAAAATTAATTGACATGTATGATGTAGCATGGCTTAAATCTAAAAGTACAGATTAAAAGAAGTGGTATTGCTTGCTTGGCCGAGTTTCAAGTGTAAGTAAATGCCATACAGTATGATCGAATACTACAGTAACCAGGACATCGAAGGAGATTCAGTTGACACAACACACATTCGATTTACACAATTTCTATACGAGTATTTATTACGCCACATACAGTGTCGTACTGCAACTACTCCTATACTGCTAGTACAAGAGTAAATAGCAAAAGACCATTGCAAAATCTCAGCTGGTACCATACAATCTATGGAGAAGACTACGCAGAAACACTAGAAAAACTCATTAGCAGTTACAAAATACAACAAAGTACAAGTACAATTTCTACTGAAAATGCAGCCATTTCAAAAGCAGCCATTTCTACTACTTCACAGTTGTACCAAGTAGCAATTGCTATCCATTGGTCTGGGTTGCTATCACACAGGAACTTGGCTACTTGATTTAAAATTTCATCTGCATTGCTTTGCTGTATGAAACGATACGTTTTTACCATGTGCACGATAGCCTCCGCTTTGTGCAAGAGAAGCTGAATTAAGTTTAATTTTGATATTCTGTGGAACAATTAGAAAAATTAGCAGACAAAATTGTAAAACTATGTCTGCAAACGATTTCTACAATTCTGGCGATAAAAGCGAATATCAACCTAAACAAGATAATCACTCACAAGGCTCGAAAATTGGCCAAGAGGGGGAAAAAGGTTTAGTAGGTGATTTGGCTGGAGCCTTTATAAGAAATCAAGCTGGAGGCAACCACAATAATAATAACCATGGCAGTTCTAGTGGGTTGGGAGGACTAATTTCTGGTGCCTTAGGAGGAAGTCATGGTAATCAAGGGTCAAGTCATGGATCTAGTGGTTTGACTAGTCTTGTGTCAGGAGTATTAGGTGGAAAGAATAGTAGTGGAGGAAGCGGTGCATTAGGTGGATTAGTTGCAAGTGCTTTAGGTGGAGGCAGTCACGGCAACAATAACCACAACAACAATAACCACAACAACAATAACCACAACAACAATAACAACTACAACAATAATAACAACTACAACAATAACAATAACTACAATAATAACAACTACAATAACAACTACAATAATAACAATAACCACAATAATAACCAATCTGGTTTAGGAGGATTGTTATCTTCAGCTTTAGGTGGTGGAAATCATGGAAATCAGAGCCATAATAACCAAGGTTATGACCAAGGCTATAATAATCAGAACCACCACGGAAACAATGGCCACCATGGAAACAATGGTAAACATGGTAAACACGATAATCCTGGATACGGCCAACAAGGAGGCAACTTTGAAGGATATTCATCTCATAATAATGGCAACAATGGAGGAAGATGGTAGAAAACTACATCACTCTATAAGAGTACAGTAGCAGTATATCCCACCTTGATGCGTCGTATATACGTTTCTGAAATACATAAATTACACCCAGTGTTTAGAAAATTGTAGGCGATGTCTTTGCGCCAAAGAACGAAAAATACATATAATAGCAATCTTCGTAAACAACATTGACACAAATGGAGCATATCTACACTACACATAGAGGACGGCTAAAGTGTGTTGATGATGCGTGACAGAAACTTCAAGAGAGCCATGTGCGTGTCATTCTGTGTATTACACCTCCGTTGCGTTGCCCAAGTAGTATGAAGGAAGATCAATGGAAATGAATTTATTGGGGTTTTCTTTAGTAAACAAGAAATACAATGTCGAACAACGGAAATAACGAATCAGGAGAAAGAGGGATATTAGAGGATGTGGCTGGAAGTTATCTTAAAAATCAATTTACCCATGGTAATTCATCTGGTGGTGCTGGAGGAATTGCTGGAGCTGTAATGGGTGCACTTGGTGGAGGTGGAAAACAAAGCAATCAAGATTCTGGTATTGGTGGTATTATCTCTGGTGTTTTGTCCAGTGTAACTCATCAAGGACAAGGTCAGGGACAGGGACAAAGTCAAGGACAATCATCTGGGATTGGTGGAATGATCTCGGAAGCTTTGAGTGGACATTCTCAGCAAGGTTCTCAATCTCAACAGAATTCGCAATATGGGTCTCAGCAAGGATCGCAGTATGGGTCTCAGCAAAGTTCTCAACAAGGCTCTCAACAAGGAGGAATTGGAGGTATGATTTCTGAAGCTTTAGGTGGTGGTAGTCATGGTCAAGGTAATGCTCAAAACTATGGCTCCAATCTGTCAAACTCGGCACAAAACCAAAATTCTTACGGTTCTGGCCAACAAGAATCATATGGTAGAAATGATTCTTACGGTTCCAACAATCAACAATCATATGGGGGCAGACAAGATAACTATGGGTCTGGAAACCAGCAAAATCATGGATCAGATTCATATGGTCAAGGTAGAAACGAAAACCATGGCTCTGGAAGAAATGAATACGAATCCTCTGGTAGAAACGAGTCTTACGGTCAAGGAAGAAACGAAAACCATGGCTCTGGAAGAAACGAATACGAATCTTCAGGTAGAAATGATAATTACGGTCAAGGTAGAAATGACAACAGTGGATCAGGAAGAAACGAATACGAATCTTCAGGTAGAAATGATAATTACGCTCAAGGAAGAAACGAATATGAATCTTCTGGAAGATCTCAAGGTGGAAGAAGAGAAGACAGAAACGAAAGATATTAAAAAGTATAAGATTACATAGTTAATTGTAATAAAAGTGTTGTCCTTTTGTGAAGGCAAATATGCTATTGTAGAAATATTAAGGAAACCTCAGATCATATAGAAAACTTAACATAATAACTTTTGGAATCTAGTTTGCTTGAATAGAAAAAACCCAAACATAGCGGGAAGTTATTCACTCTAAAAATCTTTTTTAGACGGTATTCCGCTTGGTTGAATGGTAACTCCAATTGAAATGAACTGTGATTATTATCACTTCTATTTAAGTTTATGATTCTCAATTTGTTTATAGATTCGTTGATAACTAAATGGTTGTCAAACATCCAATATATCTGAAATGGATCATTGTCATTGAAGTATTTAAAAACTTCCTTCTTCTCTACTTTGATTGTGGTGTGTTTAGATTTGAAAAACTTTTGTTGAAACTTTGGATTTCCCAGGTAAGAAAGTTCAATTATTTTATCTCGAGTCACTAGGATATACTTCAGTCCCAGCAGTAGAAAAAATCGCTTAACTATCTCTCTAGTATCAAGTATAAAATGAGAAAGCAAATCACTTTTGAAAATGACAATTTGGTTCTCTATCAACACATGAATATAATCTGCATCTCGAATTATATCAATAAACTTTGTTTTAAATGGTAGGCGAATGGAATTTATAGTTAGAAATACCATTTCATTATTGAAGGTTATCTGGATAAGCTCAGAGTGTGAGCTTAATAACAATATTTCGTTTCTGTTGAGCAAACACTTGACAATGTAAGAATTCTCACTATTAACGGTGAAGCCTGTCTTATAAGAGTAGCCACTTGAAGGCTCTAAATAATCTGCCATGAACTGGCGAACTCTAAAATCATTTGCTCCTCGCTCTTTAATAATTTGATTGATTTGGTCAACATTAAGACGACTTTTTGCTTTGGGTAGTATCGCCAATGATAAACTAGCCAAACATGTTAATTTGTTCTGAATTTCAGAAGAGAGAGACTCTTGCTTTAGAAACTTCAACAAGCTTTCAGTGTAATCATGTAACTTTCCATTAGAATACTTTTGAAGCGTAAAGAAATTATTAATAGTAGATTCACATTTTATGGGTTGAGTACTAAATATCAATACTTCATCAACGTCGGAAAACATTGCCACAGCACCAGTCATGCATTCAAATTGAAAATTAACTTCAAGTAGCGAAACATGCTTCTCTAACGCAGTATTTGTTAGATTAACCACTTGTTCCGGTAATACAAGTCGTAGTTTAGGCAACTCATTTCTTTGACTCAGCTTCAAACACTCTACCGTTATCTCTTTATTAGAAACCGTAGTTCCTTTGACAATCTTCCAATTGCTATCACTACATGAGTAAGGGTATAATGTTTTATCCTTGAGAAAATCTGTTATATCATCAAAGTATTTCATATCAAGATTATATTCACCAAGTTTAAGATTTAACATTCCATTAGAACCAGCTGTAAATCCACTGTTTTGCACCTCAAATCTATTAACTAACTTCAAGATATTCACATCTCCATTTGTGTTCAACAATGGCCGATGTTTCTTACTATCTTGCTTACTTCCATTGTAGTACTCTTGTCTTCGTTTCTGCGATTGAATGGAATTGTGATGATACTTGTTTTGATCGTTTGATTGAAGGCCGCCTTTAATTACTCGAAAGTACTTGCGTTTGGCTTCATCATAGTAGTATCCAGGGATTTCTGGAGGTGCCATAATTTGCAACAGCCATAGAAATCGAGATGGTTACTGTAATGTGCTCACGGCGATGAGATGTTGCAAAGGGTACGAAATTGCAGCTATAGAGCAAAATGGCGATATTTACAAAGTTAGGTTAGTTAGATTACTAAGAATCAATAATCGTCAATTGGTAAACGGTATTTATTAATGTGGATCATAAATCGTAATCTAAATCGTAGGTTTCATTGACGGCATTGTCTAATTTGGTAAACTTGTCGTCGTTCAATTGGCGTAGTTTCAATAGTTCAAAGCCATTAGATCGGTCTATTCCATCCCAAAAGTATCCTGCTAGAATATTGTATCGATTGACAGGGTTTTCGCCCTTTGTGTATGTATAATTTGCATCGGCATTGGAAGTAGTTGCCTCTTGCTCGAAGAGTGCTAATGGATCTTCAAATTTACTCTCTTGTGGCTGCTTAAAACTGGCTCTCTGCTGTAGTTGTTGTTCTGTTTCGTTCAATCGTACTTCTATAAAACTTTTCTCTTCTTGCTTCAATGCTTTCTTCTCGGCAAATTGTTGCTTTCTCTCGTTGAGATCGATTACCCTCCCTGAAGAATCACGATAAATAGTCTCTGACTGTTTGCTGTCTGACGCTGGCGTCACAGCGAGTGGTAGAGACTCCTTTCTTACAAGATCGCCGTTATCTATCCTTTTAAATCCTTTATTTACCTTACTAGTTGCAAAGTCAATTCTAACCGGCGCTAATTCGTTATCCTCGTCATTAGGAAGTAAATCGTCCTCATACGAAACAGGAACTTCGATTATAGGGGAATCTACCACAATAGAAGTGGTGTGTTCTGATTTTGTCTTCTTCGATTTCTTCTTCTTCACTTTGGGTTCACTTGGTCCACTCATATACTTGGCCAAATAATCCGCTCGAGAAGACATATTTCTAGTATTGGCTCAAGTTAATGATACGGTTACAGTCGAGGGTGATTGGTGTACGCTGTGAGTACAGAAAATTATGGTTGTGTTATAGTTTGCTGTAAATACTTGTTTATGTTTGGTGAGACTCAACTTTCAATGTTCGCGATGAGGTGTATGATTCAAGGTTGATTAATGGTACAGAATGAGTATATAATGTTGGCTATATAACTATTTAGAATTGGTCAAGCGAGATACTTCGGTATGGAGTTGTGCCATAGTTTCACAGAGTTCCATGAATAAGGTATACTGGGAATTTATAACTTCCACAATGTTTAATATGTTACCAAAGCCATCAGTACACAGCTTTTCTAATCCAGTTAATATCAAGATGATTTCCGAGACAAAGCTCTCGTAATTGGTTAATTGTAGACGGTACTTCTCGATCTTCTTTACAAAGAAGTCGTTTAATTGGAACGAAGATAACCTTGTTCCTGGGGTAGATAATTCTATGATCAATTTCATGATATTCGTTATATCATCAGTTAATTCATTATTTAAGTTCTTTAAACTGATTAATTGGTTGGTATCAAATTTGAGGGCATGCTTTGTGGATGATAGTTTATTTTGTAAATATTTGATATCTTGCGGTATGGAGGTGATTAAACTATCATGCTTCGATACATCGGCTTCCAACGTGGTAGCAATGGCATGTTGTTTATTTATGTATTTGTCAAGGTTTTCCAATTCCTGTTTGAATGCTGGAGGTAGATCGCCGACTCGTGTCATAGCTGATAATTGTGGTTGTTGTTGAATTTGTTGCTGTTGTTGCTGTTGGTTGGAAAATAATCCTCCTGTTGGTTGGTTTGTGTTTGCTCCAAAAAGTCCTCCACTGGTATTACTGGATCCAAAGAGCCCACCTGTAGTTGTAGCTGGTTTGGCTCCAAATAATCCACCAGTAGCGGCGGCTCCTGTGGTGTTTGATGCTCCAAATAACCCACCAGTAGCAGCGGCTCCTGTGGTGTTTGATGCTCCAAATAACCCACCAGTAGCAGCGGTTCCGGTGGTGTTTGATGCTCCAAACAATCCACCAGTATTAGTATTTGTAGTATTAGAATTTCCAAACAATCCACCCGGAGCTGCATTTGTTGCTGTATTAGTTGCAGCATTAGTTCCAAAGAGTCCCCCAGTGGATGCCGGTTTATTGCCAAACAATCCTCCAGTTGTAGGGGCTCCGCTACCGCCCAATGCACCTCCTACTGCTGGTTTGCTGCCAAATAACCCTCCAGAAGCATTATTTGAAGTATTGGCGCTATTATTCCCAAGTAATCCACCTTGAGCACCTGTAGCAGTATTTCCAAATAATCCTCCACTGGTACCAGCGGGTTTACTACCGAATAAACCACCATTTGCATTGGCAGCCGTATTGGCATTGGTGTTTCCAAATAATCCTCCCGACGCTGGCACAGGTGTAGAGCCAGCCGATCTACTACTGCCAAATAATCCAGTATTTGTTGTCGATGGAGCTGCCGCACTATTACCGCCAAAGAGACCGTTGGCCGTCGTAGAAGAACCACCAAAAGGAGCTGCGGTTGAAGCTGCTGATGATCCAAACATTATAATCTTCTAACTAACTTAACCAAACTACAATTGTCAATAATAATCAACGACAAGTGCTATAGATTGCTTTGAGCACAATACCAAACAATCAACTCACCGTTTTGGTGCTGTGATGAGAGTGAAAAATTTGGATTGTGTGCAGACCAAAATCAACTGTTTATAGTTGCAAAAAGCTCAGACAACCAAGACGTGATTTAAGGGAAAAGAATGGCAATACCATGGAGTTAAATGAGTTTGAACGAGATTTGCTACTGCTAGTGAATCTGCAGATTCAAAATATTGAAACTACGAACAATTTGCGATATCAAGAGCTTGAGAAATCGTACCATTCCCTCGTAGAAACCTACCAAGACACACTAATGAAGCTACAACAGAGCCAGCAGGAGGTGGTGGGTTTGCGGCAGCAATTGGGGATCAATAGAGGAGAGACTAGTTCGCCTATTCTAGACGATCGGTTTGACAGAAATGGCGAAATTTCCACTGGTGTTGCTGTGAAGCGAGAACACTCATTGCATGTCAAAGCACCAGAAAAACGTCGCTACAAAAGTGACTCAGCAAAGGGTATACTAAAACCGGAAATTCTGGCGAAAAGAGTATTGAGCAGTATTAGCTCGTCGCAATTGAATCCTTTCGAAGATTATAGGTCGCAGGTAAAGCTTTCTAGCATGAAACTACCCTTTGATACGAATGCAATGAGTTCAACCGATAAAAAGCTTAAATTCAAATCATTCAACGGCACCATCACAAGCAAACAGCCAATGTCTTTAAAGAGTAAATCATTTGTAGAAACTCCGTTTGATAAATTACCTACTCAATATTCCGATAACGAATCTACGCAATTATCACCTATAAAGCTATCGCCAGTTAAGATCAAGTTCAATTCTTCGCCTGATAAACCCATCAGTTCTCCTGTCAAGATATCACCTAAGTCATCGCCTATAAAATTGTCACAATCGTCCCTTGCATTTAATAAGCTACCTACTCAATATTCCGACGTATCATCTCAGGCAAAAGAAGAAGAAATCATTCAAGATTCGCAGGACGAACAGGAGGATATTTTAATACCACACACCCCATTTCAAAGTCAAACGACGGTGATTTCTATCCCTGAACCTAAATTACATACTACATTGCAAAATCGTGAATTTATAAGACGATTTATCACTAATATTTTCTATGAGAATAGTACCATACAATTGAGCTTAAAGACAAATCCAATCAGTCAAAGTGATTGGATAATTACCGATTTCAAAATCAATCCTTCCTTTGACAATCAATCCAAATTGAAGCTAGTTAAGGTTGGTGATACTAGCTTCAAACGCAAGATTGGAGTTTCAAAGCACCAAGAAGAAAATATTGACAAATTTTACCGTTTGGCTGCATCCAACGAAAACGAAGTTGGAGATGGAGATTCAGATTATGCTTACGAAGATGATATAAGTCAATTATATGATAAGTTCCCATCACCTCCGGGGTTTATGCAAAGTGAATTTCCAAATACTCAAGAGCAGACAAGACGACGTCAAATTATAGAAGCAAGACAATCTCGGCGAATAAAGCGAAGAATAAAATCATGCTTGCTAGTTAAGCTGGGGAAACAAATCGGAGAATTTATATTCACGAATGATATTTTTAATTCATTTGTGGTACTGGAGAGATATGTTACAAATTAGGTATGGAAGTATTCATCCAATGGCATTTGTTCAATGTAGAAGTACAATAGAACAAGCTGCAACATATTAAATTTGTTGAATACCCATAGAGGATCTACAAGGTCAACGATCGATGAAAATCGAAATTACAAACCTTTTACCTATAGCTCTTTCCTACAAACTATTTATCATGCATTAATACATAGAAAACCTTACTGGATACATATCGGTTATATTGGTACTTCGCCGAAAAATATCCACCACCATCATTGACCACAAGTAGAATACATTGCAACATCTCACACCATTGACAGCTAAGCTTCAGCATAGCCAGAAACCTCTCACTGAGTGTATTGGATTCAACACACAACAGTTGTAGATGACAGCTCATTGTGCGATAATTATACATCAACATTACGTACATGATCTACAATGTTTCACAAGGAGTATATATGTTTCACAAAGACAGCCATGTTTCAAAAAGTATCACATAAGCATTGGCATGATTACTTTTTTTCCACTCTTGTTTCACAGTAGCAAAGGTGAATTCTGGTATTTGCCGGAGTGAGGGTCGAATGGATGTGTGACAAAGTCAGATTACAAAAGCAAAGCACAAGTTCCTTACAGAGAACATATGACTGATGATACAAATGTAACCAACATAACTATAACTCTCCTGTAGTTCCCTGGGACTCTTACTGACCAAATTGGTTAGTTGAATTCTAGAATTGTCATTTACACGATGGAGTATAATTTTCGGTATTTTTAACATCGTAACTCCTTGAACCTCTTTGTATTGGGATATTATTGTAAACACAGCAATGCATGATTCACCCAGTTTATCATGGTTTTGCCATCACTCTATTGGTACCCCTATGCTGGTATCGTTGCGAGCACTCTACGCTTTGTATTTTTATCCAATCCCTACTACATTAGCACTGGTAATGGGGTAGTTACCATCGCATTGGCTTGCCTATAACCACCATCACCAATGTGCTGCAATTATATTATATATCCTCACTAGTAGTCACCTCACCACCACAATGCAACAAGTGCAAATATTGACAAATTGTCGCTGTGTACTCCAATGGATATTTTGTCAATACTTGTTTCACCAACAATGGCAAGTATTTATAGCCCACGGCATAGTAAAACATCGAGAAATATAACCTACAATATTACCACAGACAAATGATTGTGACTCAACGTAACAGCATCATACTCATGTATTCTACACTCATGTACTCTACACTCTGATTACTGTCTTCTGCCACCCACTCTGTACTCCTTGACTATTCGGTCCAATTGAATTTTTTCCATACACCTGGAGCTGTTCGTTTGTGGGACTCATGTACGATTAGGACCCTTCAAATCAGGATAGCGACAGTATCACTTTTTCTTTGGCTATGATTAAAAGGAAATTATTTAATTTTTCAAATTAATTTCTCCAGTATCGATATCGTTCTTTAGTTAACTAAACTATTGTGGTGTCTTTGCGTGGTGATATAGTTTTTAAAAATTGAATATACCAATTTTTTTTGGCCGTTTTCTCCTTTGGAATCTACCAATTACAAGTAATACGTTAGTGGAAACTGCCACTCAATTCGTTAAGCGCTTAAGCTATAGGTTTTGTTAAGTACATTCCACTTGGGTCTAGTGCTGTTGATTTGTTTCTTGTCGCCGGTGCTGTGAATATCTAAATTGCCCTTTGTAATTCCGGTTATACCGCAAAACTTATTTTAGACAGTTACATTACCAGTCGTTTAACAGAGTTATCACAGTATACAGACATTATTGCGTGTGTTAATATATTCTCTGTTGCTTAAAACTCTTTCGTTGCCGCTCAACTGAATAATTTTTCAGCTCTAGCATCCTGTTCATTTAGCAACATTTTTCAATTTTCCAACTTTGTCTACTTCACAACTTTACTGCTTTGCTACACTTTTCAGTGACAAATTGACATTTACAAGAAAGACATACTTGAATTTCCTGTTCAATTTCCCCATTTACCATTTTAAATTTGTGTTATATATTTCCATTCCTTGATTATTAATTTGCATTTTACCCACGCTACAAAAAGCAAACCGCTGCAAATTACGTTATTGTTACTTTCATTTTGTTATCTTTATTTATTGCAGCTGCTACTACGTTATTTTTGTTTCCATTATGTCTCATTCCAATAATTTATCAATTCACTCAGTGCAATCGATAATTGAACCTACAACCCCACCAAATTTGCAGAAGAAATCGTCTTCAAATATTAATAGCTTACCAGCCTATCCTTATCATTTACAAATCAACAATGGAATTACCAATACTGCTGATGGTAATTCCAAATTTTGGGATAATAATATGGCAAATAGTACTAATATGATGAACTCAAATGCAAAACTTATCAATAATTTACCCAATTTATTCGAAAAAATATCTCTTGATAAGGAGAATAATGTCGACTCAAGAAAATCTTCAAACGCTGTCCATGTATCTGCAAAATCAAGCACTAATGGCACTACAAATATGAATAACATCAATATAACAACTAACGGGAAAATCAATAAGGAATACCTTACCTCCATTAATAAATTACCCTTGGCCAATATCAAATCAGAAATATTAAAACTAGCAAAAGATCAATATGGTTGCAGATTCTTGCAAAAGAAAATTGACGAGAATTTGATTCCAGCCTATCAAGTTAGATTGGCTAATTTCGAAATCATCTTTAAAGAGATCTACTCCCATCTTTACGAATTGATCATTGATCCATTTGGAAACTACTTGATCCAAAAATTGATTGCCTATTGCTCTGAAGCTAATTTAAATTTGATTCTAGAAATATTACAATTCAATTTGTTCCAAATCTCGATCAATCAACATGGTACTAGAGCATTTCAAAAAATCATTGATAACTTGAAGAACACTTATCAACTAAACTTATTGATAAAGGGATTAAAACCATATGTCATTGAGTTGATTAAAGATTTGAATGGTAACCATGTAGTTCAAAAGATATTAAACAAATACCCACCGCAAGATTGCCAATTTATCTACGATTCTATTATTGATGATTTATTTGTTGTTGCTACTCACAAACACGGATGTTGCGTATTACAAAAATGTTTGAATCATGTCACGGAGAAACAGTTAAATCAATTTTCTACCATGATTTTACAATTTGATAATTTTGAAGTTTTGATTAATGACCAATTTGGAAATTATGTGTTGCAATACTTAATTTCAATTAATTCGTGGGAGCTTAATTATAAAATTTTTCAGAATTTTAGAAGTTTCGGATTGAATACCTTGTGCAATTTAAAATTCTCCTCGAATGTAATTGAGAAATTCTTGAAGAATTGTTTTAATAATGAAACTTTGAACCCAAATTTTACAAACTTAAAATTTGAGTTGATTTACTGCATTTTGATTAATGATTTGAACAAGTTGATAAATGACCCATACGGTAATTATGTCATTCAAACTTTAATTGATATTTTAATTAACCCTCTGATTAACTACTTACAAGATGGCAATACCATTTCTGATAAATTGCCAATATTGTTACCCGAAGGAATGACTTTGAAGGGGTTGAATAATTCGAATTTACAAATTATCATAATTAAAACTTGGTTTATTAACTGCAAAATTGTTTCATCATTTGGAAAACGAATTCAATCAAAAATTAACATTATATTAAGTAATCATATGAATCCAAATATGACTAATGCAATTATGAACCCAAATTTGGCTAATGCATCTATGAATGTTAATAAAGCAGCACCGCATCCTCAATACCATACCCGAAAACAATCGTCAATGTCGTCCATCGGAATGACTCCTCCATTTCAAAACTTGAATGCCAACGGGGAATTTATTATCCAGGATCAACGTTCAGTTAGCTTATCATCTACTCCAATTAACAATGATACCAGGGGCAACAGTATTCCTCATATTTATAATCAAAGTGATTCTTCAAGTTCAATTAACCTTGCGCAACAAAGATATAATGATTTTATTGTTAATGAACATCCATTTGGCTATTCCAACAATAATATTGCTAGCAACTTTGATTATACCAATAATCGGTTATCGCCAAACAACCAAATCGAATACAATAGAATATCTCCTCCTCATCTGCATCAGCACCAATTTTCTATTAATTCAGATATATCGGTGAATTCACATCGTAGTCACTCCAGTGTCGGCTCATTACCTAGTGGATTCAATTCAGGAAACCATTATATTACCACTAATGAAAATTATTATGGAAACGTCAATGGAAACGTCAATGGAAATTATCCAAATGTTTCCAGAAATTCCAATATGAATATGATGCCGCAAATCCAGGTCAAACAAATAAATAATGGGGGCCACTGTATTAATCCCCAATATCAATCGAACAATATGGCACAATATCATGGAAATCAGCTGTTTCAACCATCGCATCAGATAGCTCTTCCAAATAATGCGACCAATCCATTGATGACTTTACATTCTCAACCTCCACTGGATCCATCATATTATTACTAATGAATTGTGTACTAATCCATAAACTTAGAAAATCCAAAAAAAGTTTTATGTACTTTTATGTGTAAATAAGAGAAGATAAATTGTTATGTATTATCCATTTTAAAGCTAATGTTACAAAGAAAATTAAAAAATATAAACTATCATATTTATATGTATAGCTATGTGTTTATATATGAATCGTTATGAATAGAAAATCTATGCAAATGTATTACAATTAGTAGAGAAATGTAGAAGGTTTTAGTAGGTGCTAATCGACTCCGATAGTGGCCAGCTTAGGTTTGTCAGTTTTTACGATATGCTTCAGGTCAAGAACTGGTCATTTCCAAAGATCGTTACATTGCTAACTTAGTTCTACGCTCTTGAAGGTGCGTTTTTGGGTTTGGCAAATAATGGTTTACAACAAATAAATTCAACACTTTCAGTTGCAAAAGGTTGCACAACATAATTTTGTTGCCACCAAAATTTTCGTCCCACCCCTGTCGCTGATGTATATCTCCAATTGTATGAGATGGTATCGCTGTAGTTACTTGGGTTACTGTGTAGATTCACTTTGTATAGTGCATGTGGGGTCCTGGTAATGCAGGTTTGACATTTTCCTTCCTGTAACACTTCAATTGTTAAAAGCTTGTTTTGTGAAAATCTTTTTGGAATTGTCTCATATTTCGCTATGTTATAGAACTTGACTGGCTGTGTCCATTTATGTAATTAAATTGCAATATTCGTTATTTCTTTGTAGTACTATTTCGAAAATTAATTGAAAATAATTGTGGGAATTTTTTATGGACTTGTTCCGACATATAAAACCGCTGTTGTCAGATTTTAATTACTGCCAAAAATTTACATTTCGTGACAATTCAATTGTCCAACATTTCCTAATTTGTCAAAAGGTTGCAAAATGTGTAGAATAATCGGTCACGTGTCAAGCTTGTGGTATTTCTATTCTGCATATAGTATGGTGTTATATAAGCTCTTTGTAACAAATTGATAAGCTTGCGCCAAGCCGCTATATAGATACAGTGCATAATTGTCATGATTAAACTTTAGACAAAGCAAATGCTATTGCATATAACTGCATTTGACTAGGTAGCACTTCCAAGCCATCCTACTGACTGTTCTGTTTGCCATAAAGAAATTACATAGAAGTTACTTTCATTGTGTTGTCTTTCACTTTGCACATTTCTTTGGACTCGTAGTACTGAAATGTACTGATCCTTTAATCTATTTCGTTCCAGTTTATTTGTGATTTTTTCACAACATCAGTCCTGTGTCAAGGTGGGGGGCATCATGTTATTTTTGTACTGATACACCTTTACTACCCAATACATAATAGTATGATACGAATTATTTGCATATGTTTCATATCTGTTTCATATCTGTACCATTGGAATTGCATAGTGAGTGTTAATAACCCTCTTGTCCTGTTTGGTTACAGTTCTCGAAACTAACTTCAATGAACAAATATATCATGGAGCTGAAATTGATTTTCTGACATTCTGCTTCGCACCTCACTGTGCTTTCCAGTAATCGTTCCATTATCATTTACTCCCAATAGTTGACTGGTGTTTCGCTGCAAGTAAATTCAATTACGAACCTCTTGCCAAGCAAGATTTGCATTACAATTCATTATTTACCTCTTTAGGAATGACATTGTTGAAGATTTCCTTCTGTTTTCTATGCATTCTACAACTCGTTCATTGTCAAATGTCATTTACTATTTACTAATATACAATTGGTATGGGACGATTCACCTGATTCAATATGTTGAATACAGTGTTAATGGTCAACATTATGCTTACTAACCCGCGAGGTTCAACTTCTCTTCTTCTTGGCTCTATCCCAAACACTGTTTGGTTTTCTCTTTCTGGTTGTACCACTGGAGACTTCTCTATCATTATTGAACATAGACCAATCTTCACCACCAAAGTTATTTCTGATATCTCTTTGTCTTTGTTGGAATGATTTCTTGGTTTGATTTTGTGGTAATCTAGTGAAATTGTTTTCTTCATAATCTTGGATTCTCTTTTCCTTGTTTCTATCAAATTGGGTTTTTACTCCACCTCTTCCATGATCTACAATAGTAGATCCAATAGAGGTTTCCAACATCGGAGTATCGGATTGTTCTCGCAAGTATTCTTCCATAGATTGTAATTTTTGCTGTTTACCTGATTTGTCTTTTGCGTCAATATCTCTAGTGGCGGTTGGCGGAGCCAAAGCACTAACTCTTGGAGGTTTATATTTTTCGGTAGAATTGGAGCTGGACTCCTTTTCTTTCGACGATTTAGAAGTCATCTTGGCCAAGGCGGCTGCGTCGGGTCTATAATTGGTTTCCTCTTCGTCTGACGATTCTTCCGAAGATGATGCATCGTCGTCATCTTCGTTTTGTTGTTTGGAAACCTTCTTTTCCAAGTTATTATCATCGGATTCCATTCTATTGTACGATCTCACCATTTTATCTAATTGATAGTTCAACTTCTTTTCCAAAGGTTTGATCCCTTTCTCAAGTGTCACCCTTTGCACAATTGACCTCTTGACTACTTCTGGTCTAGAAGAATTTTCTCCACCATCTTCCAATCTCTGCAAATGAGACAATACAATGAGAGATAAATTATTTAAGTAAGAGATTAACCCATTATTCTTCAACGATAATAAACTTACTCCTTCCACCTTGTCGCTACCTAACTTCTGCAACAAGTCCACAATCAACTGCGGATCTTGCTCATTATTGTCAACTAGTTCATCGACACTTTGGCTAGTTGCTTGCAATGAACTTACTATACCAGACAATAGTTCATCCAAAGACAAACTACTACTAGACATCTCTAACTTTGGTACTTTAAGGGTTAGGCATCCACTCCATAAATTTTCATCTTCCTCATAGTTTCTTATGGTTGGTACTATATGAAGGAACAGCGTTTTTTTTTTCTGCGATGAGCATCGCCAATATTTGACCCAGCTGAGTCTATAGTTTATTTGTTTTATCTTGTTGTATCAGTTTATTGACACTTTGTAAGCGACCATGCCTCAAAACGAATATATTGAACAGCACATCAAGAAACATGGGAGAAGATTAGATCACGAGGAGAAGAAGAGAAAGAAGGAAGCTAGAGAGGGACATAGAATTGCTAAGGATGCTCAAACATTGAAAGGATGGAGAGGTAAGCAATTTGCTAAGAAACGTTACTCTGAAAAGGTTGCTCTTAAGAAGAAGATCAAGGCACATCAAGAGTCCAAGGTCAAAGGGCCATCTACTCCTAAGGAAGATGATGGAGAAGCTTTACCTACTTATCTTTTAGATCGTCAAACGAATAATACTGCCAAAGCCATTAGTACTTCTATTAAACAAAAGAGAATGGAAAAAGCCGACAAATTTTCTGTGCCATTACCTAAGGTTAGAGGTATTTCCGAAGAGGAAATGTTTAAAGTCATCAAAACCGGTAAATCTAAACATAAGTCTTGGAAGAGAATGATTACTAAACATACCTTCGTTGGGGAAGGGTTTACTCGTAGACCTGTGAAGATGGAAAGAATCATTAGACCAGCTGCTTTAAGACAAAAGAAAGCTAATGTCACTCATCCAGAATTAAAAGTAACTGTTTTCTTACCAATTTTAGGAGTTAAAAAGAATCCTCAATCGCCAATGTATACTCAATTAGGGGTCTTAACTAAAGGTACCATTATTGAAGTTAATGTTTCTGAATTAGGGTTAGTTACCGCCGGTGGTAAAGTTGTTTGGGGTAAATATGCTCAAATCACCAATGAACCTGATAGAGATGGTTGTGTTAACGCCGTGTTATTGGTTTAATATGTTATGAAAATTAATTAAATGTTTGCATAGTTGTATTTTTAGTTCGTTATTCTCATTGTTATATCTTTTTTATAGGTTTTGAAGCATTTATATTAATACATAAAGGTTATAATATACATCTAAATCTTCAACTTTTCCTTTTTGATGACTTTTCAATCTTCAAATTCGTTATCAAATAAGTTATCACATATAATCGACTTCTTCCCGGTTGATCTAAATCCACAATTCAAAATCAATTTGGCGTTTTCTCGAATAACTTCCCATTGACTCTCGAGTAGTTTTGTTCCAACTAAAAAGCATAAACCACTGATATTCTGTTTATTGGAAATATTAGGTAAAATCTCGCAGTACTTGGTTAATTTAGAATGAAGGGAGTTTTTGGCATCTATGGTTAAAGGATGAATATTAATATCGTTGTGGAGATTGCTCTTCCTCAAGTTTGTTAAGAATTCTTGTCGAATTCTCAATAAATATTGATATCCCCCTTCGGAACTCAACTGGATTAAGTCATTGTACGATTGGTTGTACAGAATCTCTAATCTCTTGGCGTCGTCTAATTCGCCATATCGATTGCTTTCTGTGCCACCTGTGGAATGAACGTAACACCATAATACTAAAGTTGCAACACCAACGGCGTACATGCTATCAAAATAGTCATTATTGACATTCCAATTGATAAATTGGCAACCGCCTTCAATAGAATCATCATTAGGTTTTAACATCAATTGCCAAAGTAACCAATAACAATGAATCACACTCCTAAAATTTATCAAATCTATGATAGATTTTTTCGAGGGTAACTTCCCCCACATTGCATTAAGCTTTCTTTGTACAATGTAAACATCTTTCATAGATGCCAGCACACTCATATTTGCAGGTGAACCACCGTATATCGCAATATCGTAATGATTTATGTCAGAAATCCCAATAATTTGACTTAATTGGTACATAGCCAAAAGTACTGGCTTTGAACCAATAAATTCATTTATGGATACGTTGGATGAATAGCCATTTTCTATAGTCTCAGAGTACCAACAGTCAATGGCTCTTGTGACATGATCTTTCCACATCTTATTTTGCATATTTGTATGAGACATACCATTACTGGAGAATAGAAAAGAGCTATTTTGCAATTCCGATTGCTGCATTTGATACAGTAATGACATCAACCCTGCCAATATTATATTCTTAGTGAAAATCGAAGATTTCTGCTTTGGATTTTCGTTTGTCAAAGGTTTTAGAGACCGTTTCAAAGCATTTAAAAAACTTTCTCCGTATCTCAATTGAGTCAAGTCTTTCTTTTTGCTACCTGGATTAATTCCAAGATCCATTCTTTGCTGTTGTAACTTCTTTTGTTGTTTGACAACCTTTTTAAACGATCCATTGACTTTCACAGAATCCCAAAGGTGCTCGTCATCGCATGGCAAACTCAACAATTGCAATTGACAGAACAAGACTTGTGGGTTATGTCTAAATTTAACATAATCCATGATATCCAAATAAAATGTCAAGAAGGTTACTCTCTTCATTGATTCAGAATCAACCCATTTTTCAAAAAGCTCTAAATCAGAAGTATCGCCTTTTTCTACGGTGGTATTTTCATTGGTGTTTGAATCCGAATCGTCTTCTCCTGCGCTAGTGACTGAACCACTTGAAGTTGGTTTCTTTGTCGAAGTGGCAGGGTTGCCACCTAATAATGGAGACCTTCGTAATAATTGAACATTTGTTCCGTGGTGAACATGACCACGCTCGTGCATTCTTCTCAGCAAAAAGTTCTTTTCACACCACTCTAGCAAATTCAAACTTTGTAGCACCCATAACTTTGTAGGGGATCTGAAGTCGTCATTTTGAAAAATCTTGAATCTTAAAGGAGTAGCAATAGAAATACCAAATTTAAATTCTGGGGATTTTTTCCTTTGCTTCACAAGATTTTCAATATTCGACGGATAACTATAGGCGCAACCGATATTAATCATTGCTGAAAGTAATAGTGGTTCTACCAACTTGGTGTCGAAAGACGGTTTATGCAAAATGGCAAATTGAGGGTGAAATATTTGCCAATATAAGAAAAGATAGTAGGATAACCTATCCTCTATTGAGAAGGAATAATCATGATCATCCCCAAAAATTTCCGATGTCATTTCTCTATTTAGGTCTAGAGCTTTAAGAATCCGATCCATAAGTAACGAATCTACATAGCAGTCTTTATTCCTTTCCAAGTTAAACTTTTCAGCGTGCTTAATTATTTTAGGAATAATCGAGTCAAAATTCCCATTGGAGTATAATGTACTTCCGTCTGTTTTTGGTGATCTTACAGATTCGGTGCTATTTGTAGGAGAATTGGAGGAAATAGTAGGAGGTAAATTCATATTGAAATTAATACCTGTCAAATCTTTATCTTTGCTAAGCTGTTGATAATTTCTTAAGAATACATCATCTAACGGGTTATCTTCGTTTAAGAAAATATTAACATCTTGCAATCCGTAATTATTCGTTGTAGGAAATGTGGTACCATAATGTAAGAAAGGAGTTAATTGGCTATCTAACTGTTGCTCGCCAGACATTGATAATTGTGACCCGCCATATGGGGATGGCACAAGGTGATTTGAGTTGGGGAATTCCAAGATTTGCTGGTTATTTATAGAAGATCGTTGATTACGATTCTGAGCCTGATGTTGTAGCGGTGGGGCCGCAATTTGCAGAGGATGTGCTTGGAAAGATGCTGTTTGAAATGGAATTTGAGGGTTTTCTTGAGTTAATTGATTGCCAAGTATTGGAGGTGCCTGATTTGGAATTGATGACGGTACGGGTTGATTAGGAGACGATTGAGGTTCCATTACTAGTTGAGGATCTTGTATGGGCATATGTTGCGGTTGCATATGCTGATGTAAAACTCCCTGTTGTTGTAGTAGTTGATGTTGCTGCTGTTGCTGGTGCTGCTGAAACTGTTGTTGGTCTTGTTGTCGCCGTTGCTGTTGCTTATTTTGCAACTCGGTCCCTTGAGGCAATGTGGGCCATTCCGGAGATGATGTAGGTATGTTATTAGCCTGCGAATCAGTAAATAGCCAATATAAAATATCATTCTGACTTTGAGGAATATGATTCATTTGTTTATTTTGCATCTCATTCATATTTAGTCGGCTAAAATTATGGCCCTTCCTTTGAAAGTCGTAATCTTGCTGCATTGCCTTTTCGTTGTCATTAGGATTCATCATAAGCACATTGGCACTTGGGTTCATGTGATTATTAATATTATTGATATGGAGGTTGTTGCTATTGTTGTTTCCATGAATCAAGTTAGAAATGTGCAATTGCGATTGGTTGGCGGATTCGCCACTCGAAGTAGTCGTTTGGCTCGAAATACTCGATTTCCTATTGCCAGAGGGCACTTTTTGCCCTTTAGCCGGTTGTTTATCATTTGCCAACTCAAAATGGCGCTTGGCATGTCGTTCCTTTAAATCCTTCCGCACAAACGTCTTGCCGCATATTCGTTTGCTGCCGCCAAACTCTTGCATTACAAATTCACATTTAAACACTTCCTTTGGTTCGTGGTTCAAATTATGTCTTGATAAGTGATCCGATCGTGAAAATACTTTATCACAGTGAGGACAAGGAAATGATCCCAAAGTGCGTTTTTTCTTCTTAAGTGGAGGCATGGCCTCTTGGTTCCCAACGATGCTTCCAGAAATGCTAGACATTACTATCTAAACATCCGTAGTATTACGTGAAATGGGGCAGAGGTGATTAACAACAAAATTCCATTGCTTCCCTTCGTTATGACAGGTCACGTGCGGAATGGCTTACGGTGCTAAACTGCCTTGGTGCGTTTGGTTGCGGTTTGGCTGCAAATACATTGTTCATCAGTGATACTACACTTCTGGTTTGTAGGTCTATCTGGTGTGTCGTTTATGGTGCTGTAGATTTCTGAATAGCTCAAATAGATAATTCTTGTTCTCGTCAATGCAGTTCAATGCAGTTGCTCTTTGAAGAGAGATTACAAATGAAGGTCCCGTGAGGAGATGAAATTCGTACCCCGAGATTGCTATCTAGCGATAGACTACAGAAGAAAGGTGTAGGTAAGCAAACAACTATACAAGGATAGCAAGAGTTCTGCAGAAGTGGAGATGGACCAAGTGATACACAAGTATTGGTTATTTTCCGCAAAAGGAACATGTTTGTAGCAAATGCAATGGCGATAGCATATGCATCGATAGCATGTGCACTGATATCATTCAATAACAGGTAGCAAATAAGTCACGATAATGACTATTAGCAAAGATATTCAATTGGTTCTATACGTGAACTTGATATAAGATCAACACAGTTTGCTTTTATTAATACTTTTCTACACTTCTTAAACATCTCACAAACAATATTTAACCATACTTTTTTTGCAACCATGCAGATTTTTTGCAAATTATGTAGAAACTCAAACTAACTATACACCAAGAACTAATCGTCTATAGTATGGTTACAATAATAGTGATTTAATAGTGTTTTAGTGGTCATTTACAAAACCAGTTGCGATACCAAGCGAGACCTCATAGATTACGTGATTTACATCGAGTTTAACTTTCCAAGCTTCAATTACAGCTGGTTGCAAATTTTAGAATATTACTTTTTCAAGTATTACCAATTGCAGCACTATAAAACAACTACGCAGTATATAGTTGTGTTTGCCTCCCTGTGAACATTATCTTTATGGCAATACCCTCGTCGTATCCTCGTCGTATGCTCCAGACTGATGGTGCGATGAAGTAACATCGCGAAATTTCAATGGCTAAGAAATTTCTATTTTTGTCGTGACAAAAGAAACGCGACAATCGCCAGATGAGATTACCTGGTTTATTCTTCTTTCTAACTATTACCGTAACATGTTGACTACTCGTAATATTAGGGTTTTAGTAACCATATTAGGGTTATTCTGTATTGTGGGGTTCTTTGCCACTTCTCATACATCAATTTCATCCCCTACCCAACACGTAAGACCGGCTAGTTCTCAACCTGACACCGTTCAAGAGCAAGTGAACAAGTTGAACGACCTTCCTTATACTGCTGATGAAAAACCAAAGGTGGTGGCCGACAAACTGCAAGCTGCTACCGACAATGACGTTATCAGTAAACCTAAAGTTGATTCCGACTCTAAAGCCGATTCTAAACCAATCTCCAAAGCTAAAGGAGAAAAGAGTTACGTCGTCATGATCGACGCTGGTTCCAGTGGTTCAAGAGTTCACGTTTATGAATTCGATACATCTGTTTCTCCTCCAGCCTTGTTAAGTGAAAAATTCGAAATGTTGAAACCAGGATTATCTTCCTACGACAGTGATGTGAAAGGGGCTGCTTCCTCGTTAGACAAATTATTAGATATTGCAGTTGCAACGGTTCCAAAGGATAAACAAGGTTGTACCCCTGTTGCCGTGAAAGCTACTGCTGGTTTGCGTAAACTAGGCGAAGAAAAAGCTAACGCAATCTTGGCCGAAGTTAGACGTCATCTTGAAAATGATTATCCATTCGCAGTTGTCGATGGTGATGGTATTTCGGTTATGGAAGGTAAAGACGAAGGTGTTTACGCCTGGATCACTACCAACTATTTACTTGGTAATATTGGATCTTCGGAAAAGAACCCTACTGCTGCTATTTTCGATTTAGGTGGTGGTTCGACACAAATTGTCTTTGAACCAGAATTTGCCAAAGACACCGAAATGATTGACGGAGAACATAAATACGAACTTAATTTTGGTAATCGTAAATTCACCTTATACCAATATTCCCATCTTGGATACGGTTTATTTGAAGGTAGAAATAAAATGAATAGTCTTATTGTTGAATCTAATTTGAAGACTAACAAAGATCTTGCTTCCAGCAAGTTTGCTGACAAGAAAGCTGCCAATGATGCCAGCAAAAACGGCAAAGCTGCTATCACTCTTCCAAACCCTTGTATCCCACCAAAAATCACTACTGAAAATGTAATTGTCGAATTATCTGCCAATGAGTACTATGTTGTTAATTTCCAAGGTCCAAGTCAAGCAGGTGGAGCTCAATGTAGATTCTTAGCTGAGAAAGTGCTTAAAAAAGATGGTGAATGTAAGCAAAAGCCATGTTCTTTCAATGGGGTTCATCAGCCTTCATTAAACAGAGCGTTCCAAAAGAGTAGCGATATGTTTGTTTTCTCATTTTTCTACGATAGAACCACTCCATTAGGATTCCCAACCTCGTTCACCGTGGAAGAGTTACATGACCTTGCTAAAGTTGTATGTAATGGAGAAGATTCCTGGAAAGAAATGTTATTGGATGAACATATCCAAGAATTGAAGAAAGAGCCAGAATGGTGTACTGATTTATCATTTATTTCTGCGTTAATCCATAACGGATATGATATTCCATTCAACCGTGAATTAAGAACCGCATCGAAAATCGACGGCAATGAAATTGGTTGGTGTTTAGGTGCCTCCTTACCGTTATTAGATCCAAAGTCTGGTTGGAAATGTAAGGTCAAACAAGCTAATTAATTGTAGATTTGACAGTCAATACTGTAATAAAGAGCTTAGATATAATTTATACTTCAAATATACAATTCTTACGAACTAAATCGACATTTCTCCTAGTAATCCTTCTCCAACACTCATCGTCTTACCAGGCCATCGGATTAAGCAGTTTTCAGCCCCAGCCCAATTTCGGTACCATTCTCATTTTTAGCTCCGATACGGTTGAGGTGATTCCTGTGAAAAAAAAGTTTATCTGGATAAAAGTTTTACGGGACCAACACAATGACAAAGCAGTTGGCCATGTCCACCGACATGCATCGTGTAAGCAGCTTCTCCAAGAAGCGGTATTCCATTGGGAATACCACACCAAAACCGAGCGAAAAGGAATTGCTACAAGACCAACCTATGATACATAATAAGTTATACTGTGACCAAGTGAAGAAACGAGTGACTTCCACCTTGCACAAGTTGAATACCGATGAGATGAAGCATGTGAAGAGCCATACTGAGTTGGCAGAAACCGCCAACGGGGTTAGAATGATGGCCAAGAGTCTTTCCAAAGCGACTATCCAATTGGATGTTAGGGCCATTATGATTGTGACGAAGGCTAGAGATAACTCGTTAATCTACTTGACAAGAGAGGTTGTCGAATGGCTCTTGACAAGAAATAGAGACATTGTCATATATGTTGACCATAATCTAGAGAAGTCCAAACGGTTTGATGCGGAGAATTTATTTGAAACATATACCAAGGCTAAACAAACACTTAAATTCTGGAATAAGAAAACTGCATTACAAAACCCGGAAAATTTCGATTTGGTGTTAACCTTAGGAGGGGATGGTACTGTTCTATTTGTATCGAATTTGTTCCAAAAAGTTGTCCCGCCAGTGATGTGTTTCTCACTCGGGTCGTTAGGGTTTTTAACTAATTTCGACTTTGAACAATTTAGAGAGAAGATGACTCATGTTATCGAGTCTGGGGTTAAAGCTTGTTTAAGAATGAGATTCACCTGTAGAGTTCATAAGGCAGATGGGAAATTAGTTTGTGAACAGCAGGTTTTGAATGAATTAGTCATAGATAGGGGTCCATCTCCATTTGTAACTAATTTAGAATTGTATGGTGATGGGTCATTATTGACAGTAGCACAAGCCGATGGGTTAATTATTGCTACGCCGACAGGATCCACTGCGTATTCATTAAGTGCCGGTGGTTCGTTAGTTCACCCAGGGGTCAGCGCTATTAGTGTTACTCCAATTTGTCCACATACGTTATCATTCAGACCAATTTTGTTACCCGACGGAATGTTTTTGAAAGTCAAGGTTCCTGATGATAGTCGAGCAATTGCTTGGGCTTCCTTTGATGGTAGGGTACGTACAGAGTTAAAACGTGGTGATTATGTTACAATCCATGCTTCACAGTACCCGTTACCAACAGTAATCTCTTCGAAAACGGAATATATTGATAGTGTTTCTAGAAATTTACATTGGAATGCTCGTGAAAAACAAAAATCTTTCACTGATTTTCTTAGTGATGATTCTAAAGCTAAAGTTAACAAGAGAAATCTTCCTGATGAATTAACTCCTGATAAATTTTTTGAAGCCACAAGTAAAGAATTCGATATTGATTTCAGTGATAATGAGCTTGAACTAGAAGTAGATAGCGACGAAGACAGTCTTGACGAATTGAAATATGTTCCCCTCGATACAGGTACCAATACTCCATTAACTAATGACTACAACAATAATGATGATCGAGAAGTATACGCTCATCCTAAAGCAAGGATTAGTTTAAATAGTGGATCGCCAATCGATTTAGCTCTTTCTCCGGAGTGATCACTATTCCATTTAGCATTACGACAAAGTCACTAGAGTACCTCAACAAATAGTTTATTTAACATTGATAATTTCAATTCTACCTGATTTGGTTTGTATCAAATTTCTCCATAGTTCAATATAATTACACATTTAGTAAGAATGTCTCATAAACCGATGGTCTACTGTCTATGAACGTATTTTCGCTGTAGAACTGTTTTGTAATGTCAGGCTGCTGCTGCTCAGGGTCCGATGGCTGCAAAATTGAAACCTTCAATAATTACACAAATTGGGAAAGATCCATGCCGCAAGCAATTTTAATGAAATGACACAAATAGCCAAGGGGGCAAAGGCTGAAATATTCTATTTGAGTATGCCGAGGAATAGTTGCAAACGTTTCCCAATTGACGTAATACTAATTCGAATTGACCCCCGTTATAGATGTTGCACAAGATGCTGAATTCGAAAGCATGACTGAAACATCCAAGAAAATGGCCACAATCTCTACCTAAACTAAAGTCACACTTATCTGTGTCACTCATTAAAGTGCAGTATCGATTGGAGCAGTTTACTACTCGATACAGTAGGCATAGTGTTGGAGCTCTTAACAATCTGAAACAGTGATTTTGGTCTAGAACCCTTTTATAGCTTCTCTACAGCAATTGCTACGCGAGTAGCAGTAAATGCTTTAGTGATCTCTACAGTATACAGACAACAATGCACATGGGTACTAGTTCGTGAATACTTCGTTTATTGAATATCTACTCTGTTAATTTTTACTTCACATTTGCATTAGGCGTCATAAATTATCTAAAGTGGTAGCTATTTCTAAATTTGATTGGATTTGGATAGCTAATCATAGGTGGGATTAGCAAGTCATCTCGGCGTGCAGGTAGATGGACCACCATAATGCGACGAAAGAAGCATTGCCATGGCCAGTTTCTCTAAACCAATTGATCCACTACCATAGAAAACTATTTCACACTTGCCACGGCTGTACGAAACCAATGTATTTGCACAATGGCAAAACCCCCCTGGCGTAACTGAGTTGTGGTGGGGGATCAGTAAATGATGAAGTGTTTCTTTTAATTGATTAAGGTCGTGTGTGTCGCAAAAGAAAATTTTACATAAAAAAAGAAACCTTTAAAAAAAATTTATATAAAATCTCTTCATCATTAAAAAAACTTAATTTATATTTTTATTAATTAAAATGTCTGAATTTACAGAACAAATGAGTAATTTATCGGTAGACGATTCTTCTAACGGTGGTAGAAGTGGATACGTTCCACCACATAGAAGAAACGAATCGAGAGGCGGTCTGAATGGATTTTCTCGTGGCGGATTCGCTTCGCGTGGCAACAGAAGCAACAATGGCGGCTACAACAACTATAACAACAATAACGGCGGTTATAGTAATGGTGGTGGCTACAGTAACGGTTCCAACGGCTACAAGAGTAACAATAACAGACGTGGCGGTGGATTCAATAGTAGATACCAACGCCCTGGTGTTGGTAGATGGGTTGATGGTAAACATGAACCAGCAGAAAGAATCGAAGCTTTGGAATTGGAATTGTTCGGTACTGCTGACGATTCGTCCTTCCAATCTTCCGGTATCAATTTTGACAATTATGATGATATTCCTGTTGAAGCTTCTGGTGAAGGTGTTCCAGAACCAATTACTAGTTTCACTGCTCCACCTTTAGATGCTTTATTGGTGGAAAACGTGCAATTAGCCAGATTTAACAAACCAACTCCAGTGCAAAAGTATTCTGTGCCAATTGTTGCTGGTGGTAGAGATTTAATGGCTTGTGCTCAAACTGGTTCCGGTAAAACTGGTGGTTTCTTATTCCCAGTCTTGTCCGAATCTTATATGACCGGTCCATCTCCAGTCCCTGAATCTAATACTCCTTTCAGCTCCAACAAAGTTTATCCAACTGCCCTTGTTTTAGCTCCAACCAGAGAGTTGGTCATTCAAATTTTCGATGAATCTAAAAAATTCGCCTATAGATCTTGGGTGCGTCCATGTGTTGTATACGGTGGTCCACCAATCCAAGGACAAATCAGAGAATTAGAAAAAGGTTGTGATTTATTAGTCGCTACTCCAGGTAGATTAAAGGATTTATTAGAAAGAGGTAGAGTCAGTTTAGCCAATATCAAATATTTAGTTTTAGATGAAGCTGATAGAATGTTGGATATGGGTTTTGAACCTCAAATCAGACATATCGTTCAAGAATGTGACATGCCAGGTGTTGAAGATAGACAAACTCTTATGTTCTCTGCCACTTTCCCAAGAGATATCCAAATGTTGGCTCGTGATTTCTTGAAAGATTATATCTTTTTAAGTGTCGGTAGAGTCGGTTCTACTTCAGAAAATATTTCCCAAAAAATCTTTTTAGTCGAAGAAGAAGAAAAGAAATCTGTTTTATTAGATTTATTAACTTCAGGCGACAAAGGTTTAACTATTATTTTCACCGAAACTAAACGTATGGCTGATAACTTGGCCGATTTCCTTTATGATCAAGGTTTCCCAGCTACTGCTATTCATGGTGATAGATCACAATACGAAAGAGAAAAAGCTTTAGCTCAATTCAAATCAGGAGCTGCACCAATTTTAGTTGCAACTGCCGTTGCTGCTAGAGGTTTGGATATTCCAAACGTTTCCCATGTCATCAATTTTGATTTACCAAGTGATATTGATGATTATGTTCATAGAATTGGTAGAACTGGTCGTGCTGGTAATACCGGTACTGCTACTGCATTCTTTAATAGAAACAATAAAAATATTGTTAAAGGATTAGTTGATTTATTATCTGAAGCTAATCAAGAAGTTCCAGATTTCTTAACCAAAATTGCCCGTGAATCCTCTTATGGTGGTGCTAAAAGCACCAGAGGTGGTCCAGTCAGAGGAGGTAGAAGTCAAGGAGGTCCAGCTCGTGATTTCAGAAGAGCCACTGGTGGTGGAGCTTCTTCCTCTTCTTGGGGATCAAGTGGATCAGGTGGATCAAACAATTGGGGTGCTAGTAACTCCAATGGTTATTCTCAAACAAATAGCTATAATTCTGGTTCCAGAGGTGGTTCTGGTTATGGCAACCAATCTGCTTCAACTTCTTGGTGGTAATCAAGATGGAAGTAAAGGGATACGTGACTACATTGAATTAGCAAGATTTAATGGCGTCATTGGAATATAATTTTTTTAAATTAAGGACTAATTTTTCACCCTGATTAAAAGAGAGATTTTCCTTAAACATTTGTATATTAATCATTATTGTTTGATTTTTATTTACTATTTGATTGCTATTCGCTTGTTCGTGCATTTTACTGTCCGTTTTATTTTACTTATTTATTCAATGTCTCAATCTATATTTTTTTTTATCAAGGAAATGAGGAAAAAGATTTTTTTTATTAAGGTTATTATCATTTTGCATTAATTTTGTTTTTTCACGTTGGCTTTTCATTTTTTGTTCATTAGAGTGTATTAATAGTTTTTGCTTTTACAATAAAAAACGAAAAGGCTCAAGATTATAGAAAAATAATAATACTAGTTTTATTGTTATTAATGACAGTTTTTGAATCTTTTTTTATTTTCTTGGGGTCTAGAAAAGTTTTTATTTTTACTTATTACAGGATTTAGACATTGGGGGTTAGTTATAAAGATTTATATAAATGCATTTTCACAAGTGTCATATTTAATTTATAATAAATATATTTACTATTAAAAATAGTTAACTATACATGTAGCTTTTGTAACAAAAAATTACATTTTTAAGTAAAATATTTCTATTTGACGTACCAGAATTGCAAGAAGCAACTCCTATTGTTAGTGTATGCTTAACAGAATCCTTCTCCCTTCAGGTTGCTCCTTCATCAATCGATTCCCATGCTCTCATGGAAAACTATTCTTAGACTATTCGTTAATAGTTTTTCGCGGTGCGACTATTTGAATTTCTCACACGACCACAAATCATTTTCCACTTCGCTTCACCATGACAGAATTATCATCTGGTAAATCACTAAGTGTTACAATTAATGGAGTAGGGTTGCAATGATTTCTAAGAGGGCAAGACACGCGATTGCATGCGTCTTAGTTATATTTATAATATGGAGTTTTGCCACGTCATTTTCGGTTCCTAGAGTCGCCAGTAAAACTGAATTTACATCCTCTAAATTACAACTACAACGAGAATTTGAATTGAATTCCAATTGGAAAACGTTTGGATTGAATTTCCAACCAAATAAGATTGCAAGGTTGCCGGTTGAATCGACATTGCGTCAGCAATTGGCTTTCCAATTTCCATACGAACACAAAAAACCATTACCAAAGATTATTTGGCAAACTTGGAAAATTGGACTTGATCATGAAAAATTTCCCAAAAGGTATCGCCTGTATCAGAAATCATGGGAGGATATCAATCCAACTTACAAGCATTACGTTGTGGCCGACGAACAAGGTAACGAAATGATTGCTAACCTTTTTGAAACTGTACCTGATGTTGTTGTTGCTTATGAGTCTATGCCCAAGTCTATTTTAAAAGCAGATTTCTTTAGATATCTTATTTTATTTGCCAGAGGCGGTGTTTACACCGATATTGACACTATCGGGTTAGCGCCAATCGATAAATGGTTATCGGCAAATCGCACCTTATACGACAAACCGAATAATCCAGGGTTAATCGTAGGAATCGAATCAGATCCCGATAGAGAAGATTGGCATGACTGGTATGCTAGAAGAATACAGTTCTGTCAATGGACAATTCAAGCTAAAAGAGGACATCCAATGTTGCGGGAATTAATTGCTAATATTACTGATACCACGTTAACTAGGAAGAAAAAAGGAAATTTGGACAAAGTAATTGGAAAAGATGAAGGTGGAGATATTATGGAATGGACTGGCCCTGGAATTTGGACAGATTACGTTTTCAAGTATTTAAATAATATTCTACAACCAGTTGAAAATTTCAAGTCGAAGAAATTCGAAGAAATTGTAACTTGGGAGCATTTCACCGGCATTGAAGTTCCTTTGGTAATGGATGATTTGATGATATTACCAATCACTTCGTTTAGTCCAGGTGTTGGTCATATGGGATCGAAAAATGTCGACGACCCAATGGCCTATGCTCAACATATCTTCCTGGGTAGTTGGAAAAAGATTGAGAAAAAACCAAGTTAAATGAATTAAAAGTTCATTTGTATAACTACTTGTCATTGTGGTGTCAGTTGATTTGAGTTTCTAATCATGTAAATAAGGTGCTACGAAATAAATCGTTATTCTGCTTATAGTTTGATCTGTGAAACTAAGGCAACATGTATTGCGCTCTGCTAAACAGCGTATAAATACCCCAACTACAATTTTAAATTCTATATTAATTGAAGTTTATTACTAATGTCTTCAAAGATCAAAATGTTTCTTGGTTGGTTCAATAGTCGAATCATTGAGACGGATAACTCTGAAAATATTGATTACGAAAATTCAATCTGCTCTACTTGTAGCACATTCAACGACGATAAATCCTATTATAGTTGGTATCCTCAAGATGAATATTTCCTTTTTACTTTGAAATATTCAAATCATTCGCTTTGCACTAGAAAAATCTCAAATGTGAGCTCAAACGGCATTGTCAACTTTAATCCTATCCCATCTTTTAAACATGCAAATTGTGTAAATCTACCCTCCATCGATAGTGTGTTATGTTCGTATATTAATAATGAATTAAATTGTTCCATGTAATTGTTGTATAGTGATAAATGTGACTACCATTCTAATTCTTGAAGGAGAACAGTATTTCGCTCTTGGATCTTAGAATTCTCGTTTCTAATCTTAAACTTGTTGTAATAAACTGAACATGATCTATTGTTACACGTATCCCCATAAATATTACCCGAATTAGTACCTAACTCCATGAAATTATTCAGGATACATGTTTCGCAAACTTTCTCTACTGTTATAACTTTGATCTCCATAGATTTACTGCTAAGACTTATATTGGAAATTATTTTAACTTCGTCTTGCGAACAATCCTGACAAATCAAACTTATTTTACTGCCATTTTCCCCTAGCTTCTTCCCACATACCAAACAAGAAACCACGGTAACATAGCTAGTTACGAAATTTTCGTTAAATATCGATTGGCCGTTTATTCTTAGTTGAGAATATTTAGGCAATTCTTTATACCACGCTTTGACATCCGCTCCAATCAAATTGAATACTCTTGCAATTGGAGGGATTAACACTCGTGTAATGTAGTACTCGTAATCCAAGATCAATGGCATCGAGGTCCTATAGGAATTAACGAAATCTTCTGGTGACATTACCCGGTCCTTTATCCTTGTCTTTTTGGGATTGAATACCACTACATATGGTATTCTTTCCCTATACTGAGGTTCCTTTCGATGATCTTTCTCCACCATTGCTTCTGCAATAATAGCACCAGGTGGCAAGTATTTTTCATTCTTGTAAGTACCATACCTAACTTCTTTCGCAAAGCAAAAATCATTTATAGAAATTTTATTTAATAAAATCTTATGAAATTGATTTAATGTATACTCTTTCACTTTTGATATATTGGCTGTTTCAAATAAAATTCTAAGAGTTTTCTCCACCATCTTCTGTTGAGCAGGGATTCCATCTCTTCTTATAGTTTCAATCCCTTTAGCATCAAATTTTGGTTCGATTTGATCTTCTTGTTCGTAACAGTACCCTACGTATCTTTTCTCAGCCAATAACACACATGGGTGATACACTTTCTCAAATTTTAACTTTATTGGGTCCGGAAAATTGTTACTAATATCAGAAGCTATCTTCCTACCTATCCTGAAGGCATCGTCCTTAGATTTACCAGGAAAATATACAAACAACGAATCAGTATCACCATAAACAACCTTAGCTCCATAATTTCCTTCGTCGATCATCAGAATTGATTTCATGAGAATCTCTCGACCTGTAGAAACAATAGCATCTGCTACATCTGAATTGGGCATTCGCCCACTAAATGTGGCCGAAGTATATCCATAAGTAACGTTGGCTATTAATTTTAATGCGAGTTGTCTAGCATCATAAAGTTTAGAAAGCTCTCTATCATCCTTGAAAAGCTTCATTACTTGCTTGACAGCTTGCCTTGTATTTAGTAATTCGTCAAGCATTTTTGCTAATAGTGATTTCCTTATCGAGCTTTTGACAAACATGCATCCATTTGGCGATACATTTAAACCACCATTTTTGCTAATGAGATCAATTAGGCCCGGAGGGACTCGCAAATGGTTCAAATATCCAACTGGATTCTCGTTAGGTTTAAAATTCCGCAATCTACCAATAAATGTAGAAAAACAGTAATTATAAGCAATCATTACGGAAGGATACAAAGATTGGAAATCTAGTACAACAAGTGGAGATCTGTAGAAATTTGATTCTGGTTCCATAATAAGTGGAATGCATTCCAAAGAACGCATGTTGTGTACATCCAATTTCGAAGGAGAATTCAAAAGAATATTCTCCAGCTTAGATAATCTTGAAAAGATTGATTCCACTTTAAATTGAGATCCTCTGTAAAAGTTGGCATTAAAATCTATTCCAATAACTCGGGAATGTTCAACATTTCTAGTAATCATTTCTTGGACTTGTATTATTTTTGAAATCAACTCTATTCTTCTTAAGTAATATTTGAATACAAATAAAATTCTCAGTAGTTGATTAGAAGACAACCAACTAGATAGTTGGAAGTTCAGGTATTTAGGAAGTGATTGATGAAGTAAATGATACGACACGTTTTCTAGAGAGTAATTGGTTAGCCTTAGTTCTGAGCGCAAAAGTCTCCATACATTGATAATGTGTCTTCCATTAAGCTTTATATTTGATGTGTGTGTATATCCCCATCTATCACCAAACTTTCCGTTGCTTTTAAATCTTCCCCTACCAAATTCACTTAAGAGACTTTTATCATACACTGAACGAAATCTCTCAATGATGTAACCCCATGAATTGGAGTTAACTTCATATCCTGATAATATATCTGGGTCAAAATCATCAACTAATTTGATTAAATGTGACACCATATTTGATTCGAAATCAAAAAAATGAACCGAGCAATAGGAAGGTGATAGTAAGTTTTGCATTTTGTTCAAGGTTTGCTGGTTGTATTTCTTGTTTCTTATCAGTAAAACTCCAGTCCTGATGGTTGAATCTAAAAACATCACGTTTGAATCGTCGAAACTGTAGAATATGGCTGTTATTGGATCAACATTTGGGTCAGGAGATAGAGATTCATCAGATGTATTGCAATGTATTTCCATATGAAAATTGGTTAAGCGATTAAAACCATCATTATTTCTTGCAACTTTTTCTGAGTTATATGAAAACTTGTAGCTTTTGGCTTGTGTTATTCCTGGCTCAATTTGCGAAGTGAAGTTTTTATCTTTCAATCTTGCTTTCATGTCAGATTTAACCCAATTTTTAACTTCTGATTTCAGTGGAGGTTGTACCAAGTATTGCCACGAATTACTAATTGACAGATGAGGTATGTTTTTAACATTTGTTGCTTTCAAGTGTTCAAATATTCTGGAACTCATAGGCAAACTCCGTACCAGGTCTTTATTCACTAAGGGTAATGAAATTTTCTTATTTGCAAATATTAGCGGCTTTGTTGGAATGTCTGCTGTATTATCATAGTGTGGTACTTGATATTCGAACTTTAGAATTCCGAATACTTCGAGGTCTGATACTAGAGTTTCTTTCTTCAAATTTTCTGTGATAGTAACTTCGTACGCATTGTTGGCTCCAGACCAGCCATAAGAAGACAGTATTGGCGACAGCTGGATTGCGCTGTCAGCTGTGTCTCCAATGAAAGAACTTGCTACTTGTATTGATCCATCGAAAGAACTAGGTATTTGCATTGCATTATTTGAGCTCTCGTGACGTAAAACTGATCTCTTTTGTGATCTATTTTGTGTTTCCATTAATATTTTGTCGTCAAGTTGGTGTACTTGAGTGATATCTAAGTGATCTGTATCTTCAACAGAATGGTTTGGACCATTCGTCTTCTCGATATCTTCCAGTATGTCCAGACTAAATGAAGAAATTTCATCATATTCTTCATCATCATCAGTTTTCTCTTGAGCAATATTCATATTTAATTTTGTTTCCATTACTTCACTGAAATCACTAAAGCTCAACTCAAGCATCAGCTTTGTGATTCCTTCTTCTATTAATTCTCTATCGTTTGCAGTTGTCGCATATAGTTCTTTATCGACTTCATTTTCAACTCTTTGTTGCTTGGAAAAACTAGAGTTTAATGTAGAGTCAAACAAATTCAAATATTTCTTCCATCTAAATAAATCTGAATCAAAACGAAGGGGGAATTTATGATTACTGACATTCTTCTCAATATCAACCAACTCGAAACAAGTAGGAAATGTCAGTTGATCACCTTTAGTGAAGTTCTTTTTTGCATAAATATCCATGCTCAAGTTTGTCGTTTTGCTGAGCTTAATTACATATTCTAGTAGGTCATCTAATTCAGTTTGGTTTGACCACTCAGTTGACCCAGTACCATAGTATTGAGAGGACTGCAAATTAATCATTTCATTCATATCAAATGAAGAGTTTCTTTCCTTGCACTGAAACCTTAAATCGTTGTAAACATGATTTAAGGAAGATAGGTAGATTTGCTGCTTCTTACTTTGAGATGGTTCCTCGCTGCTTGTAGATTTCAGCTTCTTGTATTCATAATATTCATGGAAATCGTTATGAATATATCTCGGGATTATTTGGTTTCGGTTCTCGATAATATTTGTAGAAATATCGATTTCCAACAATGTCTTACCAATTCTAGAAAATTTACCAGTTCCAACATCTTTTTCGTCATCGAAGTTATTACAAGCAAGCACGTTATTTCCATTAATAAACGTTTCTAAGAAATTAATCAAATTATCAAGTTGGGGTTGCGTAAATGCATTAAGTGGATTGATTATAGGATTTCTGAAGAATAACCCCGGCATATTTTGTACATTGATCCAACCGCATCCAAATAGATTAAAGTCTGTAAGAAATTGCGTCAAATAAGGTAGATGAGCCTCGTAAACTTGATATTTTACAGGGGAATGAGGTTGCTTGTCGGAAAACTGAGTTAGATCAAGTTTTCCCTCATGAAACAATTTGGTCAATCTTGTTTTATAAACCGGAGACAATAGACTGATTTTGTAGAACAATTTGTTTCCAACGTGATATCCATATATTGGTACCGCGTTACCAATTGAAACCGACGCGATGTACTTTCTCGCTTTCCCGTCCTTACTGTGTAATTCTTCCGCAGTTAGCTCCTCATCATCCATATCTTGGCCACGATTGCGAGAAAATAGGAATGACTTCTCCATGGCACTTTCCAAATAGTTCATCACATAATCAACATGGTCAGTTCTAGATAAAACATTGGGATTGAACTCGAAGCAATCGGCATAAATATATGGAAAGAAGTTATGTACATGAACCAAACAATTGAACACTTGTTTTGTACTGGCATCGTCCATACCAACCACTGCAATGGAACCATAGATTCGGATTATAGGTACTTGTAGAACATGAGAATATAAGTTGTCTAATTTTGTAGGGAGCGCTTGGTAACTGTCGTAGTCATTTATTTGTATACTTAATGGTGTCTGATTATCATTCTGCTTCATCAATAGTCCAGTGACAGTGTGAGAGCCACTACAGTCATTTCATTCACAGCATCTTTACAACAATTCACGTCCTGTATGTGGTCAATCTGATTATGGCTGCAAAATGCTGCTTCATGAAATGGAAGAGGCGAAATGGGCGAAGCTCTTCAACAGCAAGCCAACACCACAAACATAAATAAGAGTTAAACAGACAATATTTCTTTGCAATTTGTGCGACATCGACATTTTTTGAGTTATTGATTACGGAAATTTGGAATGTTTACAGTAAAGGTGGCTATTGTCATCGTAGAGGGTTGATTAAAGGTAGTAGTGGAAGTTTTGATTAATGTCCAGGAGAATCAAGGATATTACTGGGAGTACTAGTTTAGGTTGAAACAAGATATAGGAGGAATATAGTATATCACTTATTAGGTTGTGGTATTAAACAAGCTAGATTCTGTTTCAGAGAGATAATCTAAAAATAGTAAAAGGATTTAGAGGACAAGATAAGCATTGGATAGTTCAGAGTTTGTTTGAATGCAAGTAGAACTGGCAATTTGAAGTATTTTACCTACAAGCCACGTTAACCGCAACTTTTACTCGTACAGTTGATCCACTAGTTAGCACGTTTGCTACAACTTCCGCGATATTGAAGATTCACAGAAAGAAAAGCATGCTATCGGCTCTATGAAAACTCTTCTGATTACAATTGCATTAAAACTACGGTTGCTATTATTTTCCAAGGTTTAAGACTAGGGTTGCTATTATTTTCCAAGGTATAAGAAGGTGGCAGTTTGTCGGAGATAAGTCTTAATGAAATTAGATCAGATAACAGCTTGCTACTTCAAAAATTGATTGGCCAATTGCCTGTCAGATAAACTAGAGATTAGGAAATATCAAGAAATACATGATCTATATCAATATTTGTCCAATAAAACAATGCAGATACTACCTGTTCCGAAAACGCAATAATAATGAAACCTTAATTTAATATCATTCGTTTTCCAGGCTATTTTTGCCATATGCAACTTAAAGCCTTTCTACACAACGTTCAATCAAACTCTATTTCAAAAACCGTGGCTGACAATAGTGTCTTACTACCTAATTGAATACGGCCGCCTTTTCATTTTACCGATGGAAAATGCAACCTTCTCCACAATGACCCACCAAATCTTCCCGGTTACTATTTATGGAACCCTTTGGTGCAATCTATGTAACACCATTTCCACGTAATATTCGAACTGATAGTGCATACGTTTATGCACGATTGTCTCAACTACAACAAACTAGCCGTCCTACATTAACTAGTTGCCCCATTGCCAACTGATCGAAGAGATTATGTGCTATTGTTATAGCGGGACTTGATGATGAATTAACTTGACTTCTAGAGAAACCACCAATATCTTGAAATTACTACCGACCGGTCCGGTGGTCGGATATCCCATAGAATTTTTCAGTCGACTCAATTGTATCATTCTCCAACAATAATATTGGTTTTGTCGACTATTTTACCCATACAAACCCTCTGCTCAAATAGCAACATTCGTTTCTATACTGCTTTCGGGTCTCCCCCCTCACCCCTGGTATCCGTGAAACTAACTTTATCAATGGCTGCTGGGTTATGTGCAGTACATTTGTTTTCAGGTTGGACATTAAACAATTGTAGAATATAAAATTTGCAATTACTGCTTCATTCAAGTGTAAATGAAAGAATTGGTGATTGCCCCAAGGTGTGAAATTATTGTCTAGTCGTAGTAAGTGATACCCTTTTGTGTTATATTCATTTAACGTTTGATATTTTTCAGCCTTTGCGCCCTAAATCGGTCCTAAGTATAATACTACAGTTGCTACTTTGGTGCCAATATTGTCTGGCGCTGCGCTTGGTTTTAGTTTTATTGTCATTCTGCCATGTCTAAGGATATAGAGCAAGAATTCCGGGGATTGTCGGTGAACGCCAATGCTAATTTATCCAAATCGTCCCCCATTCCGTTATCTTCCTCGCCCAATTACCGTACGCCATTATCTCCATCAACCCACCCACAAATCCAGCCAGACCTTCAAGCAAGAGTTCTTGCTTTTCAGAATAAGAGGATAGGACAATCTTCCGGAAGTGTAAGTCGGTCGTCTAGTTTGCATTTGCATGATGGAAGAAATAGAAGCCCTTCCCTCCCAGTACAACCAACTTCGAATCAACAACATTCGCCATTAAATTCGCCTGGTATTCTTAATAATCCTAATTATACCAATTTGCCCAATTTCATTCCCCATCCGCAATCTGCTCCTCCAGATAAACCGTTACCTCCCTTGCCTGGATTGAATTCTGCAAACATGATCAGCTCGTTGAGTCTTACCTCGAATTCAAGATCGTCTGACGAGTCCCAGGAGTCGGATTCCGCCGAGTTCCCTCTAAAGTCACAGTCTCCCTTGAATTTAACCCCTGCGGCAGACATTAAGAAAAAACCTAGTTTGTCGGAACGGAGAGGTATGAAATTGAATGTTAAAGAGTTCAGTGATATGTCATTACCATTATCCACCAGTTCGCCCAAATTAGATAAACTGGAAACAGATTGTATGACTGCTGACACTCAAAGACCTACAGGTATAGAATTAAACCGAAAGTTTTCTGATCGGACAAATAAGAAAAAACCCAATCTTAAATTAGATTTGAGCCAGGACGATTCTGCTAATGTTGACAAATCGAACGATAAAGCTAATGACCAACAACGATTACCAGGGAAGTTTGCTGATTATTCTAAATATATTGATATCAAGAAAGGGGAATTAAAATTCTCTGGTAAGGCATCATTACACTCTAATGGGGTTGATTTCTCCTCTGGCCACTCTTTCAGAATTTCCATGGATGAATTGGAAATTCTAGATGAATTGGGTAGGGGTAACTATGGTAGTGTTTTAAAAGTAATTCATAAACCAACAAACGTGATAATGGCGATGAAAGAAGTAAGATTAGAGTTGGATGAAACTAAATTCACCCAAATTTTAATGGAACTAGATATCCTTCATAAATGTAACTCCCCTTACATTGTTGATTTTTACGGAGCATTCTTTGCTGAAGGAGCTGTCTATATGTGCATGGAATATATGGATGGTGGCTCTTTGGATAAGATTTATGGTAAAGAACACGGAGTTACAGAAGAAGAATCTCTTGCATATATCGCTGAATGTGTTATTCGTGGGTTAAAGGAGTTGAAAGATGAACATAATATCATTCATCGTGATGTTAAACCTACCAACATTTTGGTAAATACAGCTGGTAAAATCAAGCTTTGTGACTTTGGAGTATCGGGTAATTTGGTGGCTTCCTTAGCTAAGACAAACATTGGATGCCAATCGTACATGGCACCGGAAAGAATCAAAACAACAAACCCAAATGATACGTCATATTCGGTTCAATCGGATATTTGGTCCTTGGGGTTGACTATTTTGGAAGTTGCTTGTGGTCATTATCCATATCCGCCAGAAACTTACGGTAATATATTCTCACAATTGAGTGCAATTGTGGATGGTGATCCACCAGTACTAGATCCAACGAAGTTTTCCAAAGAAGCACAAGTGTTTGTCAAATCATGCATTAATAAAAATCCCGAATTGAGACCAATATATCCTTCATTGCTTGAGAGCCCCTGGTTAGTTAAATATAGAAATGTGCAACCTCATATCGCTGAGTATGTTAACAAGAGATTACAAGAGATTGAGTTAGAAAACGAAAAACAAGGATTATCAAGATCAAATAGCGGCAGGGCTAGAGTCACTAACCCTGTGCTAGATGTTCCTGCAAATTCTGAAAAGGTCAAAGACTTATTGAAAAGTAAAGTTAGACAACCAGCTTTGCACAGGGCAAGATTACTGCGAAACAGCAATAGTAGTTTTGCCAATAGGTAATTTACAATCTATTTTGTTATTGAAGTTTCCACAAATCATTATTCAGAGACAAAGTTATAGATTTGCAAAACCTGAACGACATTTCATGTATCAATACATTTGTACAATACACTTTTTAATATCATCAATATTTTATAGATAAGATTTATAGTTAAATAACGCCAATTATATTAATTAAAAGTCATTTAATCATGCTATATATTATACAAACAAACTTTATGGAAATATGTAACATAAGCAATATATTTCCCATTCAGTCCACCACTATTTATATCTCTTCCTCGTCCAACATCTTCGACATGAAAGGTCCATCTAAATGATAACCCAACTTTGCGTAATAATTTCTTACTCCAACACCAGAAATAACACTAATTTTCTTGGAGCCGTGTTCTTCCTTTGCAATTCTAGCTGCTTCCTCCATTAATAACGTACCAAACCCTTGATGTTGGAATTTTCTTGGATCTCGAGAGTGCAATGGAACAACTGAACCATAAACATGTAATTCTCTGACAATTGATGTGGGCTGACTAGTGAATTCTTTTCTATATGTGTATTTCTTTGAAGCCTTACGCAATCTTAATAACCCAATCAATATATCTTGTTTAGGATCTTCATAGGATAAGAAAGTTTCCCAACCACCGTTTGCGTAATAATCACGTCTTATGAACTCCACTTGATCTGGTACCACTTTATGATGCACTTCCTGGATACCAACTTCTCTTGTTCTTACATCTCTACAAGATGTACCGAAATCTTTCATTCTAGCCAAGGCCAATTCCCTTAAATTACCATTTTCAACTCCTGATGTCACTAAAGGCATTGGAATATCCCTTTGCACTCTATAAATACGGGTCCAAGGTGGAACTAGGGCCAAAATACGAGCAACTAAATCAATTAATGCATTGGCATTATATGATTTATAAAGTCCCTTTTTCCACAATTCATATAAACCGGTACCTCTAATAACTAAGGTAGGATACAATTTTAACCCATCGGTTCTGAACTCGGGATTTTCAAAGTATTCTTTAAATTGCTCTAAATCTCTTTCCATGCCGACATTAGGTAAATCAGGCATCATATGACTGACAACTTTATACCCAGCATCTTTAGCCACCGCAAACGTTTCACACACTGCCTTGACGGTGTGACCTCTATTAGTATCTCTGGCTACATCTTCATATACCGATTGCACCCCTACTTCCAATCTAGTACATCCATATTTCAACATATCGTTTAAATGGGTTTCCGTACAATAATCCGGTCTGGTTTCGATAGTAATACCGACACACTTGGTTTGAGATTGTTGCGAGAATTTGATCGCTTCGTCGATATCATTACCGTTAAACCCCGTCAATGCATTATGTAAAGAAGTGATGAAACTCTCTCTATAGTCAATTGGCAAGGACATAAACGTTCCCCCCATAATAATATATTCCACCTTATCAATTGAATGTCCCAACTGCCTCAATTGTTCAACTCTCCCTCTTGCTTGCTCATACGGATCGTATCTGGCTCTAATAGCTCTCATGGAAGTTGGTTCGTAACCAGTATACGATTGAGTACTGTACTCAAAATCAGAATCGGGTCCACCAGGACAATAAACACAAATATTACCGGTGTAAGCAATATGAGGACATCTATGTGGTTTACACATGACTGCAACCACGGCTATACCAGAAGCTGTTCTAACTGGTTTGGCTTTCAACTTTGGAATCAAGTATTTCTTGTATTGGTCGGGAATTGAAGAGATGATATCTGTCAATCTTGGCTGTTGTTTCAACTTGTACTTCTTGGCAAATCTAATGATCAACCCATTCAAATTTATATCCTTGGAAGATTTTAGCGATGCTACCAACTCAAATGAAATATCCCCACAACATTGGAGAAATCGCTCCTTTTCTGGGGCAAGTTTCGCTTTTCCAGACTTCCCTGACATGACACTGCGAATACACTAAAATAATATCACAAAGTTTCTCCCCAATATACCTTTGCAGCAATATATAGTTGGTTTTCAGCTCATTTAACCTCTGCGCTAAATCATCTTAAAAAATGTAAAATGTCGTGCGACATTTAATTTGGAGAAAATGTCTTGACAACTTGTTGGCTTATGTCATTTTCTGTGACAGTAAATGAGACAAAAGACATCTGGATGTTGTGACATTTTCACGTACGACATTTCATCAGACATTATCAATATGATTGAAATTTTTCAGTTAGCTAAGAATCAACCTTTAATCGAAGGATAACAGCTATGATAGTAGGCGGAATTGGTAGAAATTTGGCGTCCAGCGTAAGCAGAAGGGTGATTTACACTGGAAGTTGCAGCCACATTGTACTTGGTTCAAAAAACTGGCAAAGAAGCTATGCTAGTGAGGAGAAACCAAAGAAGAAGCAACAAACTGGGGACATTTCTCAAGTTCCTGTTCAAAATATTGGAGTTATGGCGGATTTCTATATTCCACCGCAATTTAAGAATAGTCCAGTCAATTCCTGGTTGAAATTAGTATGGAGAAGATTGGGTTTGTTCGTTGTCAATACTTATTCTATTGCCAAATATAAGAGAGAGACGAAATTGAAATTGCAATTTAATGACTGGAAAGAAACCGCCATGGAACAATTTGTTAGAACCAACAAAGTGTTCTCTGCCGCTTGTAATAAGAAATTTACTGAAAGAAGCGATTACATCTCAAAACAATTGAGAGATACTGCTGGGATTGAAGTCATCCGTAACTTGATTGAAAGATCTCAGTCATTTCCAAATGGTACCAAGATCAGTTGGGATTTAATCAATATTGAATCCAACCCAAAAATCATCTCATTTAACGCTTTACCAGATTCAAATAACTTGACTGTTTATGTGCAATTTATAATGAAAGTCACTACAAAGCAGAAAATCACCATAGTACAAAACGACGTTCCCCAAGAGAATGAAACCATTGTTACTGATAATTTGGTGTATACTTTAGATCCTTATAATCAAGACCAAAAGTTGGTGGGTAATTTGTTTGAATCGGACCATATTAGAAAGGTTCAACCAGATGCTTCCTTAATCAACCCTAAAGTGATGATGGCATTTACCAAGGTTTGTGGTGATTTATATAGACCAAATCCAAAGGCTAAGAAGCCTGATTCCAAAACCGAAACTAAATAATTGTATAGAATTCTTGTATATATACTTCAAATCAAATGGAATGATTGACTATGGCAACTAGAATGGTTAATTTCTTGTAGTTAGCTCACTATAGTGTTTATTGACTATAAATTTATCTCTTAAAACAACTTTTTGCCTAAACTAATCCATAAACAAAATCAATCAGTCTTCCCTAAAAACGTTTCTTCGCGAGAGAAAGCGTAAACATGTGTAGACAATTCTATTTGCGATAATTACCGTTAACCTAAGTATCATGATTATTTTTTATGTAAAACAGAACAATCGTTGTCATAACTGCAACTTTTTTCAATAATTAAATTCATTTTATATCCCACCCTTATTCATTCAACCAACCGAAATAAAAATAATCCTTAACATTTATATCCTTTACCTTTTAATTTCAATTTTAATTTTAATTCTAATTTCAAACTTTTTGCAACCAATAAAAAAACAAAATCTTAAAAATTAATCCATCAAAAATACTCCTTCGACTTTATTCTTTTTGAAATGTTCATTCAAATGATCAAAATTTGGCCTAACTAATAATGTACCAGATTGGCTTCTTGAATCACGTCTTTGTAATTCATCAGGGGTTAGAATTATGTCGGATAAACTTCCTGGAACATAATCTTGTGATAGTAAATCGACTCCAGTTAAAATGTCTTCGTCGCTGTCATTCTCACGGAAATAATCATCATCGACAATGGCTTCCTCGGGCAATCTGGTGAAAATAGAATGAGGAGTTGACGTCGAAGTTGTGTTGTTCGAAAATACTGGATAATTCGAGCTGGAGTTCAGTCTATACTTATTGGGAACAAAGTTTTCGTTATCTGTAAGAATAATACTATTATTTGATAAGGAAATATCAATGGAATTAGTAGGAGTTGTTGCTGCGTTAGCCCAAGAGGTAGAAATCTGATTTATAGTATTTGTAGGAGAAGTACTCCATGAAACGGCCGAGGAAATAAACAGATTACCATTACCGTTAGTGTTTGCAAGTTGATAGTTGTTAGCAGAATGGTAACCCAAATTTGAGCTACTATTCATGGAAATAGACCGATTAATTCTACCAGAGTTAGGAGGGGAGATCATTGGATTGAATTTCGTAGAATGTTCAAAATACGACGAGTCGATTCTGTTTCCATGGATCGAATTTGAAAATGAAGTTGATTCATTAACTAATGGGGGATATTGATGATCATTTGATAGCCAGGCTTGATTTGACAGATAAGAACTTTGTTCAGAATTCAACCCATTTAATACCTCCGTACCATAACCAATATTACTATTACCAATTTGGTCGTTAAATCCATTATTCGCAGCAAACCCACCAGGGCCACTTACATTCACATTCATCTGTTGCGAGTCCATATAGTTAACGTCGCCATCGTTTGAATAGTGCAAATTGTAATAGTTCTCTGACATAGAATCTGGGATGAAATTACGAGAAATATTAGTATTTGAGGTAGAGTTATAATCAAATTTCTTCTTTCTCATCATATTCCCATTGATCCTAGTACCATCGGGCAAGAAATGGGCCAAAGCACATTTCAATCCAAACTTACAGTTTCCTTTTTGAAAGTACTTGCAAGGTAATTTATCAGCGGCTAGCGATCCTTGTAAATTATGGGAAAACGGACATGATTGACCAGCCTGACAGATCCCTTGTCTGAAGAACTTACAGGGGACATGGGACAAGTTTTTTGAGGTGCTGGACGAAGTGCTGGAGCCATTGTTGTTATCGTTGATTGTGCTATTGGAACCACTGGCGCAGTCACTAGTTACTGGAGGGGGGAGGTTAATTTCTCCTAAGCTACCCATAGGTATCCTGGGAGCCAAATGTAAATCAGTCATGGCAAAACTACGGTATCAATAAGCTATCGAGACCACTTTCACCAATATATAAAAGTATAAAATATTGAAATCGATCGGATAGAATTTAGCGCTTATCTTATAGCACGAGACGCTGAACCACAGATAAGAGAATTCCACGACAATGAGTCAGCCATAGTACAAATGCACTATGGCAAGCAAGTACTATATGCTAGACGCTTTTTCCACTACATGGCATTTCTACAGTGTTAAGCTGCGCTATACTGTGTCGCGGGACTGTGGCAGGGTGTGCCACTTTGGATTGGATAGTTGTTGTTGGATCCAGTAGCCCGAGGCATTGACTCATCCATAACTTCAACGGTTTTTCTGGCAGCTCCAGACTCCAGAGTGCGATGACGTAAGGCATAATTGGTGTGGTGGAGGTGGCATTGAACTAGATGTAGATTACAGGTGACGTCCTTGGATTCGAGTATAAATGGTGGTATTGGTGAGGGTGTTGTTTCGAGGAACGAAGGGTTGTCGCTAGTTTTGGCGATATGGTACTATCCAGCCTCAAACATGCCTTATCTGCTGCTATCGGTGTTATCTTTGATTTGTATACAGTAAAAAATAACTGTTATTCTATGAAGTACTGAATATACAGTGATTGCAGTTCATATCTCTGTGGAAGATAACATGGAGTGTTGATATTGATATTGTCCGTATAAAAGCTTGGTTTCTTTTTTGGTTGGATTTACGAGTTGCAATCATATGGATTCAACACGGCTAGTGAGTTTTACTGAGTATTTTAACCGAATCGGACAGTCAGACTGTTAGACTGAGTTTAATGTGCTGGACTCATCAGGTTCCAAGTAGGGTTGTCAGTATAGCAAGTAGTACTGAATATGTTAAGATGACCTCTAAACAAGCAAATAATTGAGGTTGGACTATGTTTATTGTCATTACCCTGCTATTCAGTGGCAAAGTTGTAGAAATTGGAACCGTGCTTTTTGTAGCATTTTTGTGGTTCTAGCTTTTACTACAATGCTTTAAGTCAACATTGGTGTTTTAAGGGCGAATTTTGGACGTTGAAGTCTCGTTATATAATCGTATTTAAATTATCTGGTGTAGATTTTACTAACTTGATGAATTTTCAGTTCATAAAAGCTGTCGTCATTAATTAAATAGGCAATGTTATGAGGTATTGGTTTTTCATCATGGCCAATAATAGTTTCATCCTCAGTATCATTAACAAATCAATTGTCAAGCTTAATTTTGGAGTTTAGTTTTGGAAGTCGTTCTTGACTTATCGTTTCTATGTGGCACCAAATGAAAAAGTTTACCACTTTGCGTCGTAAAATTTCTTATTATAATTTACATAAAAGCGAGTTTCTAGAAACAAGTACGTAAAGGAATGAGAAGGTTCACATCTTAAAATAATAGTTTTCTAATAACAACGATGTCGCACGATTTGGTTGAATGATAATATTCGGGAAGATATTTACGAGATATTATTACCTTGCCAAGTAATCCAATAGGCATTCATGGGGAAATTTGTGAACACAACACCACCAACAAAAAATACATTGGCCCATAGTTGTTTCACAACAAAATAGTTTGAGTGGGGCAATTTCCTACAAGGAACAAGTGATTGGCCATGAACTGTTTACCTTTAGAGATAATTGATAGGATATTGTCATTTGTACTGTTACATGACTTGGTTGCTATAATTAAACTAATCAAATCTGCCAAACCGTATGAAAACATTCTACATCATATAGATCTGAAGACTTATCCTATTGAAATTTATAATCATTCAAACTATAACACTGTATTCGACAAAAAAGATGGAATCAAGTTATTAGATTCTTTAAACATTTTTGAATACTTGAGTCATTTTGATGTTAAATTCTTACTTTCTGCTTATGATTATATCAATTATATCGAATTGATTGAAAAATATCATCACAAATTTCAAACAGTTAGCTTTATTGTTGATGAATGGTATTGTTTTAGAAAAGTGGTAATTCCAAACCAATTTATAAATTTGATAACAACAGAAATATCCATTACATGCGAATCAATGTTAGACTCAAATCTCACTTACATATTAGATCAATATCCAAATCTATCAAAGCTAACTTTAAATTTAAGCGAAGTAGATATTTCCTTATCAAATTTAGCTAATTTGAAATCTGTTCACATAGAAGGTTGGGGCTCTAATGTATCTGGTCTTCTGCAGTCGATAGAATATTTATCTCTTATTAATTGCGATGTGGATAATTCATGTCCTACGCTAAGAAATTTAAGACAATTTGTTGCTAAAGAAGTTCAAAGTACCAAATTTGCTATTGATCTGATAATCGCTAGTAAGTCAAGTTTAATGCATTTGCACTGGTCTCAGCAACATGATTTTGAATTTCCTGAAGATTTATTAGCCGAATTAGCTTTGTTCCCTTGTTTAAAGGAATTAAACTTTAATAACGTAGATTTAACTAAGCGATTTCCGCAAAATCTATCAAAAATTACTGTTAAATCTTGTTTAGATTGGGATCTAAATATGGTATTGCTTTCTGAAATTTCTTTAAGATCGGTGCAAATAACTCATTCAACAGATTTCTTTATTAATTGTCCTTCATTAACCAAACTTTCAATAGACCAGGTTATTTTGTCAAACCAATGCATATTGAACTTCCCAAATCAAATAACAATTTTGGAACTTAAAAATTTGAAATTCGAGTCTGCTCTGACACTTTTTGATAGCAATGATCTACATCTTCCCGAAATGTTGAACACTTTAACCATTTCCGAATGGAACTTAGAACTGATTCCTAAAATAAACGAGAATATCAAGATTTTAAGATTACCCAATAATAAGATTTCTGAAGTCAACAGCTTCTCGAATTTTCATCAATTGCGTGAATTGGATCTCCATAATAATAATTTGAGCAATATATCCGTAATGGCTCCTAATTTAAAGTATCTTTCTTTAGCAAATAATCCAATTGCAAAACTTGTTGTTAATAATAGTGTCACAACTTTAAAGATGGATAATTGTGATTCAGTTGAATCAATTGTCACTTGGAATAAGAAGATTACCTGTGCTTTAACTTCTTTACCTGATAACTTGCAAAATTTGGAAATAAGTTGCAACGCTTCGAAGCCCATTAATCGTATTGTGGTCCCTAAGAGTATTTGCTCTTTAACCATAGCTAAATGTTCTAATATTCAAAACATTGATTTTCTTGACTTTTCGAACCTAAGTGATATATGCATTGAGGTATCTGATGCAATAGTTCAGGGTAGGCTCCCAGTTTCAGTTAGGAAATTGACAATTTTTCTGATGATTTCAAATAGCAAGATAAATCTTGAGAATTTACATTTACCTAAAAGTCTAAGAGAGGTGGACTTGCTTAATTTATCGTATGGGACTGAAGACGATGCTCAAAATTTGATTCTTCCCAACAGTTCACTTCCCCATGTATACTTCAAGGATTTTTCTAGTTTAGTAAGGTTAAAATTGCAAGGAATGAATTTATATTGTACACCTGAGAATCCCATTGAATTACCAAGCTCCTTGGAGACTCTCGAGCTTTCAAGCGGGAAATCAGATGGAATTCATTTACAGTTTCCTGCTGGAGAATCTGAATTGAGAGAACTTGTACTTTTACAGGTTTCTGAAAATGAAGATGGTCTGATGTATTCATTTCATAGTATTGGGCATGATAAAAATGAATGCATTCATAAAAATCTTGAATACATAATATCAAATACACCTCCTTTCTTACCGCACAATCCTAAACTAAGTAAGGAAGTTGTTTTAAAGTATCAAGAACCTCCAGAAGAATTTGAAGAATTTGAAGTTCGGTTAACTCTCGAACAGGTTGATCAGATTTACAAACTTGGTACCTTCCCACCTAATTTAATTCTGATTGAAATTGAAGAAAGTGGCTGTGAAGATAGGGAGCCTTTACTTAATCCTAACTTTTTAATCAAGTAGTTCAATGGTACTATAGTCATTATCTTGGGTACTAATTGCATCATATACAAGTGAGGATTATAAGTGAGGTAATTTTCTAGATTAATATAGTCTTTTAGAAATATTAGAAACAAAATTAATAAACATAGTAGAATTTAACTAGCATCCATTTTAACGACAATTTTTCCACTAGCTCTATTAGATTTAAGCCTAGCATACGCTTCATCAAACTGATCAAATTTATAAACGCTATCAACAAATATTTGCATATTAGCTTCTTCAACAAGTTGTTTACCTCTGTCGATCCATTCTTTGCCAGGTGCCAAGTTAACTAAACTGTAATTGAAGCTTGACAAACCTAATATACTTACTATTGTTCTAAAAATTGAGCGAGCTCCAGGACGTAAAATTCCTAAAAGATTCACGGTCTCGTAATCATGTTTATGATCGCCCACACAAGTCACATAAGCTGAATTAGTAGATTTTGGTTTCAAGATATGATTAATGTCTCCTAACAAGTCGAGATTACCGGCAGTATCGTAAATATAATCAAATTCTCCAGATTCTTTCACAGACTCTAAAACAGGTACCAAGATCGATTTATGTTTTGTATAATCAATTTGCAGGGTGGAGCCCAACTTAGTGATTACATCACTTGATTTTACAGAATTCGTCGTTATTATTTCCTTTGCTCCAGCAAATTTAGCTAATTGAACAATATATCTACCAACAGAAGTCCCTCCTCCCAATATTAAGACTTTCTTGTCAGATAAATCATGATTTTTTGTCATTAAAGCAGCAGTTCCAAATACTAGTGGAAGTGCGGCTGCTTCTTCAAAACTTATACTAGATGGTTTTTTGGCAATGGTGGAATCAATATAATTAACACCACTCAACTGGATATACTCCGAAAGAGTACCCTTTCCTAAAGGATGAACAAAAAATCCAAATACTTCATCACCAACTTTGAGTCCGGATTTCGCAGCAGCATTGGTGCCAATATCAGCAACAGTTCCGGAGTAATCCTTACCAATACCTTGAGCGGAAAGAATCCAAGATAAAACTGAATACGTTGAATTGTACAAAAGAATATCTACAGGGTTTAAAGCTGCAGAATTAACTTTGACTAAGATATTGTTAGAGCTAACCCCATATTTACCATCACCTTTGGCTACTAGAGACAATTTCTCGGTTGAAACTGCAATGGGAGTGGAATTTGACTTGTATGTGTAGGCTTTAAATGATAAAGTATCAGTGTCGAACATTTTGATTGGAAGACTTGCAAACCAAATTTAACTGAACCTATTTGCCCTCTTTTAACTGAAATCTAACATCGTCTTGCAAAGATCACATGTCGGACATTATGCAAAATGGTTAACTCGAACAATAGAGTTTTATGCAATGTTCAGGTGCAGAACCTTCTAGTAGGCTCTAATTCTGTCAATAGATAATAATATCACGAGCCAAAATTATGAAGTATCGCCTTTCTTGAATTGCAATGAAAGCGGTATAAGCTTTGGGACCTCAGTAGTAGAATTCAATGCTGACTGACATTATTGATCAGGTGTTTGCTCGCAAGCTTTCAAATACTTTTGGAAACTGTCAATTAGAAACTGTGTCAATTGTCGATCCAAAGTGGTTGCAAATAGTGTAACATAATGTTAACTGGAAGAATACGTTGAAATATTCACAATGATTACATCTGGTGATATCGGGTTCTTCAATAGAGCCGAGAATAGTTGTTCCTTATAGCTAATTGAGATCGTGGAAACAGAAAATAAATAGTATTTATGTATGATTCTTCGGTAATATTAGGTTTAGTGTTCTTCAAAACTCGATCAAAAAACACTGGTATGAACAGATTACAAGTCACAGCACCATTTCTTTGCAATAATTGTTTGATTGTATACATGAATGAATTTATAGTTCAAATATCACGATTGGTGAATTATAGAAAAAATTGGCTGCAAAAAGCTTTGAAATTAGATTGCAACCGTTCTATAGAGCCACTATTGATATAAATGTCCATAATTCAATGCATTTAGTATGATATATTCCGCTACTGTCATCTAATAGGAGTAACTGAATATTTTTACCACACCTTTTCTCTTTTCTTCTACTGCAGTACTTATTAACAGATTGTTTATTGAAATGCAATTACACTTGAAAAATATTGTACAATACAAAAATATAAAAATGAAAAATGAATTGATGATGCTACCTTAACGACGGTCAGTGGATCCAATACCTCTCTTACCAGAGAATAAATGTTTCGGAAGAGCGGCAGTAGAATGACGATCACCTTCACCTTGTCTTGCCATTCTGTTTCTTTCTCTTCTTTGGAATTTAGCTAATCTTTCAGCTTGTGATCTTAAAGCACCATCGGCTAAACCATCATTAAGACGATCGGATTGATCGACTGGGGCACTCTTCTTAGAAATTCTCGACGATTTAATTCCTTGGTTTCTCTTCAATATATCAACACCGGATAATTCTTTTTCTTTATTAACAGTCTTTTTCAATTTAGATGTATCATGACCAATATTGTACATATGACCTTCCATTTCAGAGAAGGATTTCTTGATTTGGTCTCTTGGCATAATTGCTCTGTTCTTAAGATGCTTTCTGTCTCTAGCTTCATTAATCATCTTCTTTTGTTTATCTCTAATCCAAACAGCTTTTTCCTTAATATCAAGAATTTCATCATCTTCGATTTCAGAATCAGAATCATAGAAACCTTCAGCTTCTAATTTCTCTTCTTCTTCTTCAAGAGCTTGTAATTTGGCAGCAATATCAGCATCTAAGAAATCGTAAACATTCTTACCATCGAGAATTTCTGGCATGATATCATTCTTCCATTCTTCATCTTCAAGTAAATATTTATCTTTGAGATTGATATTGAAAACACCAGCACCACCGTTTTCAGCTTCGAAATCTCTAGCTAAAGTACGTCTTTCAGGGTCATTGGCGTCGTATCTCTTGATTAACTTAACGGCATCAGGAATATGTGGCGATCTGTCAATGTCATCTCTAGATTGTGGTTTGGCAACATGAATCTTATTAAGAACATTGTTAACTCTAGCAGTACCTTTCAATTTTTGTTCAATTCTAGCAGTTAATAATTTTTCACAAGCATGGTTACGAACTTGCATAACCCCTTCTTCTTCATGACAAGAAGTATTCATGATTTCAACTCCAGGAGTATTGGAGATAGATTTTAATAATTCTTGTTTTTCTTCATGTAAATCTTCAATCTTGATAATATCGGATTTATTCATAACCACCATAACTGATTTATTAGCAAATAAAGGTTTAATGGAATGGAATAATTTCACTTGTTGTTCGATAGAGAACCCACACTGTTCCGATAAATCCATGAAATATAACACACATGATCTTAAATGGGCAATAGCATAAATCGATTGCATTTCAATATTGTTCATTTCTTCCGTAGGTCTATCAAGAATACCTGGAGTATCAATAGCTTGGAATCTTAAGTATTTATAATCAAAATGACCCACATACAAAGATTTGGTAGTGAAAGCATAAGGTTGCACTTCCACATCAGCTTTGGTGATACATTTCAAAAATGACGATTTACCGACATTTGGGTAACCACAAATAACTAAAGTTCTAGTATTTGGATCGATAGAAGGCAATCTACCTAAATGTTGTCTAACTTGTTCAAGATAGACCAATGGATCCTTCAATTTTTTGGTGATAGTAGCCATTCTCCCTAATGCAGCTCTCTTCAATTGCTTACATTGATAAAGAGATTGACCAAACTTCAACAATCTATTGTAATCTCTCGAAACTTGTTCAATTAATGTCTTGGCTCTAGAAACAGCGGCTAAAGAAATCTTATAATGATTCTTTTCATAAAGAGTATCCATCAAATCCCTATGGAACGGATGAACATCGTTAATGTTAGGGAATCCACTGATCAAATCAGTAAACTTGTCAGTAAAACTTTCAGCAGTAAACTTCACCTTTCTCATATAGAAAGACCTAATACGAGTAATCTTAAACCCAGGTCTAATAACTGTAGGTGTTTTTCTTTGTGTTCTATTAAGAATAATGTCCAACATATCTGGAGCGGTCGGAACCGTTGGGATATCCTTCCATGAAAGTTGCATCTTGTATGTTTAGGTTATTGGGATAAAAACGATAATTGCAAACTATTCTTTAATTAAATAGCTTTCTTTTTTCAGCTCATCTCTTCGCAAAAAAAAAGTAATGCGGCGGAAAATAATTTCCCGATTTGGTGGGAGATGCCTCCAGACACAGAAAGGCGACAGGTACCTCTATCGCGGTGCAAATAGCGAGGGAGCACAACCTCTGTATAGGTAGAGATTGAATGGGGAGTTTAATAGTTTAAACCATTGCAATTATGAACCATGGAATATAGGCAAATTGTCAATATTCACGTATATATGTGTTAGGTCTGTAGTTTCTGTAGTTTTATTGTTGTATAATCAAATGTCTGGGTGATAAACGTAGGCTGTTGTGTTGAGTTTGTTAGTTCTGTAGTTGTTGGATGCGATTACTACTGGTATGTTGTCGTTAGTAGTGGTGCTATTAGAGTATTGACTTTAGAATGTTGGCTTTTGAGAGAACGGGAATGCATCACTTGTTGAACAATTGAAACTTTCAGTAGGTTTCGCCATATAGCAATACCATAATTCTACCTGTCTATTCAACTGTTACACATTGTAACAACTGCTTCCATCGACTTTAACGTTGAACATTCACGAATTACTACGTGAGTTTGTTGCTCGGGACGCTTTTCAGACCTGTCCCTTGCAATATCTAAATATATTTGTATTATTAAACTAAATGCCTATTCATTACGGTGATAAACTAAGTAATTTGGTAAACCAATGACGTCGTAACCTAATCTTTTTGCCATTTTGGCAAACCCTTCGGTTTCAATCAAATGGTAGAATGGGAATGATGGAAACATGGCACCATCACGATGAACATCGGCTTTGACCATGACAGCTCCACCGCCGACTCCGTCAAGCGCCATTTCCGCGTGGACGTCGGCTTTGGCATCGTAGAAATGCGCCATTAATGGTCTATAAGTTGCCATTTCAGCGTATCCTTCAACGATAATTTCATCCTCTGGTAAAGTGGCAGCCAACGCCAAACCTTCTTCTGATTCAACCCAATTATTAAAATCATATGGTCTGATATCATCTTGCTTGGTACTTTCATCAACGAATCTTTGATACACATTGGCTGATACAACCGGTTTATTGTGTTGAATCAAATCTTGCAACAAAGTTTCCGCTGTTTCTACAATATCAGCATCTAACCATAACACCCACGAGGTAGTGGGAGCTATACAAGTAAACACCAAGGAGTTTCTTGCTAATGCCATCATGCCTCGTCTCTCCTTTTGTACTTTCAATGCGTGTCTTTCCTTCTCTTCTTGTGAATGTAAGGAATCGGTATCTTGTCTTAATATGGTGATCTTTTTGAAATCCATCTTACTAGCTGACTTCAATGATTTAATTGCCGATTCCAATTGTTTCAATGCTACGTCCCCATCTTCATTTCTTGGGATGATGAACCCAAGACTTATCAAAGTATGATCGTAAGACAACTTCACCAAATTGCTCCAGTAGTCTTTGGAAAACTGTGACATTGGCGTCAAAATCAACACCTCTTCTTTGTTTGCCAACGCATCAGATGATGTGGTCAATTTATTCAAATCATAGTGGGAAATGTGATTGTTCGGTAAGTTCTGCAACACCACCTGTTTACCTTTGCTGAACCACCCTTTATTCGAACTCTCATAGTGGTATTTTGGTGCCTTCTTTGATTCAGATGCCGTAGATCCACCAGTGAAAAACAAGTAATACACAAAGAGGAAAATTGTCAACGGAGCCAACACCAATAAAGGTTTTCTGCGCACCTGGCGAACGTACGAATTGTTAATAAACACCATTGTTCTCTATCAAAGCTACTCCTGATCGCCTAACAACTATTTACCATTAAAAAGTTTGTCTAAACAATAAACTCAGTAATCGTGCCGAGCTGAAAAATTTTATTTATATACAGAAAATGCGATTGCGGTAAAAAATTAGCGGGCGCTACCATACGATCGTGGCGGTAGAATTTGTAGTATCACGCTACAGGGAAAATATACTCGCTTAGATAAAGTACCGTTATACTTCAAATCGATGCCCGCGCTACCATGTTAGATTGTCGAAAATAAAAATCAATTTACTGTGACGTCACTGAGCCATCGAGTAAATTGATCTACAAATCATTAACATCAAGCTAATTGGATATAAACATAAACACATAACAAGGATAATCAATACCTAGCTATTTCTCCACAGCAGTAATCATTTAAATACCTTACCGTCGGCAATTTCTCGTTCAACTCCGTTGACAACAACTGGCTTGTCCCAAGCAAACATATTGTCAACAAAGTCTCTGGTTTCTTGTTTAGAACCGTCTAATTTGGTGAAAGCATAAGATTCCCAATCTGGAGCAACATCGAAAGCTGGTTCATGTTCTTGGCCCCTGACAAGGAAAGCACCAGTGATCCCATTGTCGTTGTTTTCCCCATACACAACCAAACATCCAAACATAAATTTGGTAGAGGCAGACAATCTGTTAAAGAAACCACCAACTAAATTGTTCGACATAAAGGTCAAAGTCAATTCATCGTTGTATTTGTAATCGACTTTCCAAATAGACCATTCTTCTGGGTCATATTGGTTTTTCCAGAACCAAGGAAGGGCAACTTCTCTGGTTTCTTCGTTGGAGTATTGCCTCTTCCACTCATCCAATGGAGCTTTTGGTTTACCTAAAGCTTCTAATGGGTGTTTTGCTTTAGGTGCATCAGCTACCGGTTCATCGTCGTCCGGTTTAGGGGTAGCGGCTTTTGGAGTTTGCTCCTTCTTGGCGGGTTTGTCTTTCTTTTCCTTTTTAGGTGGAACGTACTCAATTGGTTTATCTGCGAACTTGAAATCTTCTGGGAATGCCCCAGCAAGAATTGGAGTAGCAATGATGGTTTTAAACCATCTAGTAACGTTAGGGAATCTCTTTCTCCATTCCTTACCCCAAATAAGTAAAAAGCATTTGTGAATCAAAAAAGCAGCGTAAACATCAGCAAATGTCAATCTTTCCCCAACCAAATAAGTATAATCATATAACCTAGTTTCAAAAATAGACATCAACTTATCCAAAAATTGGCTATTGTCGTCAACGTTCTTCTTATTGTATGGGAATCCATCGCCAATCAATGGTCTAAACACTTGGGCTGCAGTAGGTAAAACTTCACCATTAACAAGCGATAACCATTTCAAGATTTGTGCGTAATCTTGGGGAGTTTTCCCTAATAAACTGGATTTTGGCTCGGCTAAATTAATAACTATTATGTTAGTAACACTCAATGGATGTTAGTGTACCGAAAGGTACAAATTACAATATTCTCAGAAATTGAATTCTCGACATAGTTTATTAAGACAGGGATAACTGTTTAATTTTGAAAAATTTTCTCATCATGAAATATTGTACTACAATAGATGGTACATACAATAAAGGCAGATAGCAAAAGCTTCCTGTAACTTGAATCCTTTAGGACCAATATATACTGGTACTTTTCCTAATGGAAAATGTTTCTTAAATAATGGTTGATCATCATAAGAATCTAAAACTTTGACATCCAAATTGTAATGCTTAATGACAGCAGCCACAGGCAACGCTCTCGATCTTTTTCCAGTGATGACAGTACCTAAAGACATTATGCACTATTTATAGTCAAACTCACTCGAAAAATTTTCCAGAGTAAAGCAAAGGATTTAAATACTAGATGGAATCCGGGTAAATTATGTTATAATTATTAAAATTATTAGGGCACTACATCCACAGTTTGGCGAAGGTCTGGTGCAGAGCCAGATGATGAGTAATCCCAATGTGACGGTAGTGAAATCTGCTTTGGCGTCGTACCTACTGCCGCCCCTTCCGCATGCAAAGCTCTTTGCACTAGTTGGTTCTTCCGAGTACTTTCATCCTATACTTCACTGCAGGTTAAGTGTACTCTGGAGGACATGGATAGTACAGACTGAACAATTGTATCTTTCGTGGTCCATGGTTGTAGAGCAAGAATGTGTTCATTGGGAAGAAAGCTGTAGAGTGAGCAAGATATAGAACTAAGTATGCGAATGTTGTATTACATTGTATTGTTTCAATTGGATTCATTTTAATCTTGTAGTACACATATATACAGTGACACTTTTAATGTCATGAAGATCCACCTAAAAGCGAACATTTGGTACGGATTTTTGTAACTGTGTATAGCCTAGTCATATCCAAAGTGTTTGCATTAAGCAGAAATATAGTAAGATGCAATTATGACTCGACGCCGCCTAGCCCGTTGTGTCTCTTTCTGCTAACAACCATTCAAAATCATGGCGCCATTGTTTTTTGATTTTTGCATCCATGGTAGATTCACAAATTAATTTGAAAATTACTTCGATTTTGAAACTACAATTATTTAGTATTTCTTCGTTGTCCCTATTCTCCAACTTAATAATGTATTCTCGTAGCAAATTCATGGCTATTTCTCGTTGGTTGGGTAAAACGACTCTGAATTGTAACCCAGTTGGACCAATTTGCCCTTCTCCTTTACTTTGAAACCTTGAAAATGAACTTGTAGAACTAGCCCCCGAAAAAGAATTGTCCTCTGTGACACTACTTGACCATTTCTTAGACCTTTCATCCGCCTCTTCCTTCACCTCTTTTCCTTCTGTTCGTATGAATGGCTGTCGCCGCAATTTGTCAAATAAATCCGGTAGAAATATGACATTATCCTGAAACCTGGGGTGGGATATAACACTGGAGCTTGGTGAAATACTCAAATATTCCTTACTTCGAGTAGCAGAAATGCTCTTAGAGTTGAACATCATGTAATTCTTCTCAATAAGAAACCACGCATAATCTCGTAATTTACTCGCATTAGACCTCAAGTTCGATCCTAGTCTATATTGGCGATTTAGTTGTTCAAAATCAAGGTCCTTGAAAGAACTATTCAATTGAATAATTTCAAATTCATTCAATTGACAGATGTTGATTTTTACTGGATCAGTATACAGAAGAACTTCATCAAGATCTTCTGGAGGAAATCTAGCATTGGGGACAATATCAGTAAATTTTTCTTTAGAATGAATTCCAGAATTCTCACGTAAGCTTGACCCCGAATGTTCAACCTTCACTTTAACGGGAGCTATACTGTTATCAGTTTTGTCTATAAATTCGAAATCTATGGCAATATTGTAAGATTTGATAATAAAATATTTTAGAATAATAATTGATTGGATTGCAGCAATCATTATAATTGATTTTTCTTGATTGGATTTTAGGAAGAGCAGCAACTTGCAAAGAACTTTATTATAAATTTTTATTTGATTAAATAATATGGCTCGAACATCATTTGAAACTTCCTGATTACCTTTTCTTTGTAAACTTAAAAGTATCAAAGCGATTGAAATTAACAAGTCTTCAAAGGGTTTTATGTTTCGCCCAATATCGGTTGCAAATGAGCAACTATCAACCCAAAGGGAAAGTTGTCTACTGAATAAGTCTGTCAAATTTATCTTTGAGTGTTTCGAGCAATTCATCAAACAGTCAATAAGAAACGAATTTTGGCTATTTTTCAAATTAAATAGGCAATAAGTCGGAATAACCGATTTCCAAATATCCAAATCATTAAATAAATCTAACATGCTATAATACTTTTCTTTTTCAATTAATTGTATATACGATTCCACAGGAAATGAATCCGTTAATTCTTTTACTTGCCAAGGGCACAATTTCGAATCATCAATTTTTAGCTTTGATTTGGAACGAGAAAGGTATGGTTGGGTTAGCTTCGAGGACTTGACTTCCGGATTCAGATTGGTTGTAGGAAGGAAATCATTAATTGAACCACTTGTAGAAATGATTTCTGAGTTGGGGCTATTTTGAAAAGTCTGGTGAATAAAATACAGATCATTTAATAAAAGGTTGGTAATATCAAAATTTTCTAGAATAATATTATTATGATCGAATGGGATAGAATTTGCAATTGGATCTATATTTTCACCAGGGAATGCATGCAGATGAATAGTGCTATTAACTGGTGGCAGCATTATTACATTTGGCGGAGGTGAAGAAGCATCTATGTGATGAGTAGGGTGGGAAATACTTTGCGATCTCGGAGTAAAGGCTGGGTAGATCCCTTCTTGATAATGGAAATCAGACTCTTGCAAATCTTGGGAGTTATGAAGATGAAGGTAAGGCTCATAAGGTCGTCTGCCATTTTCATATAATGATGCTATAGTTATGGATTGATCCAAGATTCTAAAGTCATGCGGAGGATATTGACTTGAATCAGCAGTTTCGTCGGGATTAAAAATAGTGTACTGAGTGAAGTTTAACCGTACACCTCTATAGCATTTTCTTTTCGATTTGATACAATTTCGACATACTGGAAGAAGTTCATCGCATTTCATATGTCTATCCCGGCAAGTGAAACATCCTGATCTAGTTCTACTATGTTTTATTAATGGGTTTAATCTTTTTTTTGCCATGACCAATTGAATGAATGAATAGTAATTGCAGCGAAATTAGCCTTGGATAGTAACAATGCAGTGGTTTAGAGTCAATTGCAACAAAATCACTAGAAATAAGGTTGGAGTGAAAAATATTTTGTTGCTCGAATCAAACGGTTATTATGTAGCAGATCGATTGAAAAAAAATACCACCTAGCAGACGGATGCAATGAAGTACAAGATGGGACGAGGTAATACAAACAGTAGTGAGATCGACAAGAATGGTTGGAAAATGTCAATGCTATCAGGAATCAACGGATGTGAATTGAGATGGACAGGAATGTTACCAAAGGAATGAATTTTTTAATGACAGTAACTGTGAACGTGTAGATGAAAAGACTAATATACAATGGAGTAAGTGTTATTCAAATCAGGATTGATTTATTGGACATAAAACTATAGTACAATTGACCAAGATCGAAAGTTATCCACACAGGTACAAAATAACCAAGTAAATAAAGAGAGTAAATAATTCAACGTCAAAATAATGTATGAAATGTGAAATATGTACCACTAAATAAATACTTCAACTGACAATATGCACGAGGATTGATTAGATTCTAAAATATCTAGTGAAAGGTTACAATTGTGATGGCGGCAGTATACAATACAGCATCTAGAGGTGACAAGCGGTATATCTAATGTAGCGGTTATTATGTTACTGACAGGATGCTTAAGTTATTTTGAACTTATACACATTATACTTTATTGTATAAAGTGCCATTGTACATGTAATGACAATGTGAGGGAAAACACTGCATTTGCGTTTGATTGCTTCAGTCACGTTCTATCGTTCAATCAAGACTGCCAATCTTTTTATTTTGCAAGGCACTGATGTAAGTAAAAGCAATTAGCTGATTTTCAACTGGCAAATTAGAGTACAAGTTTATGATGATTTTTGAATTGTGGTACTTTTTGCTATTCAGAGGCAACTGGGTGCGTTTGTTATTATAATAGATGGCAATTGGTACTTTTACCAATGCCCTATACTCGTCGTTTCAATGTGGAAGCTGTTTGGATTCAGGAGCCATTTGTGATTTTGCCGTGCTGGATATGCAAACTATTTCTAACAAAGAATCTAATTATAACCTCTACTCCACATATCCCCCAATTCGATTGTTGTTTTATTCACCGCTTGTTTGTACTTTTTTTGACTTGTCGGTTGTACTGTTCTTTTTTGCAGTATTACTGAAGCATAAGATTACTAACTTGAAACTGTCGATACGAACGTTTGTCGTCTTCGTCCATATATGTTTATCATTTTTACGACTTGAATTGTAAGCTGTATTTTTTATGTGGTGTTAGGTACACAAAAATGAGCCGTAAATATTATCTCGACTGTGAACGTATTCCTTAGATAGACACTCAGGCATTAATTCTTATTTCCGATGGTTTGATTTGCAATTCCGTTATTTTCTGCGTGTTGCTCTTGCATATCGAGCGTATTCTCGTTCCCAAACTCGCTATCTCAAATAGGGTTGGAAACATTATTTTTTCACTTACCTAATCGGGTACCTGGATTCCGTTGTGAGCCATGTTCATCGTAGTTCCCAGTCTACTCCACTACTCCCGTAAACGAAGTGATTTGACTTCGATATATTACATAATAACATGACCAATTAAAAAACACTCCTGTCGGCATTATTAAACTCATTTTACTACTATTATTACTATGGGTGTTATTATAGGAGATCATATTTGTAGCTTGTTTTAGGAATATTTTCTTGCTATATTGAATATAATATATGCTGGTCCTGTACGTAGTTTCGACTAAACAGGCACGGATATATGTAGCCACTAGGAGTAATCTAGCAATCGAAAAGTGATATTTTGGAGCCAAGTTCACAGTAACTTTTGAGTCATCGTAATTATAGATTTATTGTTGTCTTCGCGTGAACCTTTAACTTTTGCGGAACTTTTCAAGTAATTGAAGACAATATCAATATTAAAAGTTGAATTTATAATTTTTCTTGAATATTTATTGCAAAAGTTCTTGCTTCTCGTGTAAGGAGGGTTGCTTTCTTTGTAGTATTCGTATCTTTATTTTTTTACTAATTTCTAGTTTCTCTGACATCAACCAACTGCGTAATTGATATTTTTTTTTGTGTTATTTCCATTCATAAACTAAAAAAAATACAAGAACCTGTCATGAAAAACAACTTAGAGGTGGCCAGGGCCAAACAAAAATGGATTGTGTCCTTTTCTTTAGCAGGTCACGTAATATAGTTTTTTCTTTATGTATAGTATATTTCTAGTTTCCTCGATATTTTGTAAAAATTTACGCTTCTTGCACAATAAATCCAAATTATCCAGCAAAACCGATTTCACAAAATTTACAAATCTACATTTTCACAATTTCACAATTTTCTATTTTATTTACAATGTAGATTTTCCGTTCAGTTTTTCATGAAAGAAGGAAGAATCGACCCAATAAGATTCTAAGAGCTCTAATCTCGATGGAAGTACCATGTTTGCTCCTCAGAGCACTTCGAGGAGTACTCTGAGTGAATTACCTTTGGAAGTGGAACACTTCAGCACTACATATTCTGGCAATATAACGGGAGAAACACCATCTAAATCATTGAGAGTACTACATAATCTCCTACAAATTAACAACTAAGCATTATTTGAAGGTGACATATTTTTATTAACTCTGCTTTCTGCAAAACTCGAATACTCCAAATTCATCAAGTGAGAGCGATAAATCTAGTTTAAACACATATATATAAATACCCCCAGAAGAATCAAAGAACTAGCAAACACATATCCATACAAAAATCCAAATTTTGTTATCATGTATGGAGTCGCCATAGTAATTATCCAATTAGCTAACCAATTCATGGCAGTTGCCCAGGACATAATTGTTGGATTTCCATTGCAAGTTAAATTAACCAATACACCAGCTCCAGCACCCCAACTAAAAGCAAAAAGGACAATAAAGATAATTGTAAGGGTTATCGGTGGCCAAGTGTAATCTGTGAATTGTCCTATATTTGCATAAACGATCAAGTCCGCGCTCATTACGAATGAGCACACTATTATGATATGTTTCAATGAATACCTATTAATAAACCACCCGGAGAAAATGGAAGCTAGAAGGTTAACAATGCAAAGATAAACAATTATCGATTGAGATTTGAAAATAATAGAACCGTAATAGAAGAAATAATTAATCCCGGTAAATTGTTGAAATATCATGATTAAACAACATTTTATCATCTTTTTTAGCATGGGGGGAGTCCACACGAAGTAGTTACTAGCACTGGGAGAATTAATTATTTGCAAAAAAACTTTTGAGTTTAAATTATTGATCAACTTGTCAAATATTGACCATAATTGAGGCAAATCTTTTATCACAATAAAATTTTGAATTGATTTTGGTAGGAACCAAATTAATATATGGAATATTATCATGTACAAGATCTTTATGAAGTGATGGAAGTAAATCACTCCTGGCCAACCTATGGTTGTCCAATTAATAAGGTTAGCTATTAATATCAGACTAGCAATCATTGTCTGGTGAAATGATAAGTATAATCGTTTTTTGTTGCCTCCGATGATCAATTCATTCGAATACAAAGGGCCAATAGCTCCCAAACCTCCGCATCCAATACCTCCAAAGAATCTTCCTATTATATATCCCCAGATATATAAATTAGTTTTATATAAAAGTATTATTTCTAGAACACTGCCAATTCCATATATTGAAATAGCAAATTGAAGTAAGGACTTCAAATTAATAGGATATTGTCCCAAAAGCAAGCTACCAATACAGCACCCGATATGGAAGCATGATATAATCAACCCAAATTCCAAATTTGATAAGTTATGGTAGGGGAAGTACGAGTTTGAAATAATTGAACTAGAAGTTCCAACATCCCAACCTATTGGGAATCCACACAAACTTAGAATCAAACAATATTTAAGAATATTAGTCAAATTTATCGAAACTTGTGATTTTTCAACTGCAACATCAACTTCGGGCATTTGTAATTCAGCCGCTGGAGAATAGGTTTCATTCGAATGAATTGGTTTTGCATTTGCAACCAGAGAATTCTGCGATAACTCCGGTGTTGTTGATGGATACATCTTAGGAGCCAAAGTGTAATCAACACTGAATTTGTTGGGATGAGAGGGGTTAGAATCACTATCTACCTCGTTATTACAAAGTTCAACTGGTTTAACTTCATTTAAGCTATTCTTAGAATATTCGTTAACGCAATTATTTGGGCGGGAAACTTTTATTGGCGTTTTCTCAATATTTTCAATTGAATCCAAGCTACCCATAGTGGCTATTGAATTTGATGCGCTAAGAGTAATTTTTTGCATCTTGTAGACCTTTGTTTGCTAGTTGATATTCTAACCGCCAACTAAATTGGTAATGTTGCAAAAGTTCAACGGTTACGCTCTTCCTGCACTCCCACGTCATACATTATAAAATTATGTCAATTCGGAAAAAAAATAATCGGAGCTGAAAGAATAGGAATCTAGCTACCGACACTGTGAAAAACAAACATACACATGCAAGGTAATACAAACCTTAATTAAGTCCGCTGAAATAAAATGAGTCCGAACTTCTCGTGTTTCATTCACTGGTCACTCTTGGCAAATCAACTTTGTTGTGCAAATTGTATAGCAATACCCAGGCTACAGCAACAGAAAAGATTGAACAACATCCTGAATAATTGTCGATGTTGTGTCCGCCCTACAGACACGAAATTCACTGAAATCCTTACGAGCTACGGCTTCACCACTTTACGATGATGGGGGATTTCGCGGAGTTTATCGATTTTAAGGAAATACTGTGTATAAAATAACTCTTACCATGTGAATAAGTAAATGAAGACAGATCATATTCATTATAGAAGGTAATAGAAAATCAATGACCTTTAAAATGCGAGCAGGAGCATTGCCCGACAAAGTTATACTGTGAATTACCATCGTTATACCTATAAAAAGCAGATGTTCAACGAAATCCCGGGCTTGAACTCCGCCAAACAATGATGAGAAACAAAAATAACTCATTGCACATCTACCTCAGAAAGCCACCAATATTCCAACTACTGTCCAAGATATCTATCGCCTTCCACTTCCTACTTGGCCAGCCCTACTGGCTCCAAAATCTAGCGAAACTGTTGCAAATCAAACCATGCTATTCTACCCACCTGCGTGTGTGCTGTAGCTCGCAGCTCTCCTTTAATTTTATTTTTTTATGTGCATCGGTAAATTGAAAACCTAATCCCATGGAACAAACCAGAGAAGTATTTCGTTAGTAATTGGTGGTAATTCAAAGTATTACTCGTATAGAATAACTTCCTCGGGAGAATACATTTAATTTGTTCAACAAATGTGGTAAGTTCTCATGTAGTGAATATTGTAGAAGAAGTGCATATGAATTATGTCCCTAAATTAAGCTATTGTAGCATTGCAGTAGCGGGTGTCAATATGGGTAAACCCTAAGTGAAACCTTGATATATTTAGGTTTATTCTCGATTTGTTTTAATTAATTAGTTTCGAAAATTTCATAATCGGCAGTAATTTCATTGTAAGCTTATATTATTTGCATATAATTGTTATTTCAAATCATTTGCAACCTTGATTTATTCTCACAACTCCAGTTATCCCTTGATTCATTTTTGAAATTTTGTTGAATCTTATCAATTGAATCTTGTTTTGTCAATTGAACCTTGCCAATTGAATCTTGTCCATAGAACCCATTGGGTGTTATTCCAAGTATCTTATTCGAAGAAACTCGAGCCTTTTGTATTCTGAATTTTTACTTCTTGTGTTGCACAATTCGCTAAAGGAAGGTATTTAATTAATTGGTTGATCTATATCTTCAATAGTTTGCCCCCTTGACTATTTCAGTTGCTTACGACTTTAAATTCTCCTGAATTACTTCATTCACATTTTCTTCATAGTTTATTAGTTGGTAATGGTGCTGTCCCCGAAATCTATATCTTACTATATATATATCACTAATTTGCCCAGCTCAATAATCGAACAAAACTTCAATGATTTATTAAATTCAATAATTCAAACAAATTTACCTACTAAGGTCAATTATAATATAGTGGAGTACACAAATGATGTTGCTACTGATTCAGATTTGGATACAAATTCAATCTACTCGGATGATGACGCAAAACTTGTATCAGCTGTAGTAGAATTGTACGATTATTACGATTGCTCAAATTTGATAAATATATTGAATGGGTACGAATGGTTACATAAAACCTTAAATGTTGAATTAATTAATAATGTGAAAGATAAATCCCCTTTAAAATCAACATTTCAGAATAATTCTTCTCCTTATATGTACCTACAGTACCCTTACTATCAGATGTACCCTTATTTGCCTCCTAATTATAATGTTTCTTATCAGAATACAAACCAACAAAACCAATTCAATCAACAGGTTTCTTCTTCGATGTCTTCAACATTACCACATTCAATACCCTCAATATCTCCTAGTTCTTATTCCTCGGAGGCGATATCCCCTTCCCACGGATTTCTAACAAGAAACTCTTCATTGAATACCATGGAGTCAATGGCAACTAAAAAGTCAAGTGATTCTATTCCCGAGACTAATGATAATACTTTTATTGATGAGAACAATGTTATGGAGGAAAAGCTAAACCCAGATTCGGATGATGATTACATTATAGTGAAAAATAACGAAGATAACGAATTTATTAAGGTTAATCCTTGTAGATTATTCATAGGCAATGTTCCTTATTCTTCTAATTGGGCATCTTTGAAGAATTTCTTGATTTCCAAATCCAAAGAAATTGACGCTAATAAAAATATAGGTATTATACGAGTGGAGATTCCCATGCAAACAGTAGCCCCTCGTTCAAAAAGTGACTCGTATGCTTTTGGAAGTTTTCAATCTTTTGATGATAGCAACAATTCCACTAATAGCAATACCATGCCGAATGAACTTCATAATAATATCAGTGGTTTACCAATTCCTCCAGGAAATATAAACAAATCTCGAGGATTTGCTATTGTTACTACCACAAATAGAGAATCTGCCGTTAACTTGATTGAAATGTTTGATAACATTGATTTTGAAGGTAGATCATTAACAGTTCGTTTTGATAAATTTCCCGATTATAATAATTATATTGTTCAACAGTTACATATGCAAGCAAACAATCATAGGAATGCCGTACCAAGAGTGAATAGTGCCATGATTTCTAACCTTGCATTTGAAAGAAACCTGTTTCAACAAAAACTTTATTACGGCAATTCCATGTATCCATATTATAATTATATGTATCAAGCAAATGCCAATGTTCCATCTCAAAACCGTCCTCCAAACCAATATTATGATAGAAGACATAGTTACAAGGCAAATTACAGTTATCCCAATAATTATAATTATAGCTATAATAATAATTATAATCTCCAAACAAAAAATGAATACAGCGAAAGATTGGACGAAACTGAGGATATCGATCCGAAACAAGTCTCTTTTGACAAGGAAGAGGATGTGCTATTCAAGAAGAACCAATTGGTACTAAACGACGACGAAAGGGCCAGAGACTTGGTAAACTCGTTCAATAATTTGCAACTATCCTCCTCTTAGATGTTGTACATGCAACTACAAATGTATAATGAATAAATGAAAATTTCAATTATCTCAAGGTTACAAGGAAAACCACAATACAAATCGTTGCACCTACGACTTTACACCCGAAGCTAGTACCTTCCCAACATTCCCCTTTTCCCTATCTATCTCACTTTTTTTGCAGCCATTTTCAGTTGCCACACTATCACTTATTTCCCTGAACAAGCCCCAGTAGTTTGACCAATTTCAACTCTTTGTTGCCAAAATTTGACAGCCACTACCTCTAAACACCCCATTTTCATAAACCATCTATACAACCAGCACCGTCTTCCCCTTCCTATGCTTTGTCACTGATTCAATCTTCCACCATAGTGTGGTGCTGCCAATTATATACAGGTCACTCGCTTCTCTAAAATTTTTTCCTTCCCTCAGTAAGCAGGCATTCTAAAATGATCCTTCAGTTAACATTCATTAGTAAGACGAGTACTATCAATCAATCATTAAACTATTATCTATTGTACTGTATTAATTTGTTATAGAGCAACCATTGTTGTTTGGAATCGCTTGAATAGGTAATTTTGTAGTAGTTTTTTCTTGATTTTTCTTGGTGTAAAAATCTTTTAGTTGGCGGCTGTATTCATGACGATGGATAGTGTAAAATCCAAGGTTCTCAGTGCTAATGGTACTTCCAAGGAGGATGTTCCTTCATCTATCATGGCCATGTCCAATTTGAGGTGTCCATCTCCTCCTCCTATTCTCAATAAGTCCGGTGCTTCTAAAGTTAATTTTGTCGCCGCCCAAACTGTGGCCAATTCTGAAGGTCCCGTTAGAGAAACCATCAAAGCGGGTGGAGCAATTTTGAAGCAAAAGGAGAAAGAATTGGAAAGCAACAAGGAAAAGTTGCCCCAGGAAAATAACAGTCAAAACTCTTCAACTTTAGGCTTTAACAATTTTATCGATTCGCAAATCCTTAGTCCCAAAACGTCGCTAGAAAGCGACTCCCACTTCTTCAATCCATCGACCGATTCAATCAATTCATTGGATTATACCCTAAGTCCTCCAGAAAACCCAACCCACCATAAACAACCTTCAATGCATGCACATTTTTATGTCGATGAAACTGTCAAATCAGGTAAAGTCACTCGATCAAGAAGCGGATCAAATACCAGTGATAATTTAGGGCTCAATTCCAAGTCTGGCTCGACCAATAGCTCATCTAAACCTTCTCGCAATAATAGTACCACCAATTCTGGTGCTTCTGCCAGTAATACCCAGAATGGTAAAGGTGAACAAAATGCAAACGTCGATCCTCGTTTGATGTTGGATGATGGAAAGATTCATATATTATTTGGTGTATGTGGTGCATTATCAACGCTCAAGATCAAACTAATTATTAATAAGTTGTTTGAGATTTATACCCCAGAAAAGGTACTAATTCAATTAATCTTGACGAAATCTAGTGAAAATTTTATTAGTCAAGAATCATTAAATATACTAGAAAATGTCAAAGGGGTGAAAATATGGCGAGATTCCGATGAATGGAATACTTGGAAGACTAGGCTGGATCCAGTCTTACACATAGAATTACGTAGATGGGCTGATATTCTCGTCGTTTGTCCATTAACTGCCAATACGTTATCCAAAGTATCGCTTGGGTTATGTGATAATTTATTGACCAACGTCATTCGAGCATGGAACACAGCATATCCAATCTTATTAGCACCAGCTATGGTTAGTTATTCATACAATGCTATTTCTACAAAAAGACAAATTAAATCGATCACGGAAGAAATGCCATGGATAGAAATCTTGAAACCCGTTGAAAAAGTATTTGGAAGCTATGGTGATATTGGTATGGGGGGTATGATGGATTGGAATGAAGTCGTAAACAAAATTGTCTTGAAATTGGGTGGTTATCCTCCAGATGATAATGACGACAAGAACAACGAGGCAGTAGTTGAGGATGACAACGACAATGACAACGAGGAAGATGATGATAACGACGGCGACGACAACGACGACGACAACGACGACGACGAGGATGAAGACGACTACGACGACGAGGATGATGATGAAGATGAAGAGAATGAAAACGACGAAAGCGCAAATGTCAATGATACCTACGATAAACTCAAGGAAGATATTACTAATCTTAACATAGAATCCCATGAGGATTTTCTAAAAGAATCAAAAGATTCCCTCGAGCATGCCAAAGTACTATGATTGATTTCATTTGAAATGTATATTTAACTAAGTCTGTAGTATTAGTTTCATTGTAATATAAATATTTAATTGTATCATACCTTCCCTATATATTATTAATACAAATGCACCCGTAAAGCTCATTGGAATTGCTTTATTCTTTCGTCCCTCCATGTTTGATAATCATCTCCCAAAATTCCAGAACTGTCGCAGGTTAACATACTCATTCTTGTTGAATTGTCAAACTCACTAGGTTTGGAAACTGAAGCCTTGGAATCCAAATCTCCTGGTGATAAAGTGGACATGACTGAATTCTCCTTCTCCACATACAGTAGTATGTTCTTCGAGGTTGATCTACTGACATTAAGAATATTCTGGTTTAATCGTAAAGGCGAGTCCTTGAATATTGACCGAGATGGACTCTTTATAAAGGTCAACGGAGAGTTTAGTGGTTGTAAGTGAGCTGGAAAAGTAGACGTGGGGTTTGATATAGATATCTGTGATCTTGGACTGTCAAGCGTTGAAACAGATGAATTACTTGACATGCTTGAATTGATAGCGTTTGTAAGTCTTATCTTGGTTGGGTTTGTGTAATTGACCTCTCGTCTTAATGATGGTTTCTTTATGGCATTGTCTTCAACAGGGGATTGCTTCAAGGGAGACCGGTTAAATATTCTTGCTTTGGGGTTGGTAGTTTGTGGAGATGATCTAGTTTTACTGGGTGAAGTTCTGCGAGAATTGGTTGACCTTGAAGGAGACATGCTTTTTCGACCACGATTTCCTCCAGTCTTTAAATGCTCTGATTCAAGGATCAATATTCTTTCGAAGAAATCTTCGCCGTTTATTTGAATTGGCTGTTTCGATTCTTTTAATGCTTGATTATTATAACTAACCACCTCCGATTTCAAACTTGCAAATAGCCTAGGCATACTTTTATTGATTCTTTTCCTTATTTTCTCTTCGTTCAACAAAATCTTGCAGGAATTCTTACTTAAAAGTCTCGACGAATCTTTGGAAGATTCTTGAAGGAAAACTTGATCTTGAATCAAATCATTTAGCTCACCATATATAACGAATATCGGCTCTTTCAAGCTATATTGATCTTTAAGCATTTGTATTTCCTGTTCATGCTGTGACAAAATATATTCCTTTTCGTCTGTTTCTGTCAGAGTATCATAGTCATAGAATTTGAAGCTCTTTCTTTGCTCTTGCGAGTAATACATTAGATTCCAATACTTTTTTATTTCGGTTCTGGCATCTTCAATAAAGTTATCAATATACTCTGACCTCTTGAGATAGAGCTTATTCAATTCCATTTTATAATTCATCAAGGAGATGTCAGTTAATGAGGTATTTGCATTCACAAAGTTGTCAATATACTCATTATTCTCTCCCAATTTCTCCCATAAATGGCGACAACGTTTCAAATAATTTTGCATTTTCCTCTCCTTGGATTCTTTGATCTTTTGAAGCAAACTGGAGAATTTCTCAATGAACGCAAGGTGGGTATCATTTAAACCGAAGTCAATGGGGTTCGATTGAATAAATTTCAATGTTTCAATTTCAAAGTATGCTTCCTCTTTATCTTTATCCTCCTGATGTAAGTTGTGTTGTTTCTGGATGCCAATTAGTTGCTCATCTGAAAGCTGCAACAATTCGATGCATTCAACACACTTTTCAATAGTGTCCGTTAATTTACATGCCCTTTCTTCCACTTCAGCTTTACATAATTGGATTTTCTGCTGCATCATAGTAAGCATGTCGCTAGTAATTTTGGTGAATTTCAAGCTTCTGATTACTCGAACTATTTGATAATTGATGTCTCTCAATCTAGCCACATAGTCGAGGTTCCCATTTATTTCGCTGTTGGAATCTTGGGAATTCGACGTAGCTTTACGAGGACTAGAATGGATGAAACTGGTTTGTTCTTGTGTTTGAAAAGAAGTATCTTTGACTTTAATATTTTGCACAATATCCTGAAACTCGGAGATTAAACTTCGATGATGCTTGGCATCATCATAACTTGGAAATGACTCCATAATATCCTTTGCACTGGAATTCACGTTTGCATCTCCTATAGCCGAACTTGCTTCCAAGTACTCCAAATTCATGTCGTTGAATTTTTTAAACAATTTCACGAAAGCTTTCAAAATCTTCAAGAAGGAATCATTCAATTTCGTCTTTAACTGCAATAACGACACTTTAGGGATATCTTTGGCCATATACTCGTACTGTTGCTCCACCGAGAATTCCATGTTATCGTCGTCTTCGTCATCAAACTGCGATACATTAAACGGCGAGCTGATGTAGAAATTCTGTTTTTTTGTCAATCTTTGGAGAAGATGCTCTTTATAACCTTGTTCATACATTGGAGTATCATTAAAAATTAATCCCCGGTCCAACATGGAAAGGTTCTTTTCACCGTTGGTATCGTCGATTATGGATAGTATCACCTGGATCTGCTGCCTTAGCCATTCACATTCGTTTTCTATATTGTTTTTTTGTCGGTGTAAACTAGTGGAAAAATTACTTATGGTATCATGGAGAATGGTAAAGATCTCCGATTCTTTTGATTTGATTTGTTGTGGAGTATAGCCAATAGTCTTGTAAACCAGACAAAGCTCCAGTATGGTTCGATTGACGTAGGACGCTATAACTTCGAACTGTTGCTCCTTTGGTGCCACTCTTTCACTCTTGTCTAGGGTATGGCTAGCCAAGGTAGTCTCTCCCTCCAGCATATCGAACACCGGATACTCTCGTTTCACAGGCGTATGTAGTTCCACCATGTTCGTCTGTGTGTTCGTGTATTCCGCTGGTGAGTGCCAATGGTTGTAACCCAGTTGTGACTTTGCAAGATCAATTGTGCCTGGTAATGGCATCTACAGGGTATTTTTCAAAGTAGAAGTGCAACTGGAAGTTTATTGTGCAATTTTGGAACTTTTTAATTAATCTGCACTGCTAGAGATGGTTGTAGTCTTGGTTGTCTTTTAGTTTAATCGTTTACTACAGCTTCTTATCAAAATAAACATCATTATTCATTTTAAAGATGAAATGACTTGTAGCCGTTTTGGGACAAAACATAAACAAAAAGATCAACATCCTACGCCGCACTCCGTCGATACAGAATATCCCTGCCGCAATACATTATCAATTGACAGTTCCAAGTCACGAGTTCTACTTGGTGCTACGAGAAGGTTTCGTTAGTTCGTGATATTAATTATGAAATGTCTTCCTTACTTGGAAGAAGTTAAGATCGAGGCCAATTCGTTGGAGAATTCAGTATCAGTAATTTCAGAGGTACCGTCAATCAATTCTTCTGTGACTCGATCTTGGGTGTCTTGATCGTTGATGAATTTGATTGGATCGGAATCAAGCTTGAGCAATTGGTTCTTTGTTTTGTAGTTTTTCTGGATTTTTAGTTTCCGGTACACAAAACCATTGACATTCCAATTAAGTTCTCGTGAAATCTTGAAGAGTTCCTTGGCTGAACGAGCTGTAGTTTGAGCTCCCAGTTTAGTGAGTTCGTTGTACCATATTTCTGCAAAATTATATTCTTGTCGATTATAATGGAACCGAATAAATGGATATATTTGATTAAACGTCGGTGGAATGTGTAGCTTTCTTGATAATTTAGCTACCTGCAAAGCGAATGGGTAGTCATTGTGGTAGTTCAAACTGACGTAGATTAACAAATCAAATAATGAGGTGGTTCTTTGCACTCTATTTAACCAGATTTTGTTATTGAAATCCAAAAAGATTCGTTTTGCTATTTCGTATCTTCCAATTGATTTATAAAATTCGTATTCCATTTTCCCAGGATTCTTTCTCAATAGAAAACTAATAAATTTATTCACCACTCTATCATTTTTATCGATAAAGTCCGATGAATTGATTTTAGAAACATATGTCTCGTACATGGTATGAATTAATTCACTAGTCAATTCGCTCTTTGGTATTGAACCTAATATTGATTCGTAAACGTTGGCCAAGGCTGTATGTGTAAATTTAAATCCAGTTAATTTTGTGTCTATATTAGCCTTTTGTACCAAGTTGACATTGGAAATCAGTCCTAGCTCCCCCTTGCCATGAGTGAAACCTAATAATTGTAGATCATTTAACAAATTAACTCCGTGATTATCACTACCACTGAATACTGATGCACAATACCCAATCAAAATTTTAGGCGATGTAGGGTACCTACCCTTGATAAGTAGTAATACTTCATGAACAAGGGCTTTTCTTTGATATTCACCAAGATTCTCTAAGTTAATATTGTTCATAACCAACAAAGCATCTTCAAAAGTACCTTTTTTACGCAATTGCTTCATAATAATCAATAATGTATCGAAGGAGATATCAAGTTGGTTTCTTGCCATGTATTTCAATACAGAAACCGAACTTTTGGGTCCTTTAAATTCCATAACATGGTCTAAAACTGCCTGGAGAACGGTGTTTACGTCGTCTTGAATGTTGGAATCGTTGCCTAATTGGGGATTATTGGGGCCAGACACAAGTAAGCACTTCTCTTCAAATTTTTCAACAAGAAGCTCTAAATAAAAGTTTGAATTAGTAATAGAATGACTCTTAATTGAATCATCGCAAAAAGTCTTTAGATCTTGTATTGAGAAGAATAGGAGCATCCTCCGCCTTTGGGTACTATTGAAATTAGACTTTAACACATCATGCCATACGGGGTCTATCCACCCAGTTCTCAAAATGAACTTGTCAACCTCGGAACCATTGGCAAGTGTTTTTTTTAATGATTTGATTACTGATAAATCTTCTGTTTGGATATTCAAGGCAACGAAATACAGGTATAATTCACTAAACGAGGCAGGTCCCACCAATTTCATAATTTTGGAGTACATGAGTTTAGTTAAAATCAAAGGTTTTGCATTAATTTGATTTGTCTTGGCCAATGTTTTAAAGTACTGTAATAATATTTGTGATTTTTCTGCTGGTGGTTTATTATCAATTCGTAGTATCGTGGATACATTTTGAAAAAACCCACTGGTGAAATTTGAAGACGTAGGGGATGTAATATAGTTCAATATTGAAAGTTTCAATTTATCATCTCGCAAAGCGGCAACTAATGTTTCAATTATCGAGTCGAAAGAATGTAAATTTTGAATAGTGAGCAATAATCTTGCTACGAAACATGGGTCCAGCAAGATTTTCTCCATAGTTATATCGACAATGTGAATGCAAAACTGGTCTTGTTCGTGCACAAATCTGCTGGGAATTTTCACAAGATGTGCTAACTCTTGTAGCTTCAAACTAAGCATTTGCTCTTTGGATAATGTGAACAAAGGATTGGGGTATGTGTCCAAGGACAAGTTACAGAAATCATTGCTAATATTCAACTTTGAGAACGGTCGATTTCGTATTAGGATATTGCTGGAAATATGAGTATTACCAACAGATTCTTGGTTATTATTGCTGATGTCAGTTGAAGTGTTCTCGCTATGATTGGGCGAAAGTGGAGCACCAGTATTGGAATTTGGAATATTTACAAGTAAGTTAGCAGCACTAACCTTAGTTAAGTTTGTATGCACAAGAGTATTTACATTGAACTTTTCATTTGCATCGCTATACATAGCGGTAGCCACTGGAGTAGCCAAAGTGGCATATTTTCGACTCCATACACTCGCAGAAACGAGGTGTACAATAATATGTCGTCTTATATCCATGCTATCATAATAAATCACTTCGTTGTAAGGAGGTTTAAGCTTCAGTTTAAAGACTACAGTTGTAGAAGCTAGAAAAAATTCATCTAGTCATGTGCAAGCTGCACTACCAAAATGGTTTACTGCCACTTCTCGGTAGTTAGAGATATGATGGCAGTGGGTTAGTGCGACTTGAACTGGAGCTGGAGGTATTTTGTCAAAGATGTAACAAAGTAACTATAGCTTTAAGTGAAGGTAGTTAGTGTAATTGTAATTAGACTTACGTAGTGGAGCGAAGTAGTTGATTGTAGCAGAGTTACAACAAACGGAATACAAAGCTTATGGCTCTAAAGCTTTAATATTCATTTCATGTTGACAGACTTCTTACTCTCCAAGGTGTAGATCCAAAGATACTTAGTTAGTGGATTAAATCTTTCGGGGCATTGTCATATTCACAGGTTATCCAGTTGGTAACCTAAATATGATATTAATTCCATGTGGAATAATAGTGCCTTTCTACTAAGAATTAATGCATCACTTTCGAAATGACTACTTTTCTGAGTATATTAATGAGTATATTATATATCAACGAGGATATTAATGCAAGGGATATGTAGATATGCTGTATGTAATAAATTATGCTTCATGGCTTTCCAAATCACTCCAATTTTCCATAGTGAAGGATTCAGGACTATTCTTTCTATATAACCATTTTTGATAGAAATAGCCACAATCAAAAATAACAGTACCTGAACTTCCCAAGATGTACGGCAATTGTTTAATAAAGTAATCCCAACTGTCTTCACCAGTGAGGTACTCGCAACTTGTTAAAATGGATATTGTATAGCAAACATTTCCTGATAATGCTGCAGTGAACAATAACGGTGATAAACCATCGACTGATTTACGTTTGTAATTCTTCCACAATTGAGGACATCTAGACAAGATATATACAATAGTACACATCCATGCAAGCGTCAACCCTAACCATTCTACATTGTTGCTTTTTGCAGTAGAAGCTGACTCTTGCAAAATAATAGGTAATGCATTTGTTGAGGTTAGCAATGCAGCCATGGCACCAATTTTCTTTATATTTGAAGGAGATTGACTAATGGAACTGTAAGAACCATTCAGATTTACCGATCCAACGGGCAGCGGACCTTGTAGTGGCAGATTTTCTTGGAATGACTTGTTCTCGTTTGCAGCTTCACCACCAACATGAACAATATGAACAGAAGTTGCAGACGAAGGATCATGCTGCTCATAATCCTTGTTACTACTATTAGCGACATCTACCATATTGGAATCCTGCGCTATCACCGGATGATACTGACCAAATGGTTTGATGAAGATATAGTTATAATAGTAGTATTGACTACATAATGTGAAATCGTTACAAAGGAAAAAAAGACTTAAATAAAGCTGAAAATCCAACACCACATCATTCAATAAACAACTCGAGAAACTTAGAAAGTCCCCTAGAAACCATAACGCTAAGAAATGTGGTGAAACACCCTCAGCTGACTTGTTGACATAATTATGATAGATTTGCGGCGATTGAGCAAAGATCCAACTACCGCAAGATATTATACTGAACACGTTTGAAACAGAGCTGGCTGTAGAACAACTTATCATGATACCTGTATAAGAAAAGGAACATATACAAGTAAAATCTCCGATTGTAACTTTTCTTATCTTTGGAACAGAGCTCATCATACCGCGCTTAGTGAGTCATTGCCTAATTGGGCAAACGGAAGATTTGACGTATACAGGAAAGAAGCTTCTAAATGAGGTACGGAAACGACGTGGTTGCAAATAAGCATTGCTCAACTAATAAGTTTACTAAATCTTCGTCAATTACACTTATTCATTTTGGATGTACCAATAAACTATACATTTCCGTTCATATCTTTTAAATCTTATAAAGGGTATCTAAGAACCCGACAATTAATTTGTCAGCGACTCCAGTCGTTCTCACACTTCCAGCAACCCCATAAATAGCTGAAATGTCGCTTGCGGTGTCGATATTCTCAGAAGCTTCTACGGCTTCTGTTATGGAACTCACTAAAGCTTCGATCAATTCGTCAACAATTGCTATGGTAAGCTTAGTAAATGCAAAATGAAGTGCCGAAGGGTTTTGTAGGGTAGCAAAGTGCCATCCTTTTTTACTAAGGATATCACTTAAAATATAAATATTCATTTTAGACAGTTTTTCATTTTTTACTTTGAAGGCAATTACGGATCCAATAGGCTCACCGATGATTTCGAGATATTCCTTTAATATTTCGTTCGTCCTTATAGTGTTTTTTACTTTCATTGCACAGGAAACAATATTGTAGCAAGATTGCTTGTAACCTTCCTCACCAAAATTAATCAATGTAGCCCAACATCCTACCATAAGTGCTCCCGGTCTTGATCCAGCCAAGGTTGGAGATCCGTATAAACCCCCAATCCAATCAGTAGACACATAATACTGACATTCACGTAATTTGGCTGATCTATACATGATTATTGACGATCCCTTGGGAGCAAACCCATATTTGTGTGTATCACAAGAAATTGATGTTACTCCAGGCAATGTAAAATCAAATAATGGTAGTTTCATATCGCCATGAACTCTTGATTTCTTTAAAAACGAAACAATAAAAGATCCTAGACATGCATCAACATGAAGAGGAATGTGATATTTCACCGCCAATTTACTCAATTCTTCTATATCGTCGATTATCCCATGAGGATAATTTGGAGCTGAACCAACTAAAAGTACTGTGTTTCCGTTAATTAATCTTTTCACTTTGGAAATATCAACTTTATACGTCTTTGGATCAAGGTCTACTTTGTGCAAGGTCATACCAAAATAATAACAAGCTTTTTCAATACCAGCATGAACTGTAACTGGAGCAATCACTTCAGGTTTATAAATTCCTTTGTAACGTTTACCATATTCACGAGCTGCTAAACCGGTCAATAGAAGAGACTCGGTCCCACCCGAAGTAGAACTACCGCAGCCAGTTTCTGGAGCATTGAAAAGCTTCAAAACCATAGAAACAACTTCGGACTCCATTTTCCTCACCCCAGGAAATACATCTGGGTGCAATTGATTGGCAACACTATATTTATAGTAAGCAGACGATTGCAATTGTAACAAGTCATCTCCACCGTGATACACAGCTCCACTAACTCGTCCGTTATTCCAGTCACTATGTTCTAAGTTTTGCAACTTGTCCAATTCTTGCTCAATGACAAGTTTAGATAAACCTACTGGCGGCAACGATGGCAATTGCAAGAGCGAGTCATCGTTCTTAATGATTGTGTCTGCCATTTTCACGATTGTTTCACTAACTTCCTTATCAACCTTTGCCTTGATTGGCGGCAATTGCAACATTAATTGAAAGAATGACTTTTGAATAAAACTGCAAAAAACCCGAATTGAAGTAAATAGCCCGTATCCTCGAATCACAATAAACAGCTGCCACAACTTAGACAACACAATCCATAGGAAGAAGCCATCTCGAACCAACCGTACTAAATTCCAACTCATTTCACCTTCAAGGTAATGAACTACAAAGTACTGTTTGCCGCTTATAACAAAAGACTGGCACCAAAGCTGCAAGTAAAATACAAGCTCGCTAAAGTTCCTCGGAGCATAGGGAGCACCAAATATCTTCAGAGAAAGAAAGTCTTGCGTCAAATCCACCATGCTTGCTGAAGAAGTAAATTAGTTAATTGTTGTCATTACCTCCGAAATCATTACCCAAGTGCGCATGCCCGTGAGAATGCTACCTTTGCGAGAGCTTGTGATACCTAAAGAATCTACTGAGAATTTATTATGGTACTTGCGCCTATCTAGATATATGAATGTTCATTCTACATTTGGGGCACAAGTTGGGGTGTCAGGTTGTTGAAAAAGTGTATTAGTATGAAATATTGGTGAAATTAATTAGTGGTCTAGTGAGATCTATTTGAAATATGGCTCAAAATGGAGTTGAGGCGCGACTGATTCTGTTACTTGGTCTACTACTAGATCCTGACCCAGTAGTTTCGAGAATTTGTTGTCTTTCTATTGTTAGTTTGTCGATTTTTTCGTTGAAGAAAGTCACGAGGAAGTTGTTTTCTTGTTTGATTCGATCTAATGTGGGATCATAGGTTAGACTAGTCTCTTTTCGTATTAGTTGTGGGATGGACTGTATGCCTAGACCCAGAAGTTGTTTTGTAATTTGGGAATTTTGATTGTTTAACCTTTGTAACTTGTTGGATACTTGAACAGCTTCATTGGATGATGTTTGATACTTGAGTCGACTGTCATCATAGTCTTCGTTTAACTTGGTATATTCCTTTGTTAGTACCTCTAATTCCTGTTGTAAGCTCTTAATCGACTCATCTTGATGTTGAAAGTTGAATTGTCTCGAATTCTTCGCTGATTGTAAATATTGAAACTTTTGTGTTAAATCGTTATTTGTTGCGTGATACTTGGAAAGGTAACTTTCCGATCGACCTAATTTTCTTTCTACTAAAGTTGCTTCTTCATTCAATTGTTTTAGCTGCTTAAACTTCGCCGCTATTTGATCCTCATCTTCATCGTAAATCTCTTGTTGTCTAGATTGGTCGTATCTCAACGAGGGAATCTCTACATCCACTTTATACTGAATAGAATCTTGCAATTGCAGCAATTTCATATTTAAAACTTCAGCTAGCGTAGATTTGTAGGATTCATAATCAAAATCCCGCAATTGAGCGTAATCTTCATTATAACATTTTTGAAGCTTTGAAATTAATTCTTCATCAGTATATTGTTGGATAAGTTTCGCATTGTAGGTGCTCATATTAATTGGAAACTTATCATTCTTATAAATCCAATTGACAAACTTCTCCATATTAGCTCCATAACTATTTACGAAAAAATCCCCTTCATCATCATCCAAATTCTCTCGATTCATAATCAAAGTTTGAATGATTTTGAGTCTCCATTTATGAATAGGATCAGTAGCTTCCTTGGAAATGAATCCATTAGATTGACTCGGTGGGATTTGCTGCATGATATGTTCCATAGAATACAATGGCAAAGGTATCAAAATGGGGATTTTAGACTCCAGTCTTAACATCTCAATACTTGGATTGGTTATATCCAAATTAGTATCAAAGGTAATGAATAAATTAAACTTTGAGTTGCCACTTTTGGATAAGGGTACGTAATTATTATACAATTGTGACGAAGTGATCAAGTATAAGCAAACTAAATTGTTGTATGCCTCGGGGATAGAATTATCATCGTACAATTTGGAATTACTAAGATTACTGTAGTATAACTTTTTACCAATAATAAGACCCTCGATTAATTCTAGTTCTCGAACCGACTGGGCCACTATTAAAATATGGAACCCTTCAGTGGACGTATCATTATTGATCAACTCATCAATTATACGGTTGAAAAGCTGGAACTTCCCCGATAAAGTCAATAAATTGTAATTGATTTCCAGCAAGAGCAATTTCTTGGGTATGAAATGGTCCACGATTAACGAAGGGTGCTTGTCTATTATCAATAGCTGGTCGAATAATAGCTGGATTTTATCGTAGATATTAAACACTTGCAAGTCATCGTTGGTATCCAATAGACTGGCAATACTTGGCTTCTTCTTATTACTGTTTATCTCATGTAACAACTCCAACTTGAACATTTGAATCATCACATTAATCAAATGCTTCTGTAAGTGACATAATTGAGTTGGTAGGTAATACACCAAATCATCGTGGATATCACCTTGAATTCCGTCCAAAATTTGATTCTGAAACTCCTCCTCGTCATTAGCAAATATAGGATCTGGAGCGTCTCCAGAAAGCATATCCATAAGGTTCATATTGCCCTTTACTTGATGTTGTAGTATGAATGCTGGTTTTTTGAGCTAAATTCGTGGTGGTGGTGCGAATGTTATATTCGTCGTGGTAGAGTGCGGACTGTAATTCATTTCTCACTATTCTACCAATTTACTAAAAGCACAGTACAGTTAGAACAGTATCGCACTAATAGTGTAGTAATAGCTACTACTCTACGGTCACGACTCAAAAAGGCTCTAAATAGCATTAGACAATGAGCTTTTCCACATACTTGTTGTGTTTACTAAGACCTTTAGCTATCATATTATTTATCTGATGATCTTCTATATATCTATATTCTACCTTCTTCCTTTCTTTTTGATCACAACACTGATTCCAATACTGCCAATACTCTCCCATACGATATCGTCCACTTTCTTGGGCAATTTTCTTCCATACAAACACTGGTCAATGAGCCACATCCCCACGAGAAATTCACCCTTATTAAGAGTACCATCTTTTCGAAAATCCACTAGATTCCAGATTGCTTGAAGTGTCTCATTGGGTAATCGGGAACGTTTCCAAATGCGTTTCACAATCACTCCATGGATTAATTGATCAATTTTCGCCGATTTTAAATTATGTAGATTTTCTTTATCATCGTACTGTCCCACGGCGATGGATGACATTCTCGCAGCTTGTAGCGAGGTTTCCTCTTGTTCATTTAATGTACTATCAACCTCGTTATCATAGTTGACTCCATGCAATTTCGTAACAACACAATCAATATAATTGCCTCGATTGCTGACCCATAATCCTTCATATCGTTTCCGCTCTTGTTCTGATAAATAATTTAAATCACGATGATTCTTCCATGGCTTGTTATCATTAAATAATAGTTTTCTCTCCTTACGAGTATTTGTCTTCCTCATCGTCTTCTTCAATTTCACCGGTTGATTTTGGTGCGTTATGATAGCATTGGCAACAGTAGATCCGTTTCCTAATGCTGGATCATTTTTGCTTTCCTTATCGGAATCTTCATCCAGTTCCAACAAATCAATACTACTATCTATTCCTTTCTGGTTACGACCATTGCTAGATAGCTTGAAAAAAGAACTACCAATTCTTTCTGCACCCTTATGATGCCTTGATTGTATATTTGGAAATTGTGGAAATCCAGCCAATTCCTGAGGAAGCAGTCCCTTGTAAACCGATGAAGTACTCTTGGAATCTTCGAAATCTGTATCATCCTCTTCAGTACCCACAAGCAGAGATTTACTAGATAGTAAATCGCTAGTTTTCTCCGGCTGTGGTGAATAACTAAAATAATCTATATCTGGCGGAGGCTTTCTTCTTGGTTTAGACTTTTCCTCTGGTGTATTTGGAAACAATGATTGTTCTGATTGATCTTTTCTATTATTTAAAACCAAACTTTCCACACTGTAGGTATCAGCCATTCTTGCATAAGCATTAGGTGAAGGTGGTATTACTATTGGAGAAATATCTCTCCACATTGGACCCTCAACGGTAGCTATATTGTTGAGTAATATTGTAGGGGTTCTGCTTGGTCCCGGGTATTCGTTCTCCAGCAAATTCGAACCTAAAGATGAATATGATTTGTTGGAACTAGCAATATAGCCAGGGTTACTTAGTTCTTCTTTAGAAATTGAAAATGTCGACTTAACAAAGTCCTCTGAAGAGGAATTTGAATGTTTCAGAAAAGGAGACTTCAATAAATCATCATTTGACGGATTTTCTGGCAATAGTAATGGTGAAAGCAATTCCTCATCATTTTTACTCCTAACTATTGAAGTTGATATCCTTTTCAGGTCTATACTACTTCTGATTTGTTTCAACATGTTATTATTTCTAATTTGCAAATCGCTGGCAGAGAAGCTGGGTTTTGATTTTGAATTTATTGAGTGTTTCATGTTCTTTATCATTTCTTGAGGTTCATAATGAATGGATATTCTCTTCGAACTTTGATCATTTGGAATGTTTTTCGAATCTATTGATTGTCGGACATTTTTAATCACATCGAGAGTTAAATTAGATGAGGAATTTGATGCAGAGGGATTTTGATTCAAATTTGAAACTGATAAGCTTTTAAGCGAATTGTTAATATTATTTAATGCTGTAGTTTTAGGCGGGGATATTGAAATTTTGGGTGAATTAGAAATGCTTTTGGAACAGTTTGCTTCATCAACTAACTTAGGCGAAGCCAACGGGTCTTTCAACTGTTTGTGGAAATATATTGGATGCTCTTCCGTTGGAGTTGAAGGAGTAGAAATGTTTGGAGTTGATTCCAACGTATGTTTTATATTTGGAGTTACTGACCGTGTGGTGGGAGTAGTTCTTGTAGCTGTAGTAGCTCTTGCAGTGGTTGATGATCCTGGAGTCGCTATTGTTCTCGGAGTTGACTTTGACTTCGTAAGGGATATTGGAGATTTTAGACTTTTAGATTGAGCGTGTGAAACGGAATGATACTTGCTCGAGGAAGACACTTTCGAAACTGTGGGAATCTTATTATAGCGTGAGATATCTTCTTCTTTCTTCTGGCCAATTGCTTTGAAAGCGGCTATCGCAGCAGCATTACTGGCAGAATTAGAAGACATTGAATATATATAACCCTATGAAACCATAAACAAGCAAAACAAAACAATTACCAATGCGATGTAAAGTACAGTAAGGAAATAAAACTTTGAAACTAGTGAATAATGCAATAAACTCAATAAACTAGTCGCCAATCTGTGTTTCCCAGTATGCTATATATAGTCCTATGAGCAGTGTGAAACCAACAATAGAGCAATGTTGCCGTGGCTCGTAAATTGAAATCAAGGAGTACAGATAGATGAGGTCTAAGATACCACAAAATACAGTTGCAATATACGAAGTAAGTGGAAGGAATAGAGGAAGAGGACTAAATACAATATACAAAACTAAGTGAGAGTGTAGCAATGCTGAGAATAATGGAGAATGCGAACCAGAAAATATGATGAGTTGATGAATGGGATGAGAAAACTGAGATGAGAGAGAATATGGATAGTGGACACAGTAAGGAGGCAGTAGGAGCGGACAGGTGGTTAGAAAGTTGGAAGCAATTGCCATTGAAGCATGCAAATATCCAGAGTGAAATATGAGGCTATACTTTATCTAATCTATCTAGGCTGTGATGAAATTGATACGAGATTTTATGTGTTCAGTATATTTCTATTTACTTATGTATGCATTACTTTCTCTTTCCTTTTGATGAATTTACGTATCTTCCTTTACCAACAGCTACACTGGAATGTCTAATGGTATTGACGGAATTAAATGGTGAAATAAAATTATCGGCACTACCACCACCAATCCATTCTTGTAATACTTTATCATTTTGTCTTCTTTGCCAGTCGTCGTCTTTCACGGCTTGTTGGTATTCTTTTTGATCTTCTCTTAAAATTAATGGGTTTTGTAATGACTTGTGACGGTTTTGCTTATTGTGTTGATATCCTCCTTTACCGGCGATTTTGATTTGATTTTTACTTAATGGCGAAGGCAAACTGTATCTTTCACCTCTTTTGATCCAATGAAAGTTCGACTTCAAATGCGGTGTCACTTTACCAGTAACATTATCTATAGATACAGCACATCTTAATAACGTATTTCCTCCACACTTAGGACAAAAATGTTTGGGAGTACCATCTTTTGGAATTGGAGTTAATTTGAAACATGCATGACACCTATACATATAGTTTCTAACTCTTTTGATTTGTTTTCCTGACATTGAATTCATTAAATTAAGTCCAATTTGCATGGTAACATTTTGACAAGCAAAATCCCCAGTTGCTAATGCTACTTTAATAAAAGGACCCGACTTTTTGGATTCTTGAATTAACTCATTATCATCCTTCAATAATTCTTCTTGCAAGTTTTCGGGAGTAATCCAATCACCATCGTCGTCTTCCTCGTCAAATTCTTCTAACAAAAGACTGTTTTCATCGCTTCCACTATCATTTTGGACAACTTCTACATCGGCTTCTTCTACCAGTTGTTCCTGTTCTACCTGTATTTGTTCTTGGACTTGTTCTTCTTGAAGTTCTTCTACGTGTTCTTCTACTTCCTCTTCTTCATCTAACTCTTTTTGTAATGCAGCTTCTCTCTTTTCTCTTTGCTTTTTCCCACCTCTACGTCTAGGTTTCTTGGGTTTAACTTCTTCTTCAGTCGATTCCTTTGAAATTTCTTTTACTGGCACACTAACATCATCTGAGTTGCTCTTGTCACCTTCGGCAACAGATATTTGCTTTTTGGGAAATGTTTTTACTTCCCCTGGGAAAGATCTTAATCTCCAATCTCCATTGTTTGATTCAACTTCTAATTCATAAGCTAACGCAATAATATGCAAATCGTTAACGGACAAAACAGCATAATCCCCAGTTAACTTAGCAAACGACGTAACTTTAGCAATATATTCCTGCTTTGGGTGCCTTATCTTTAACCTATCGCCCCATAATATTAATTGTTGTCTCGTTTGATCATCTTTCAATTCACTATGAACCCCAGGAGTCGTATAAAATGATTCCCCATGTTGCAAAAGCGAAGAGGCAGATTGGGTTATAAGTGGCCCAGCATCAAGTACTAATGACTTAATCTTAGGATTTGAACGTTCCATGCTGATTATTCGATCTATAATAGTATTTGCATCAAGTTCTATGTAAAAAAAATTGTCCTACTTAAAGCGATGAGATGCTCATCACCCGTCAAGTCACGTGTAACTCCCAAAGTATATAGCGATTAAGATACATGGAACAGAAGCAGATGATCAGATAAGATAAGCTAGTTAGATTACCTGATTCAACGGCCCTTTGTTTATATGAATTAATAAACGTATATTTTGAAGTAGTCCAGGGGCTCTATTACTGTTGGAATATTAGTATTTGTTGGTGCGACTCAAAGAGTTCAATATTGTGAATTTTGCAGCCATAAGATAAGACATAATAATCTAGTAGATCTATGAGCGTGGAGAATCAGTGCATCTATGGAGGGGTTGTACCATATTCTAGAATTTCTCCTTGATTGAATATTTGAAGGTCATGTATTATACACTTTTAAATTTTTTTTCTTTTTTGGTCCAGATTCCCGTATTGCTAAATACGACATGACCCACAATCGTCGTACCTTTTCCTACTGTCATGAACTCAGAAAGCGATACAGCCCAGCATTTAATCGTAAGAATAATAAGGTGACCATATTAGGTAGAATAGCTATTAGGAAGCATTACTTTTGATAATCTATTTATATCTTTCTGAGATTCAGTTTCAGTTGTCACCAAAATGACCGGTTTCTAGTACGGCTGAAGTTGCAAATGATTACGCAGATTTTGCTACCAGTATAAATGCATGAAAAATTCAGCTTCATGGTTAATTCTGTATTATCTGAAATTCTATCAAAAATGAATGTTTTCAGTGTTGTCGCTATATTCTTTTATGTTTGTGCTACTGGTTTATTGGTAATGGTCAATATTTGTGGAGCAAACGAAGGGTCGGTTCTAGGTAGATTGTATTGGTCCCAAGTTACACTATCTGCAATAACCTACAGATGGACTTCATATACGATCTGTCAAGTTGAAAATAATATTAATTCTAACTGTTCCCCGAAATCTTTTGCTCTTGGTTTGCAGCCATCTATACTATCCTCAGATAATGTTTCAAGTTTAAATTCTAACAAATTCTACTATTTGACGAGAGTTGCGTATTCTTGCTTCTTCTCCGGTATCATTTTAACGTTTTTAACAAGCTGTTCCCTCATAATCCTGATTTTTGGGGATTGGCTACTGGTCTCCAGTTTAACATTTTCAATTCTCGCATTTATCTTAGTGGCAGGTGGTGCAAGTTGTCAAACAGCTGCACATGTGGTTGTTACTGACCTTTATTCTAGTGAAGGAAATGATGCATCTATTGGAATATCCATGTTTGCAATTTTATGGGCATCAGTGTTGGCAATTATTTTAGGGCTAATTTCAATATTCATTGGAAGGACAAATTCCAAAGGAATACTATTTTCTAAATTAAGAAAACCTAGAGAAGCTAATGATTACAACTCTTTGGGTTACGAGGAAAAAGACAGCAATGCAATATTTCACCACGACTCTCACCCCAACTCAATTGATCGATTATATAATGCAGATGGATATCACGTTCCGAATGATGAGTATCCCGATAGCACATTGATGTCTAACAATGCATCAATAGGAGTCGACCATGAAACAGGAGATTATTCATATAAAAGTCCTACAAACACATCATATTTGAACACTGATAATAACTACGAATATCAACGAAAGAGCTCCTTTGCAAACACTGACCAGCTTCATATTTATTGAATAATGCTAGTCTTCGCCAGAAAAGTATGTACTTTTAGTTTGAGGAGAAGAATTGGAACGTGATCAAAATTTCAACACTACAGTGTTTTAATTGACACTTATCGAAGCTTACACTTACATTGTTGCTACATTTACTAATAATTGCATCAATAGGGGAACTGGTTCCTACAACTACAGCGCAACGGGGGTTTTCCCAAAAATTCGATGTAACAGGGGTATTTTCAAAACCACTTTTAATGCACTCATATGCCTCACCGTAAAACTATATATTTAACTCCCTGGACTGTAGCAGTTCCCCAGACTATAAATAATCCTCCAAAGGTTGACAGTTGAAATCATAGGTTAATTATAAACTATTTTAAAAATGGCTAATATTGATAGAGTAGTTTTGCATTGGTAAGTAAGAGTAAGGTGGCTTTTTGCAATTGAGTTTTACTAACATAATTTAGGGCTCCTAAAACTAGAGCCCATAGAATCTTATGGATGTTTGAAGGATTAAAAGTTCCTTATGAATTAGTAGCTTATAAGTCTGACGCTGATGAGAAAATTAAGGCTCTTCATCCTTTAGGAAAACTTCCATATGTTAAAGTTTTCTTTTGACGATGGTTCAACACTTGAAGTTCCTGAATCAGGCTACGATGTGTCATTCTTCATTAGACATTATGGTCAGGGTAGCGTAATTCTTCCAGAAAAGGAACTTGATGTTGAGAAGATGATTTACTATGTTCAATATTGTGAAGGGACATTCCTCCCATTAACTTACGCTTTATATCTCAGTAAAAAATACAATCCGGAAGACTCTCCTGCTGACAAGGCGTATACTCGTCCTGAATTTGATTTAAATGTTAAATTCCTCAACGATGTTTTGAAGAAACAGCATGCAAACAATTCCAACTATGTAGTTGCTGATAAATTAACCGGTGCTGATATCTTCTTTTTAACTCCACTTGAAATAGCATTTGAATTTGATTTGATTGATAAAGCGAAATATCCAGATGTTTACCAATGGTATCAAGATTTATTAAAAGAACCAAGTTTGCTTAAATGTAATGCTATTGGTGAAGAACATTTGAAAAACTTATAATTGTAGCAAACAGAAAATAGTGTGTACAGTTTCAAATAGCGAATATATATAAATTGCCACTAGTGAATCTCACTTGTACTGTTGCTGATTAGAAATCATGACATCATTAGGGAAACGGGTTCTTACAACTATGGTGTTCTCAATATTGTTCCCTGCATCGGTGGTAATTTCCAACTCGCTTTTAATGCACTCATGTGCCTCACCATGAAACTTGCTTCTCCGGAATATCTTTAACTCCGTTACCCGAAGCAGTTCCACAGACTATAAATACTGCTAAATGAAACTACAATTTGAAGTTATAAATTGCAAGTTAAATATAAAGTAATGGCTAATATTACTAGAGTAGTTTTGCATTGGTAAGTAAGAGTGATGTGGCTTTTTGCAATTGAGTTTTACTAACATATTTTAGGGCTCCTCAAACAAGAGCTCATAGAATCTTGTGGTTGTTTGAAGGATTAAATGTTCCTTATGAATTAGTAGCTTATAAAACTAGGTTTGATGAGAAAGTCAAGGCTCTTCATCCGTTAGGAAAACTTCCATTTGTTGAAGTTTTCTTTGATGATGGTTCAAAACTTGAATTGCCTGAATCAGGCTACATTGTGTCATTCTTTATTAGACATTATGGTAAGGGTAGTGTTATTATTCCAGAAAAGGAAGAAGATGCCGAGAAGATGATTTACTACGTTCAATATTGTGAAGGGACATTCAATCCATTGACAATCGCTTTATGTCTTGTTAAAAGAACGAAGCTGGAAGACTCTACTCCTGACAAAATATACAATCGTCCTAACTTTGCTTTAAATGTTAAGTACCTCAGTGATGCTTTAAAGAAACAGCATGCAAACAATTCCAACTATTTAGTTGCTGATAAATTAACTGCTGCTGATATTTTCTTTTTAACTGCACTTGAAATTTCATTTACTCATGATTTAATTGATCCAGAAGAATATCCTGATGTTTATCAATGGTATCAACATTTATTAAAAGAACCAAGTTTGCTTAAATGTGATGCTATTGGTGAAGAACATTTGAAAAAATTATTATAGTAGCTATAGAAAATAGTGCGTACAGTTTCAAATAGTGAATATATATAAATTGACACTAGTGGAAGCTTTCACTTACACTGTTGCTACATTCAGTAATATTGTTTATTAAGGAAACCGGTTCCTATAACTACCTTGCAACGGGGGGTACTCGGTTTGCTGCAACGGGGTATTTTCAATACCCTTTTTCTTGCGCGCCTATCGTATAACTAGACTCTCCTGATAATTGTAACTCCGAGGACCGAGGTATTTCCCCAGACTATAAATACTCGTAAATCAAACCAAGAATTTAAACGTTGAAATTTGCAAGTTATATATAAAGTATTTTAAAATGGCTAATATTGCTAGAGTAGTTTTGCATTGGTAAGTAAGAGTAAGGTGGCTCTTTGCAATTGAGTTTTACTAACATAATTTAGGGCTCCTAAAACTAGATCTGAAAGAATTTTATGGTTGTTTGAAAGATTAAATGTTCCGTATGAAATAGTCGCTTATAAGTCTGGCTTTGATAGGAAAGTCAAGGCTCTTCATCCTTTGGGAAAACTTCCATTTGTTGAAGTTTTCTTTGATGATGGTTCAAGACTTGAATTGCCTGAATCAGGCTACATCGTGTCATTCTTTATTAGACATTATGGTAAGGGTAGCGTAATTATTCCAGAAAAGGAAATAGACGCTGAGAAAATGATTTACTATGTTCAATTTTGCGAAGGAACATTCAATCCATTTACTATCGCTTTATTTGTCAATAAAAGAATGAAGCTGGAAGACTCTCCTACTGACCAGATGTACAATCGCCCTCAATTTGATTTAAATGTTAAATTCATCAATGACGCTATGAAGAAACAGCATGAAAACAATTCCAACTATTTGGTTACTAATAAATTAACGGCTGCTGATATCTTCTTTTTAACTGCACTTGAAATTTCGTTTGGATTTGATTTAATTGATAAAGAAGAATATCCTGATATTTATCAATGGTATCAGCATTTATTAAAAGAACCAAGTTTGCTTAAATGTAAAGCTATTGGTAAAGCGCAATTGGCAAAATTATGATTGTAGCTAATATAAATAGGTAGTACGGTTTAGTATATATCAATTGAAATATCAATTAAAAAGTTGAAGTTATATGTCATTGTATTGTCGATTGCTGAACAAAATGATGCACCAACTCAAAGTTTATAGCATGATCCGCCTCAAAAGTAAAACTTCATAGATTATTGCGGGTTCATAATCTCTCGGCTAATCATAGCCAGCCGCGATAATCAGTTTACGTAATGGCCCTTGGATTAGTATCTATAGGAATCGTGTACTGAAACTGTCTATCTAAGTTCAGAACCCCATGAAAACTGCTTAAGTAATTATTTGCTTCATTCGCACCCATTCTGGAAATGTCGAGTATATTATGTAAACATCTCCATCTTTTAAGTATTAGTGCACACAGTAAAGTTAGAATATTCTAGTAAAATTAGTAAATTCAGTTGAAAATTAGTTTCCCTCGGATGCAAACACATAGTTATATAATTGCTAATCGAATGCCACTTTGAGTTGTATTTATCTGTTCAATATTTGGAGCACAATAAATATTGCTATCATGTCTGACAGAATTATTTTACATGCGTAAGTATCTCAAAAGTTATTACTATGGATAGTTGGATTAACAGTGTTTAGCTTAGATCAATCAAGATCGCTTAGATTGGTTTGGTTGTTCGAAGAGTTGCAAATTCCTTTTGAACTTAAATTACACATGCGGAATCGAAGTTTTCGTGCGCCCGAGCCATTGAATTCGATCCATCCATTAGGAAAGTCGCCAGTGATTGAAATTATAAAATCAAATGGTGAAACTAAAGTAGTTGCGGAATCGGGGCATATTTTTGCCTACCTTTTGAAACATTATGATACAGATAATAAATTAGGTGGTAATTTGGAAGAAGTTGACTATTTCTTACATTATACTGAAGGTACTCTACAAGGTTTACTTGTGGCATTGTTGGTGAATGATATGGCAACTACCAAAGCGCCATGGGGGTTTGGCTATTTAATTTCAACTATTTTGTCAGTTATCAACGCTAGATTTTATGTTCCTGAAGTTTTAAAGAATTTAAATTATCTTGAAGGAATATTGAAGAAACAACACGAATCAGGTAGTGAATATATTGTTGGCAAGTCATTGACTGCTGCCGATATCATGGTGTCATTTCCTATTTCCAATTTATTTGCAAATCCCAAGCTGACCAAAAGAATATACGGTGCGGCTTTCGATATGAGTACTGAGTACCCTGCTATCTATAGATATCATTGCCATAACGAAAAAGAGACCAATTTTATCAAGGCAAAGCAGGGTGTTAACGATTTGGGAGGAAGGGAAATAATTCCACGCTTATAATAGTTGTTAAGTAAATGTATCTTCTGCGGAAAATATATACCACGAAACGTACTTAGTATATATGAAAAATTGACTAAACCTGATTTCTAAAGGAATTGTAGCCTTTAGTTCAATTAACATCTGGAAAATGCATTGAACGACCATACTCTATAACTTTACTACAACGAATATGAAATACAAATGTGACGAGCCTATAATCAACTCCTACAGTCTCATATTCTATTACTGACAAATATTCAACTTGTAACCCCGTCAATGTTTCCACATTTCATCACTGCCCCACAATAACTATTTAATCAATTTTACAATAGATGCAGGGACACTAGTAATACAAATATGTATGATAGGGCTTCACATATGCACATAATTAAGTATATACCTGTACTGTACTAATTAGTACAAGTTAGATGGGTAATTTTTTGTAATGCTTCCTAGATTAAACTTAATTGCCTAATTAGGCTATAACTTCGTCAAACTTCCAAAGTACAAACTATATAAGATCTCGCTGTTGACCAGGTCAAAATTTTATTATTTGTTTGGCCGTGTAAGCTATTTGATACTCGTGACCGTCGTCGACTAGAAATGGGAAATAGTTTGAACGACAAGTTTGTCTTGCATTGGTATGTTAATATTTGGTAGAATCGACTATGACTTTGAGGGAAAATAAAAGGAAAAGTAGATAAATATCGAGATAGATATTGTTCTAGAGTTTTAGTAATTGGTATCAAGATTTCTATGGTGAGATTTTTCGTTGATGAAATGGTTATTTCGTTGTTCTCAATACATTTTTCCTTTACCTCAATATCTCGGGTGCTTTTTTCTGTTGCTAATCTAATATCAATTTTGTAAATACTAACTTATAGGCTTGACAATTCTAGATCTCATAGAATATTATGGATTTTGGATCTTTTACAACTTGACTATGACGTGAAAGTGTATATGAGACATTCTGAAACTTGGAGAGGGCCAAATTCTTTGTTTAAGGTTCATCCTTTAGGTAAGGCTCCAATTTTAGAAATCCATTTCGCTGATGGTACCGATCCTCTACAATTAGTTGAATCAGGTTTAATGATTCAATATATTTTAAAATATTACGATCCAAAATATATCTTGAGTTGCAAGAGTGAAAGTGAACAATTGTTAACTGATTATTATTTGCATTACGCTGAGGGTTCTTTACAACATATCTTAATGGCTCTTTTAATCAATTCCACTGCCAAGACCATTGCTCCATTTGGTATGAAATCTATCGCGAAAATAGTGGCCAATGGATTGAATCAAGGTTATTATATACATGAATATAGATTGAACATGGATTACTTAGAAGCTCAGTTGATTGAAAATGGTACCGGGTATTTCATTTCAAATAGATTAACAGCAGCTGATGTTATTTTAAGTTTCCCAATTTATGAAAATTTATTTGATAATGAAGAGGGAGTTAAAGAATGTACAGGTGATAAAAGAGATATCTATAAATTATGGCCAAATTTGGGAGCTTGGTGTATTAGAGTAGTGAGAAATGATCCTCACTATAGAAAAATTGGTACGATGATGGACCAAATGATTAACGATTTTGAAATGGAATTAGAAAGCAAGAAAAAATCAAAGAAGAGATAAACTCCCTAGAGACGAAATTTTGAAATTGATATGTAAAAATCCCTTTGTGATTGTTGATTTATAGATAGGTAAATACCGATGTAATGTGAAATGCTCAAATATATGTAAATATAAGTTATTTAATACTAAATCGAAAGTATCTTCTAAAAAGGAACATTGCTTAACGCTAATGTGTTGATTTTTCATGCTCGAATATCTTGAACTTGAGAAGGTTGTATTCTAAAAACAAATTACTTTGCTACAATAGAGAAGTCTGGTCTTACGAAGATGAGCTTTCGATGCTGTTACATGGATTAAATTTTTAATATATTTTGTTCATATTTTAATATTATCGCTATTCCCCTACTTCAATCTAAAGAAAGTCCTAATGCTTCTCTCTGCGATTTTGAGGTTGGATCATAGAAAGGGATCTCTGCTAAAGAAGTAACTCTGGTACCATGTCTTGGTTCTAATCCTTCGTGATCCCAAACAGCATTGTGCTGAGAAATTCTATTATCCCAGATTGCTGATGTACCTAATCCCTTTTGCGAAGGTTTCCAATTGAATCTAACTTGAATATCCAAATTCTTTTCAAAAATGGAATACAAATATTCTAAAATTTGTTTTGATTCTTCAGGTTCCAACCCGACAATTCTAACAGTCATTGATCTGTTTACAAACAAAGATTTCCATCCTGTTGCAGGATGTGTTCTAATAATTGGATGTTCACGTTCAATATATTTAGGACCACCTAATGGATTTTCTCTATCCAAGTAAAGATGAGCAGATCTGTAAATTGCGGTTTTACCATTTAAAAATTCTTGAAATGCTGGTGACAATTTATCGTAGGCTGCATAACCGGATGACCAAAGAGTATCACCACCAACATCAGGAATAGCATCGTTATGTAAGTGAGTAATCCCAGCAGGTTGAAGCTCATGAACCAAATCCGTATGCCACAGGGAATTTCCAACTCTAGAATTCTTGAAAGTTTGAGGTAAGCCCACCTTACGATTATAATCCGACCAAATGACAGAAATTCCATCAACTAATCTTGGGGCTTGAGGATGAACTTCAACCTGTCCCCAATAATTACCAAGTTCTAATTGTTTTATGGGTGATAAATCTTGATCTCTAAAGAAAACAACTACCCGTTCAGCAATAAGTAATGCTAATTCATCCTTTTGTTGATCGGTTAAATCACTTAATTGTAATCCAATAATTTCCGTACCAATATGCTTGGTTAAATCTCTAACTTCCTTTGCAGCAGAAAATAAAGCTTTCTTTTCTGGATCAGCGTTCCTTCCACGTTCTATGTATGGGTAAGGTTTTTCTCTTATTTGAATAGCTTCATCAACAAATTTAGGAATTTGGTCCACTGGAGGTCTTACAGGATACCCATTAGAAATATCAATATTGTGTCTTTTGAACCTTGCTTTTGTTGTTTCCGGTAAATCCAGAGAAGCATCTTGATTCCCATCTTTAAGATTCTCGATATATTGACCCCGACCAATTGGAGCCAAATTTGATAATTTTACGGCTAAATCTTGAATCTCGTTATTTTCAAAATTTTGAATCAGAGGCATTTTTGACAATATAGTAATATAGGAGCAATGAACAGAATTAGCAATGAAATCGCCGACAGTTACCACCTTATAAAGACAAATTTGCATTAGTAAGATTAGCCATAGTTGTGGCTGCAAAATTATACCTGCAAAATTATACCTGCAAGACAGCATTGCTAGTTGCAAATGCAAGGTTGCAATCTACTAAATGTGGCTACCATTGCGGAAAATCTAGCTCCGAGAAGCTAGTAACCTACTAAAGTTATAACAATTGAGTATAATACAATTGAGTTGATCGTTTAGCTACAATAATCTTGTATAGAGATATTCACCGAAAGTAAAGTTTGGAACAAAATGATAAAACCCCGATAACATAATTCTGGAATTATTTTACGATTCGATGATATAACATGTTTTCAACCAACTGCAAATGTGGTCATTAGTCGTGAAACACTTCAAAAGCAGACAATGTATGTACCAAATAATGCAAACTACTCCTAATTTATGCAAGGTTATAGATTTTGCGGTCTACTTCAGGATACATTCCGCTCTACAGTATGATAAAAAAGGGTGCACAATCCCCTTCAAATCTTGATGTGCACTTCGCATTTACTTCACACTGATTGAGTTTGAAGCTGTATCTGTCAAAAATGGTTCAAATCAGGTTCATATCAAGATATATGTATTCAACTATGCAACCTGGTGTGCAGCTGGCTAGACAAATTCTCTAAATGTTCTCATATTTAATCAGGTCCTAAATGTAGTTGTTGCTACAAGTATTTTTTCAGAATGAGAAAATACATCAAACCTGACTCATGGGGTCTACTGCGGGTGTAACGGTCCAAAGCATCAAATACTGCATGCCACGATGACTATTTGTTCTATAATTAAATTATCAGAATACGATTTTCTCTTCTGCTACCCAACTTTATACTGCCATGGTGTGAATAGATGAAGAATTTACTAAAGACTGGAAACATTCCGAGTATTGATTGTCTTGGGAGTGTTAATTTTGTCTTTTAGCAAATAACAGTTTTGCCAATGACTAACATAGATGTTTCGGAGTTAATTCTTCTCTAAGAGCTAGTGCCGATATTAGAAACTAAAACTATTATACATAGCAAGAATGACAGACTCCTCAACAGCATGAGATTTCACTATATAAACTGCACTCGTAGCTCTGTTGTGCCGATTGGAAAAACATTTCCATAACACAATGTCTGGAAATTATGCAAATTGCAGCTATTGCCATATGATTGATTCATTGAATCACCCATTAATAAATATTAATGAGAGTACACTAAATCCATGTTTTATTCTTTCTGTACAAGCATTATGCTTTGCATTGTTACTGTTGCTTATGGTGTACCAATTATGGTCCTTAACGTTCAATAATAAATATGGTCCTTTCCGTATACGATATTCATTTGGATCCCCATTCAAACTAAAGTCAGTTGGTGTGCTACAATTGGTTAAACTAAACAGTTTATTTCTACAATTGGTACTATCGGTAGTTTTATATTCAATTTGTCCTGTCAGCTATTCCAATTTTGATGTTGGTATATTATTTGCTATAGTTATACCGTTTCATATAATTGAACCTACAAGATCAATTGTTCCTGCTGCTTCCTTATTATTTTATTGGAGTCTAAAAGTGTTGTTTAATCTAATTACTTTGGTTCAAGATTTTTTTACAACTTCTAAGATTCATCAAAATGAAACCCCAGAGCTAAACTCGATTGTACTAATGTTGACTACCGCAATATTCATAAATTCAATATGTATTGCAATATTCGAAATTACCGCTTACAAACCAAGCTTGGAGTTGGTTGACTATTACAATATTAATCAATGGAATTATCACGCCTGTCACAATTTCTATTCGGACATCTTTTTCTACTGGATACAGCCAACAATCGGCAAAGTATATAAAACTGGTTCCATAACAATAGACCAAGTGCCACCAGTAGATATATCTTTGAGTAATGTTGTTCTTTGCGAACAATTCAATCTGAAGTGGGAATCTGCTTTGAAAAATGCAATCTCTAAAAGAGATAAGAAATTATCGACGCTTAAATGTCCAACAGAAATCGATAGGAAGGTGCCAAAATTTTCTTTGTTTTGGATTCTTATTAAGTTACACTATGTGAAGATGATATTCATGTTTCTTTTCCAATTTATAGAAATATTCCTATCTATTACTCAAACTTGGTTATTGCAAAAATTAATATTATTCTTTTCCGAGCTGGAAATTGATAATAATGAAGAGCATTCACTGAAACCAATTATTGTTGGGTTTGCTATTGCAACTGGTATATTTATGAATTCGGTTTTAAGATTTATTTCCTTTAATCAATCATTTGTCCATTGTTTTAATAGCAAATATGCTATTCAATCTCAACTTAGCTCAGCTATTTATAAGAAAGCACTTCACTTATCGCAGGAATCCAGGAAACATAAAACCACTGGAGAAATTGTGAACAATCTCTCAAGTGATGTGTTTGCAGTAGCAGACTCTCTTCAATCTCTGGTAGAGATTTTTGTAACTCCATTGAAGATAGTATTTGCTTTACTAGCTCTTTACCAACTTTTAGGAAAATCAAGTTGTACTGGTATTTTGGCAGCAGTTGTTTTACTTCCAATAAATATAAAAGTTTCCACATCGCTAGATAAGCTTTACAAGAAAAATATGGAAAATACAGACGCTAGAGTTCGCTTAACTTCAGAAATTCTTACGTCCATAAAATCAATTAAGCTTTATGCTTGGGAGCTGCCTTTATTGAAACGATTATTCCATATTCGAAACGATAAAGAATTAGTATTATACAAACTAATTGGTATTATCGGTGCTTTCTCGGTATTTTTATGGGAATGTATCCCCTTTGTTATTTCGTGTTCATCTTTAATTGCATTTTGCTATTTTACTAATGTTCCAATGGTTCCATCAATAGTATTTCCAGCTTTGGCGCTATTTCAGGTTTTGACCGATCCATTGATCTTAGTTCCATATATTTTCTCCACGCTTGTTCAATGTAACCTATCTTTTCAAAGATTAAGAGAATTGCTTATATTGAAGGAATACGATGAAGAGTTGGTTGTTCGAAAATATGACCCAATCAAGAAGAATGAAATTTCTATTGATGTGAGCAATGCTACTTTCCTTTGGGAGTATGATACAAATTCAATTCCCCTTTCCGCTAATATTGCCCTTGAGAATATAAATTTCTGCGCTAGGAAGGGGCAGTTGACTTGTATTGTTGGGAGAGTAGGGAGTGGTAAAACAAGTTTAATAAAAGCTATTTTAGGTCAGCTACCTACTCACACGAAATCAGACACAAGCTTATCTGTAAACGGAACAGTTGCGTATTGCTCGCAAGATCCTTGGATTTTAAATTCCTCAGTCAAGGATAATGTGTTGTTTGGCTGTAAATTTAATAAAGCTTTTTATCAGTTAACAATAGAGGCCTGTCAATTGAGTCAGGATTTTGCTCTTTTACCAGATGGTGATAGAACAATTGTTGGAGAAAAAGGGATTTCTTTGAGTGGTGGACAAAAGGCTAGGATTGCCTTGGCGAGAGCTGTCTATTCGAGAGCAGATATTGTTTTACTTGACGATGTATTATCTGCTGTCGATGTACATGTTTGTAAAAAAATTATTACTAAAGTTTTATCCAAAACTGGTTTACTTTCAACAAGGACTGTTGTTCTTGCTACGAACGCGATTTCTGTTTTGAAAAAGGCAGATCAGATTGTATTGATTAAGAATGGTAGGATAACTGAAAGGGGATCATTTGGGGAAATTTCAGCTAAAGGGCAAGAATTATCAGTATTGATCAATGAATTTAGTACTGCCCAACATGAAGATGTCGATGAAGAGGATGAAGTAGAGTTTGAAGATAGTTGCAAAATACAAGCCGCATTTGCATCACAAGCAGCAGAAGTTTTTGAGTTACGCCCTGATTCCTTGGAGTTAGAACAGGGAGAACTAAGACCCAAAACTTGGTCTAGGAGAGGTAGTTTAGCTTCGTTTTCTTACAATATTGAAGAAGATGAAGTCGACCAAGTTCGCAAGACTGGTATTTCGGTAGAGAAAAGCAGTGGAGGTGGTGTTAAGTGGGATGTATTGAAAGAATATTGCAAAGCATGCAACTTTTCTTACATTTCGCTTTATATGTTGAGTTCCGTGGCTTCAGTGGTTGGAAAAATTTCCGCTGGCTACATATTGAAGTATTGGTCAGAATTGAATTTGCAAGCTAATCAAAATACCCATGTTTTGTTTTTTCTATCATTGTATACTACAATTGGTATTTCTGCCAGCTTTTTTGCTTTGCTAGGTACTTTTGTCCTTTGGACATACTGTTGCATTAGTGGATCAAAATATTTCCATTCCAAAATGGCGAAGTCTGTTTTGCGATCCCCAATGTCATTTTTTGAAACAACTCCCACTGGACGAATTCTTAACAGATTTTCTGACGACATGAAAGTAATCGACAATGAATTGGCATGGCATTTTCTGGGGTTAATTGATTATGGTTTGAAAGGTGGAGCGTATTTAATGGTAGTTGCGGTTAATTTACCAATTATGTTTGTGGTTATAGCATTTTTGTTCATTGTATATAATGAAGTAAGAAAATACTATATTCCTTCGTCTAGGGAACTCAAAAGGTTGAATAGTGCCTGCAAAAGTCCGATGTTTTCACACCTTCAAGAATCAGTTGCAGGTGTCAGTACCATTAGAGCATATAACCAAGAAGATCGATTTATTCACAAGAATACCAACTATGTTGATAAAATGATTAAAGTAAGCTTTTCAAGCAATACATGTAATCGTTGGTTATCTATGAGATTGCAAACTATTTCTTCAACGATAGTTTATGCGGCAGCACTTTTAATTATTTCAACAAGTGGTACAGAGCGTCAGCCATCAGCGGGTTTGGTAGGATTTGTTATGATCAATGCAATGGGAGTCACTGGTACATTGAACGCAATTATTAGATATATATCACTAATTGAAACAGAAGCCGTTGCAGTGGAAAGGATTATTGAATATTGCTATTTACCATCCGAAGCGGAAGCAATTATCGAGGATAATCGGCCAACAGTGAATTGGCCCAGTCAGGGGGCTATTTCTTTTAATAATTACTCTACGAGATATAGAGCTAATTTGGATTGTGCATTAAAAAACATAACAATTGACATTAAATCTGGGGAGAAAATCGGTGTTGTTGGTAGAACAGGAGCTGGAAAATCGACTTTATCATTAGCTCTATTTCGAATATTAGAAGCTTGTGAAGGGAGTATCGATATAGATAATTTGGCAATTAGTGATCTCGGGTTGTATGATTTGAGAAGTAATCTAGATATTATTCCTCAGGATTCCAATATGATTGAGGGTACAGTTCGAGAAAATTTAGACCCTTTTGGCGAGTTTACAGATGAGAAATTGTTGGAAGTCTTAGAGTTGGCACATTTAAAGCAGCACATAGTCCTGATGAAAACGAAACGAAGCCAGAAAACTGCTTCGCATAGGGCAGAAGACCTGCCTGATGAGTACGATTGTGGATTGCAAGCGAAGATCTACGAAGGTGGGAGTAATTTATCTAGCGGCCAACGACAGCTAATTTCACTCTCACGGTCGTTATTGAATCCTTCAAAAATTTTAATATTAGACGAAGCTACAGCTGCGGTAGATGTACAAACAGATAAGATTATTCAACAAACTATTCGTCAACAATTCTCTGACAAGACAATTATTACGATAGCACATAGATTAGAAACTATCTTGGATAGTGATAGGATATTGGTCTTAGATCAAGGCAAAGTGAAAGAGTTTGACACGCCTGGTAGCTTATTGCAAGACAAATCATCAGAATTTTATTCATTGTGCCAACAAGGTGGTCATTTAAAAATGTATAAAAGTATATAGAAAGAGAATAGAAAAGAGTTAACTTTTTAACTTGTGTAAGTTCAGATTGCCCACACAGTACTTCGACTCAAAAAAATATTTAACTACTTCAAAATAAGGGAAGAAATCAAGAGGAATCTAAAATTCTAAAAATATCACAAAATTGTAGAAAAAGCAAAAAAAGAAAATAAAGACAAAAAAAAGAAATAATCAAATCGTACCACCATTTCAAGACAAATAACAAAATGTAAACAATATCAATTCAGGCAAATGTCACCTTGTACTAATTAGAGAGCCATTCAATAAAATCTATAGAAAACATACAGCTTGAATAGTAATTTTCAAGAACCACATGAGATTGGTCACCAGGTCAGCTTTCACTCAATGCATTGCTCATGTAGTTAAGGAACATACTTGTGGAATAGAACTCAAGCTGTGTCTATTATTTCACGTTTGTTCATACAAACTAACTAAGCTATCACGATCCCATTGTATAATCCGTAGTGCTATGCCGTAGGAACATTATTCCTAGGTCCCTGCGTTGAGCCAAATTCTATACGACATACACAAAACCTACAATAATGCTATCTTGGTTTAACGAGCACTGTAAAATCCGTTCACATCTTACGAAACTACAATCCAGTATCTAAAGTAAACAATAGAGACACTTGAAATATCCTGGTCAATAAAAATAACAATAATATTGCAGCCACTTGGATTATAGGGGAGAACTTGTTTAGCTAGCTACCCATAATTTCTCGCTAGTACAATACTACAGAAGTATGCTTATAACGTGTCAACCTCTCTAACGCGGCGTAATAATCAGTAGGTGTATCCAGTATCAGTACATTGACCAGCACAAATCGCTTCGACCCCAAATCACCTTCGCCTATCGTGTTCTCTATAATCTTATGATTTCCCAATTTCAGTTCTTAGTAGCCTAGCGATCAGTAGAGTCCTTAGTTCTACTTCCAGGATCGCCCTATTGCTGCCTAGCTGCGTAGGAATTTACTACCATCGATTTCTTTTTTTGAGTACCTGCACATAACCACGTTCATCCATTTGTCATTTGTGTAGATTTTTCTATGGTGGGAAATTTACAACAATTTATTATTCTTTCATCGTGAAGTGACTACTTGGTGAAATGTCGAATAGGGCACAGTTATCTACCAACCCTGCCGCTTTGGCAGCAGCTCAAGCGTCGAGCCACACTCAGTCGACGACTTTGTCCTCCAACTCATCCGTGGTTGGATTGCATTACAAGATCGGTAAAAAAATTGGTGAAGGGTCGTTTGGGGTGATTTTCGAAGGGACAAACATAATAAACGGTGGGGCGGTTGCTATTAAGTTCGAGCCCAGAAAAACCGAGGCTCCCCAATTACGCGATGAATATCGTACTTACAAGCACTTACAAGGATCAGAGGGAATACCTAATGCTTATTATTTTGGCCAAGAAGGATTACACAATATTTTAGTGATTGATTTATTGGGACCTTCTTTGGAAGACTTATTTGATTGGTGTGGAAGGATTTTCACTGTTAAATCGGTGGTACAAATAGCTATCCAAATGTTGAATCTTGTAGAAGAAGTCCATAGACATGATTTAATCTATCGTGATATCAAGCCGGATAATTTCTTAATTGGGAGACAAAGTATGCCCGATGAAAATAAGGTTCATTTGATTGATTTTGGTATGGCCAAGCAATATCGTGATCCAAGAACAAAGCAACATATTCCTTACCGAGAAAAGAAATCTTTATCTGGAACTGCGAGATACATGTCTATAAATACTCATTTGGGTAGAGAACAATCTAGAAGAGATGATTTAGAAGCTTTGGGTCATGTTTTCTTTTACTTCTTGCGAGGACACTTACCTTGGCAAGGGTTAAAAGCACCAACTAATAAGCAAAAATATGAAAAGATTGGTGACAAGAAAAGAACAACTCCAGCAATTGCTTTATGTGATGGTTTACCACGTCAATTTGCCGAATATTTAGATTCAGTCAGATCGTTACCTTTTGATGCCGAACCAGCCTATGAAGAATACAGATCGTTAATGGTATCAGTATTAGACGATTTAGGTGAACAATGTGATGGTGACTATGATTGGTTACATCTTAATGGCGGCAGAGGTTGGGATTCTAGTATTAATAAGAAGCCTAATTTACATGGATATGGTCATCCAAATCCACCTGGCGACAGAGAAAGAAGACACCGCGATCAAAGAAGATCAAGGCAACAGCAAACATCAGCTGTACCAGCAGCACAACCCCAGTCACAACAACAAGCTCAACAAGCCCAATTACATCATCAAAAATTACAACATTTGGTCAACCGCCCATTACCACCAATTATTCAAGAATCCAATGCCCCTAATATGAATGGTAATTTAGAATCACAACAACAAATTAATAACGTAGATGCTTCCAAGAAATACGAAAACCAAAGACAAAACTACGAGCAACAACAAATGATTGACGAAGAAGAGAACAAAGGATTTTTCAGTCACTTGTGTTGTCATTGAACAAGGTAATAATCTAATTAAATTTCATCGAATAATTTCCAAGCATGTAAATGCTGCAAATTATTTACGACACTAAAATTCAAAATTAATTAGTTACCAAGATATTCATTAATTTAGTTGTTAGTTGTTATTATTGATTGAAGAAGAATTCATAGCTTAACAGTTATGATTTGATTTCATCATTAAGCAAATACTAATCCTATCATAGCATAATTTCATATTGAAAATTTAATTAATCTAGATACGATACATTCAATTCTTAATAGATTTTAAATCTAGTTTACATAAATAAAACCATAGTTAATACATATTGTTTAAAATATTGATGCATTCAGAAACTAAACTAAAGCAGCTTTCACCTTGGGTATACACGAGTAGATACGTCCCTATAGTTTACTATGGGAACGACACCAGTGACTTTACTCTTCACCCCACAAGAGCTATATTTTTGTGCGATAGTCATACGATACAAGAAAATATGTCATAGCTACAGACAACAATAGAAATTAATACTTGTATTCTATGAATCTACAGTGGTCACATAGAAGTAATTCGCAAGTCCTAATTGAAACTGAAACTGCTTATTTGAAGTAAACCATCTAGTGTCAATTTGTCGCACATACTTTAGCAAGTGGTTTATGTTGTTGGCAAACGAATTGTATAGCATCTCCAAAGCTGTAATTCCAGTACGATTCCAGCAAGTTCTTTACCTCTTCTCTTTCTTATAGAGCTACTTACAATACGAAATAGGAAATGATTCCCCATGGAATATTATCCTAACAATGTTTTCGTAGATACTTGTTGATGTCCGACATGTGGGGAACAATGGCCGTCCGATGGCGGCTAGTGAGATAGCCGATATTGAGCACCGCAGCCAAATACAGTAGGTGAATTCAAGTACCGTGACTGATGTATTGTAGTTAAATAGTGAAGATTATATGGTAATTTCCAGTATAGGAATCCAGGTATACTAAACCTTGATGTGTAGAAATATAGTCAAGAGTTCCGGTGATGCCAAGTACGGAGCATCGGTGATTGATTTCGGGCAAAGTTCATAATTGCCGCTATGTATCAGGGGTAAGGGGAAATATGGGTTTCATGCAAAGTCCGACGCTTGGCTCACTTATGTCAATTGTCACTATAAATGCCCTGCATTGTCTTATTCATCAATGCAAAAATTGACTTTTGATAATATAAATTGGATAAGCTATTATTATGTCTTCTCACCAGGATGCAATTGCTGCTAATATTGCTCATTTGAAAGCAGATGAATATGATAATAGAAAATCGGTTCTTGCTCAATCGATATTATGTTCAAAAATGGCATTGGAATTAGACATGTCACTACCAATAAAGCGTAAATCTCTAGTTGAATCGTCTGTTATCATAGGAAATCCCCAAGAACTAGACGGAGGATTTTCAGACTCGGATTTGCCAAATCCCACCACTTTCCATTCGCAATTTGGAAATTCGCTCTTTAAACCAGGTATGAAATTATTAGATTTTGCTTGTGGTACGGGTATAGTGACAGAAAAGTATCTTCCTTACATTGGTGAAACGGGGCAAATCGTTGGTATAGATATCAATCCCAATTTCTTAGAAAAATTTGATGCCAGAAGTAAGCTTGCAAATAATAAGATGACTGGTTATAACTATGATATTTTAGATAATGCCAATACTAAAGAATTGAACAAGAAATTTGCCAATTATTTTGATGGCATAGTTTGTACTTTATCTTATCATCATATTGACAACTACAAGGATGTGACGAAAAGATTGGTAGATTTCTTAAAACCTGGCGGTTGGATGGTAATCGTCGATTTCTATAACGAAGATATTGAACAACCACAAACAGTTTCTCCAAACTCTGCAGTTAGACACATGGGCGGGTTAAAAGTGGATACTCTTGTTGATACATTTACAAACCACGCAAACTTGGCCAATGTATCGGCAGCTAGAGAGTACATATACTATACTTGGCAACCTCGGGAATTTATTTTAAATCATTCCACACAATCGATTATTGATAAACTTGAAAAGGACCAGTTGCCAAAAAAACTGGAGGGCGAAGAATCAGTTTATTTAATTGAGCAAAGTGTGATTTTCGCCATTGGCCAAAAAAAGTAGCAGGAAAGCTACAGTTCGAGGAAGTTTGGGTACAAGGAGAATATACATTGAAGAAGTAGAAAATTTTAGATCAATAATAAATATTACGTTGCTACGAAATTAAAATTTAAATCATCGAAGAAACTAAAGATAACGAGAAAAGTAGTAGCCGGGAGCAAGAGTTGGATCCACCTAACTTCCAAACTCAAGTTCCGATTTAAGCGAATGTAGCAGCGTCATTGAAGACTCGCTTTGTTCTACATTAAAGACATCACATGGTTGCAATAGAAGATTATGAGTGTACAGTTATAATCATCTTGCTTCGATAAGAATCAATCGTATTCCAGTGTTATGATCTACAACCTCGTGCTACGTTCCCCCATAACCCATTCATGTAGCTCATACTAAAGCTCGCTGTACAGGTTCTCAGTTTTAGCTCGTGCTACAGTAGCATTGCTTGCACAAGCTCTATGAGAAGTGCTCACTGCTTGAACTGTTCTCTTTTAGTATCCTTGATTGTATCAAACACAATGAAATCTCAAAAAACAATCCCAAATGTGATGTAGATATATCTATAGTGAACTGGCTACCTCTACTGATTTTTAATTTCTACTTACTACGACTCTCAAGAGATATTTCTTTTTGGGGGACAAATGTCGTGCGATCTCCGTCGTGTGAGCACCCCAAAATTAGGAGAGCAAATTCCAATGATGGCTAAATCATCAACTTGTTGGAATTAGTTTTCAAGTGTACAAGTTATCTCTTTAGTTTGAATCCATCCAACTTTCAATACTGCATTGCTTATCCAATATTTGTTAACAAAAAACCTTATCTTTAAATATTTAGTACTTTTTCATGGCTTCAAGACAATCTCAGAAACGTTTAACTAAAGAGTATAAAACTATTCAATTAAACCCTCCGCCATATATCATAGCCAAACCTAACGAGGAGAATATCTTGGAATGGCACTATGTTATAACTGGTCCTCCTAACACCCCTTTCGAAGATGGCCAGTTCCATGGTATGTTGCGGTTCCCTACCGAATACCCGTTTAAACCTCCATCAATTACTATCATCACTCCGAATGGGAGATTTTCCTGTAATACGAGATTATGTCTTTCGATGAGTGACTATCATCCAGATACTTGGAATCCAGCTTGGTCGGTGGCCACTATTTTGACTGGACTATTAAGTTTTATGACCGGCGATGAATCAACTACTGGATCTATTACAACGTCAGAAAATGTCAAGAGAAAGTTGGCACGAGATTCCAAAAGCTGGAATATAAAGGAGAACCAAAGATTCATTAAACAATTCCCTAATCTTGTAAAACAAAATAAAATCGACATTGAATTACAAAATAGTTTATCAAATCTCAACAATACAAAAAGTTTAGAAGATGAAAAACCGTTCAATATCACCGCAGAAAATATCCATCTTTTGGACCCAGAAGATAGAGCGAGGTTGATGGTAGATCAAGATAACGACATTATTAATAGCAGCTTTTCCGGCTTGACGGTGGCGGGGGTCATTGTTGCAGCATTCTTGGCAGCTTACTTCACCCTTGTTAGAAGAGGTTAGACACTTTGATTGCAACGTTTTTATGTGCATGGCGTATACATAGTTTTGCAAATATGCATTATATATATTAGGTAGTTTTGTAAGGTTAATTTGGTGGTTGGATAATATATTACATATAAACTTCTATGTAGATGAAGTGCTAGCGGCATTACCTAGTATTGACCAGAGATACAAGTGATGGCATTCCCAGCAACATAAATAGAAGGAGAAGCATTTTCGTTTCTTTCGATAGATACTTTAATTTTGGCATCTCTACCAAGATTGCAGCCTTGGTTAATAGCAACTTCGTCAATATCCAATCTATTAGCATGAGTAGCTAAAAATGCTCCTACAGCTGCAGCACCACTGCCACAAGCTGGATCCTCATCGACGGTATTGTCATAGTTTCTCAATTCGTATTCATTCGAATGTGAGTATTTTCCAAAGATACCAATACCGCTCCAATTCTGTTCAAGACAAATTTGACGGACTAAATTGAAATTTGGTTTGCCCGCTTTCACTGTTTCTCCATCGCAGATTTCAAAAGTAGCCCATTTAGGACCATCTTCAATCATAACAGCTTCAGAGATAATAGAGTTACTTGGGAGACCTAAAATGGCTTCAATTCTATTAGATTCGACCACAATTGGCGTAAACTTATAATAAGGCAATTTAAACTTGATGACACAATTGGACAAGTCGCCAGCAACATAGTTGTCAATGGTTAATTCAACTAACCCAGCAATACATTGTTGATAGATTTTGCCCTCTGCGTTTGGTCTTATTAAGCCCAGCTCTAAAAGTGCAAAACAAGTACCAATGGTAGGATGGCCAGCAAATGGCAATTCATAAGAAGTAGTGAAAATTCTTACTTGGTAATCGGCGCCTTCGATCGTTGGTTTACATACGAAAGTAGTTTCTGAAAGATTAGTCCAATTGGCTATTTGAAGTTTTTCATCTTGAGGAATATCATCCCCATCAAAGAAAACGGCTACTGGATTACCTTTGAATTTGGTGTTTGTGAAGACATCAACTTGTTTAAATGCCCTACTCATAGTACAGATACACAACTACTACAAAGTTAAAAGGAAAGGGATCAATGCAGCTTATATACTTGTGTGTTGTGTTGACTCATAACGAAATACTTGTATGGCGTACTCTTCAAGTAACGTACAGACTCTGGATACGATTTCCGAACATCAAACAGATAGAGCTTGGCACTAAACCCAGCTGAGTGTGAGGCAAAAAGCTACAACTTCGGAGTAGTTGCAAATGGATATATCTACTGATGTAACTTAGAAAGTGCTTAGAAAGCAAGGGCTTGATGGGAAAACTGGTGCAATTTATAATTAGAAGTATTTGCAGGACAAATCCAATGCATGTAAATGTTTGTACTATTTTAGGATTTGGGGTTCGGGCAGATTGCGAAACAAGATCAATTGATGAGGAAATGGTGTTTCAAATACAAGCTTTTATACATCGGAAGTGGAGAACAAACGTCATACTGTTTAGATATGGCATCATTGCAAACTCTAACCAAATCAATGTCAAGAATCACCAATTGATTCCAAGTTACGAGTTTGTGTGAAGCACTGAGCCTTGTCATAACTTGCGCAAATACAATAAACGTACATACAAGTCCTTTGATAATATGTCAAGTGTATCCTAAAACATATGAATAGGAAATATGGCCCACAAACAAGGCTAAAAGTAGCATGATACCATCGTAGGGGTTACACGCAAGTAGGCACGGATTGCATTTGATATCACGACAGAACCAGCTACATCGTGGGCCACCTCAAATGAATAATTACCTCTAGCAAACAATAGACATCACTGCAGTGGAAGTTCACCTTTTCACAACACCATTATGGTGGAATGTTTGCCACATACAATCGCTTTCATTGTTTAAGTATCGAAGCAAGCAAAAATAATGCTCGGTTAACCGGGCAACTAATTGCAGAGTAGGCTAAGTCGGTAAAATCCTCCTTACAAACAATGGGCAAGAATAGATTTATCTATTCTATCCCGTACACCACTTGTATATATTAAACCCTGCTGTAGCGACCATCTACTTAAGCTATGTAACAACATGAAATTCGATAGCTGAAACAATTTCATGGATGCCGCGTAGTTTTCGACGCGTAACCTCCTTCCATTTCTACAGTGCTATACTTAGTTGGTTGGGCTACTATGCATGTATATGTAGCTAATGTGGCATCAACATTAGTAAACAGTTATCAGTTCTAACTATATATCAACGGTTTCGATGACACCATATGGTTTTTTGACCAGATTCATTTGTATAGAAAAATTCTCACTTTAGCTTGTGTCTAGCACTGCAAATCGGGTATCACTTTGCAACAGAACATCTGCGATTTACTTTATGGGTAAATCCAAGTAATTTTCCCTTGAAATTGACTAAAAAAATATTTACCATTCGTTACACCTCATCAAAGTTGCGCTAATTTAAATAAATTTGCTTGCAACGTCTTTTCTACTACAGTAAACTATCATGTCCCACCCCTATAGAGAACAGGTTACTAGTGGGAGTAATGCCCCGTATCCCGTGGGTGATGATTTATTGACAAACGACGCCTTTCGTTATCCAAATGACAGTACCACGGTTTCCAATAGTCGTCAAGCATCCACCATTCAAATGGTGAATGAAGACACGTTCAGTAACGTTGGCAATGGTTTTGGCGATGTATCGTCCAATCAGCAACCAAGCAATAATGTTGCTGATGGCGGTAACATGGTGGATAACCATGGAATGGCGCAACCTAGCTTTCCTAATGATTACAACCAAGCACAACCTTCGAGTCCAAAGTTCGTTTCTTCATCCGATTATAACACTTCGGTAAATTCGGTCACCCATTACTCGCCCAAGTTTTCCTCAACTACCAACACTGCCAATAATCTAGCATCTGTCAGTTTGTCAGCTAGTTCAAGTGTGACAAATTTGAATTTAAATGACCATTTACCATCCATCCCCAAATCAACCTCAGTTGATTCCAAATATTCCAAATCGGAAACCAATTTATCAACACCACAAAAAGGTTACCATAACCCTAATTCTTCATTTGGTGGCCACAGTAGATCGATCAGTTCTACATCGTCATTCTTCTACGATAGAAGCGATAATGCTTCCATGGTAGATTTCTCTCAAAATCTTATTCAACAATATCTTGGTTCCAATTCTCCCCATTTATTGCCTAGAATTAAAACGATTGAGTTATACAGAAAAAATGCCAAAAAATCAAGCGATCCTTCCGTCATTTTTCAATATGCTCAGTATATTTTACAAACGGCTCTCTTGTTAGAAGCAGATATTGCTTCGTCTTCTAATTCTTCGCCAAAAGACTCACCAAAGGCTCAAAATAATAGAAAACCTCCAGCAGGAAAAGCTGAAAACGAATATATGGATGAAAGTAGATTGAAACTTCAATTAATCAAGGAATCAGTCTATTATTTGAAAAAATTATCGGATAAAGGTTACGCAGAAGCACAGTATCTTTTAGCTGATGCATACTCTTCCGGTGCTGTGGGCAAATTAGAAACCAGAGAAGCTTTCTTATTATTTGTTCATGCAGCCAAACACGGCCATATTGAGTCAGCTTATAGAACCAGTCATTGTTACGAGGAAGGGCTAGGCACTGGTAGAGATGCCCGTAAGTCTGTAGAATATCTTAAAATTGCTGCTGCAAAAAATCATCCTGCTGCTATGTATAAATTAGGGATATATTCGTTTTACGGTAGAATGGGACTTTCCTCTAACATGGATACGAAGAAAATGGGAATTAAATGGTTAACCAGAGCTTCCAACGTTGCCACTGAATTAATTGCAGCAGCACCTTTTGAACTAGGCAAAATTTATTTTGATGGATTTAAAGATATTGTCATTGCCGATAAGCAGTATGCATTGGAATTATATTCACAAGCAGCAGCATTGGGCCATATAGAATCAGCTGCAATCTTAGGACAAATGTACGAAACGGGAGATATTGTACCACAGGATGGTAACTTATCCATTCATTATTATACGCAAGCAGCATTGGGAGGTGACACAGATGCAATGTTGGCTATGTGTGCCTGGTATCTTGTTGGATGTGAACCGCATTTACCAAAAGATGACAATGAAGCTTTTGAATGGGCGAAAAGAGCTGCTAATTGTAATTTAGCAAGAGCCCAATTTGCATTAGCCAATTTCTATGAAAAAGGGATTGGTTGTATTAAGGATTCATCCGAAGCTCAAACATGGTATGCCCGAGCAGCTGAAAACGGTGACGAGAAATCTATAGAGCGTATCACGGATCAGAAATTAGTTACTCAATTGAAGAAAAAAAGAATACGTAACAAGATTAGTTCCAACAGAGTAAACACCGACGCCAAAGAAAAAGATTGTGTGATTATGTGATTTATTGCGTTCTATTCGCTATGTATTATGTTATGAATTTAATAAAACACTAAATACTCAATAAAATCCAAGTTGTCTTGGTGTATTTGTCACATCCGTCTGAAACTGCAACTGCAAAAGTTCACATTATCATTTCCCCATATCCCCACTAACTTTTTTTACGTGGTCGTATTAATGCTAAAGAAAAACAGGGGACTTAAATAGTTATAGAATGCTATGCACAAGCAAAATATAGAAAATCAGGAAACTACAAAATGTGATCTAAAGGGCGAAGCCTGTAGCATTATATAATGTATCTGCCCAACCTACATAATATAGAAACCACCTTTTGCTGCTCTATATATGATCATTAACGGTTCTGTAGTAACGAGTGACTACTAATAGTACACGGCTGCAAATCAATTTTGCAGCCAAGATTCTATAACTCTCAACCACCGAACCGACCAATTTACCAAAGCGAAACTTTCCAATATACGACCTGACTGTACCTAAGACAACATACACCATTTATCCATATTTAATCGTGTCAGGAACATTTCATGTACGATTTTGTCCTATGAATTATTTTCCAGGTGTATTTCTTATTTGTTGCCTTGCTCCTTTTTATCCCCTCATGCTTAATTAGTTTCATTTTTTTAAACAGTTTGATGAAAACATCAATCCAAATAAATATGGGAATTGTTCTCATCGAATAACTGGTGCGTGCGAATTGGCGTGATGAATGGAAACTTCGAAGGTCTACGATGGCTGAGGCCCGATTCACCAGATCATTTACCTACAGCCCGGTTACGTCATACATGCAGCAAATATGCTTTGCATTGGAATTTCAAACTTCGAATTGTACTGCTTATTTTGATTGCCACAAGGAGGAGGTGTCAACGGGGTCATTGGTTCGGTTGATGGTGAATCGACGTAGTGCAATTGATTTAAATATGGATTGATCCCATTTTTAGATTGTTTTTTTTACTTCATTATTAATATTTCATTATGTCTGCAAACGATTTCTATTCTTCTGGTGATAAAGGTGCCTATCAAGGTAACCAACAACAACAACAACATAATCAAAACCAACAATACCAACAAAACCAAGATGGTCAAAGTGGTGAAAGAGGACTTTTAGCTGTATGTATTTCTTATTTGAAAAAATGGTATTTTCACTTTGCAGAAATGAAGTGAATGGCTCTTCCTATTTACGTGCATTAGGTTTAGTTACTAACAATTTAGACCGTAGGTGGAGGTGTAGCCGGTGGATTTGCTGGTAATAAGTTAGGAGGTAGTCACTCTACTATTTCTTCAGTGGTTGGTGCCGTCGCAGGTGCTTTCATGGCCAACAAAGCTGAGGATAAATGGGATGAACATAAAGACAATAAGAGACAAGAGCAACAAAACCAGTATAACCAAGGTGGAAACAATTATGGTGGAAACGACAGAAGAGACGACTATGGTAGAAACGAAAAAAGAGACGACTATGGTAGAAACGAGAGAAGAGACGACTTTGGTGGAAGAGGGGGACATGGAGGTGAGGGAAGAGGAGAACATGGAGGAAACCACGGAGGAAACCATGGAGGAAACCATGGTGGTGACCGTCATGGAAATGATAGAAGAGACGACTACGGTAGAGACCAAGGAAGAAACGACAGATGGTAACCAGTCTCACATCCAAAATTTATAATTCAGTGTTAACAGAACGTTTATAGGTTAATGATTTATATTGACGTTTGTACCAGAATTCAACACTTGTAAGTTTGCATTATTATTAATGCTAATATTCTATGTATACGTTATTCTATAAATGAACCATTGGGACGTTAACCTCGTGAATTATGATTATAAAGGAAGATTATAACCATTAATATTGATTAATATCAATTATTATGCTAAATATAACTGGCCCTATTCGACCTTTTCTGATCCATTACTTTCAATATTTCGTGCTGCTCCATCTTCAATCAGGTTAAAGCTGTTTAACACCGACGATGGTGAAACCATTCTAGGAAATTTAGAAGGCGAGCCTGGAATAAATGATGGAGTTATGCTAACTGATCTGTTGGAACTTATGCGTGGTATTTGTGAATTTGGTAATTTCATGCTGGCTTGTTTGTTCAACAAAGGCAACTTCGATTCCAGAGTACTATCAGCGCTTTTCAAGGTTATGGATAACCGGCGATTCGAGAATTTTCCATTGGTTAGATTCGGATCTGAATTGAAAGCTGTTGCATCATTTTCTAACTGTTTATTTACCACTGGTGATTCAATTGTTGGATCGAACTGAAGATCAAGTTCAGTTGACATATCAAGAATAGTATGGTTAACCATTGGAGAACTATTATCATTAGCAACTCCTTCTCTGAACTCTTGTTGAAGAGTTGTGTCTTCAAAACTAAAATCACTCTCCAACATGGATATATCACTTTTGGGAGTGTTCCACCGGACCTTTTTCGGTTTGAGTTTCGTTATTGGTTGTTCTTTTGTAGTCGATGACATACTAGAGATTCGTTTAGGATTTCGAGGAGCTGTTTTCAAAGGTGAATGTGGTCGTTTGAGATAATTACCATTAATTGTATTTGCATCCACTTCCTCTAATTTATCTTGCATAAATGAAGATGTATGCTTCTCAATGGCAACATCAAAATCACCTCCATTCAATTGTTCTAGGAATGTCACCAATTTCGTACTAGTGCTATCATTTAATACCCTAATTAATTGCTGAGGTATAAATTTGAATTCTTGTAACAGGTGCAATAAGTAATCAAATAAAATAGAAGAGTAGAATAAAACCTCTCTTTCGAAACACTCTCGTTCCTTTTGAACGAACTTTGTAAATATTTCTGACATACCGTCAGTCCAACCTTCTGATTCTTTTAATCGCTTTAAAACATGTTGTGAACTTTCATTGAAAATATAATCAATTTCGTTGGGTTGTGAATATTGTGATTCGAGTTCTTCAATTTGCAAATCAATTTTCGTGATAAGTTGTTCACAGAGATCCACCACTATATTGTAATGACCGTTAGAGGGAACCTGTGTTATTTCATAAAGTACAGTATCTATATCAATTCTTTGTAAAAGTAGTAACTTACGCTTAGCTAGTATAAAATACTTCTTCCATTTTTCGGTTGTTTGTTTATCAATTGAAATTTTAATATTGTCTATTGATTCAAGCACAGATTCAATGCACTTGGAAACGCAGTTTCGCTCCTTTTTTATCTCTTGTTCGACAATACCAGATTCTCGATCACGTAATTTTTCAATTTCTTGCTTTTGCTCGGTTATCATCTTCAAATAAGATCCCACATGACGATCCAAGTTGTGTTTATTTCGTATTAATTTAGTTTTAATTTCCTTAGCTCGGTCAGCATACTTCAATGTGTTTAAAGTTTCATCATAATGCGCAGAAGAAGGTGAAACACAAACTATCATAACCGTCTTGCAGTTTCCATCAAGTGAAAATTTTAATAGTCTCGTCAACTTGGAATCTCTATAAGGGATGTGATTCCGTCTTCGAGGGTCGCAAAGAGCATTAATGCAATTTCCCAAAGCTAGTAAAGATTTGTTTATATTAGCACCTTCATTTAATCTTATTCCTCGGTTTTTAGTGGCAGCAGCTCGTTCACTGCCAGCAAGATCAATTATTGATAATGTTGCAAAAGTATGCAGTTGAGAAATATCGGAGATTTTATCTCGTTGAACAACATTAATTTGTAATACGGCATGTGATCTAGAGGAAGTGGAGTTTGCATCCGTTGGAGATGTGATTCGATTGGAGTTTCCAATTATCAACAATTCCATGACTTCCTCTACGGATTTTGGCAGATGATTCAGTAAATTGGAAACGGAAATCTTTTGATTGAGATCTTCACGAAGGACTAATTTTTTATGGTCAATTTCTGGTCGGAGTAGATCTCTAATAGTTTCATTATATATTTCCAAGAATGATAGGCTCACGTCAAATATTTTTGTTTCCGTCAACATCTCTATTTTCTTATATAATTCTTGCATGGTAAGGAAAATGACCCCTGGGTCCTCATGGGTTCCCAGAATTGTATGAGTTTTCCCACACCCGGTTGCCCCATAAGCAAATACCGTTGCGTTGAACCCATCAAGTACCGAATCTAACAATGGTCTAGTAGTATCCAAAAAGATATCTTGTTGGCTAGCTTTTTCATCAAAGAGTTTATCAAATACAAATCGGTGCTCTCTTATTCGAGATGTAGCCTTTGGAAAGGCATTTCTTTGCATTTGAGATAATGGATTTGTCTCCGGTGGGTCGAAAATCAACATTTTATCATCGATTACATCGATAATTTTCCGGATTCCTCGAGGGTGCAGTCGAGACTCACTGGGAGTATTCTTGACGAAGGAACCATTGCTAACGAAAAACACATCGTTTTCCTTCTGAATTAAGTTATTCTGTTCATTTGCAGTAAACGGTCTCACTCTAACCGCTACCGAGATGGACGATTCGCGAGTAGACCCGCCAGAAGTTTGTTCTACAAGTGGGCCGGAATCAATCCTGGACATGTTAGAACAATCTTATCTCTCGCTACTGGCTAAGGGTGACTAAATTTACCTCAATTAACTGTACAATTAGAATCGATAGTGTTGCAAATTCAGGTATGCGATTGAGATCAAAACATTCATCGCGAACTGCATACATACGCGTAGGGCCATACTATGGAGCAACAGTAGTGAAACAGGAATCGATGAAGGAATGGCGAGGATCAACGCTGTAGAAGTAGACGTAGAGGTAGAACTAGAAGCGAAAATAGAGGGAATGGTGAGATTTCACAAAATGGCTTACTTCTCCAAATTGGATGGTTTTCAATGCCTATGTCTATTAGATATATAAGCTTCTTTATTAGAGATCATAGTGTACAATTATATATAGGTGAGTAGCTGTAGGCGAAGCCAGGGATGTAAGGTTGTTTGGTACGTTTGGTAGGATTAGTAGTCGTTAGCATGGTTGCGAGGGTTGCAGTGTATGGGATGTATATGGTGGATTGTGTCTAATTTGGCTAGTTGGAAGGTCCACTTTGGTGGGGTTTATGGTCGTAGAATTGTCAATATTCGCGAACCTAATGCTTCTCTACTGGCGCCCACCAATTCATTGGACAACAATATAGCAACGTTTTGAGGGATAAATTATCAGGGTTTTGGATGTGGCAGTAGACAGTCTGCATAATGAAAATGCGTTTACTCAACCTTTAAATGGTCAATTTCATCATCTGTATCTTCATCATCACTTCTAACATCTTCCGCACCGGTTCCTGTGACGACTTTGTAAGCGACCTTAACAATCAAATACATCCAAACTATAGTGATGACTTGTAACCCACCCAATAATGAATAGAATACATCGAAAACTAGTGGAGTCCAACATCTGGTGGTCAAATCACCCACTGAACAAAGTTTACTATCAGGCATTAATATTTGGGCTCTGGTGACGGCATGGTAAAATAAAAAGTTATATAATCCATGTCTTAAAATGACCCAACTTACCAAGAAGAATATAAACATAAAATCACAACTCTTTCTATATCCTGCGTATTTCAACATTTTAGCCAAAGATAAAATGATATCAACAGAATCCATAATCATCAATATTAAATGGCCAATGTTGACCAAATAGTAGTAATATGAGCCAATAATTAATAATAACGTAATAATATGATGGCTAAACATTTGATAATGATCTTTTCTTGGTAATTCAATATTTAAAACGAAAATTTGTTGAATCCAAAATGCAATTGAAATTAAATAAAACCGTTTGAAACTGGCAGTTAATTGATTATGGGGCCAATCGAGGTAAAGGTTATCGAGATTTAAAAAATAGCTGGAATGGAAATATAAATAAAGGCCATAAGTGAACGATGCTGAATAATACAAAAATGACCAACCTTGTTCGGCAAATCTAGTTTTGGCCTTTTGAGATCTGATATTACAAAAAGTATGAGCAAATGGATTTAAAACAAATTGCATCAAAAAGCTTCGTAAGAAGGTCAAGAAAATAACCCAATGGATAGCATAGTAAATATCATCAATACCTATGTCGTACACTGGACTTGCCGCTGTAGGATCATAAACATATTGAAGATGGATAAATTTCCTCGTGTATTTCGTTAAAGGTTCATATAAAAAATGCACCAAGTACAACCCTAGTAACAAGAATCTGGAGATAGAGATCTGGTTCCGCTCAATTGATGCCAAGTACGAATTCTCATATATGATTGTATGTTTGGCTTCCTTCTCCAATGTCATCATAACAACTAAAAATCAAACCTTATAGTGACAGCTGTTGTATGATAAATGATTTTATGGGATTATGATGTATGACAAATGATATATTCAAGACAAATGTTTTATAATTGATCTATTCCTCCAAAAAATTCCTGATCCCTCAAAACTTTCCAGCTTATGTCATTAACTTTAAAGATTTCCCTTTAAACACGTACAGAAAACTTTTCCTATAAAAATTTTCATCCTAAACAGGTAAAGTCTCGAACACGTGATAGTCCTCCACCAAAATTTCACTTACCAACACTAACAAAGTGATCTGTACCACCAACAAAGACAAAAGGCAAACTCCAGCGAGTCAGGGTAGCGAACGAGGTAGGGAGTAAGGGTGCTTTTGTTATGTAAGGGTTCTTATGCCAACATCGGTGGGATTCTTGGTATTTATTGCATGGGCAGTTTTTGGTGGTAGTAGAGAGAGCACCTGGCCGCAGTGCAGTAGACATTTTAAGCCGTGCTATTCGTAATACCAAAATATTTCCTTTTAGAAACTTACCCCATAGAATCATTACCGCTTTGAGTATTGCCTGATTTTGAGCTACAGTTAGCCTTGCTTGGTTACAATCTGGATTTCCAAGAGTACTGACTTGAGATAGCAGTGTTGAGGTGCTCAGTTTTCTGATAGGCAGGCGGTGATATTCCTTAGTTGTACCTGAGGTAGTGGAGATTCGGATTCTTGTGCGCTATGTAATAATCTCCTGTGAACGCAATTGTACTGACCGATGGTGACATATAGCAAGAAATACTGCATTCTTTCAATTCCAGCATATTCCAATGGTATGCCACAAAAAGTAGTCGCACTTCATTAACATCTATAGCATCTGAAGAATCAGCAGTAGGAATCTCACCAAAGTAGTTGGATTGTGATTAATATAAGCTAATGGGTCTGTTGTAGTTTATTGACACAATTTAGATGTGTCTAATACAAGCTAATGTGAACATATATTTGAATATGTCATATATGCATCAGCTAAATCAGCTTTGGAAATAATACTTACGGCTGAAATCTTCAAAATTGTAGTAACTTAAGAGCTTCAATCGGTAGTACTTCTACTTACTATTGTAAATGCACTGAAGCACTCATATGAGATGCTGCCACTTAAATATTTACCAGTAAGTGCTATTATTCTGGCAATAAGGTAAACAATATTAATAGAATATGACCAATTGCTTGAGCATAACCCTCCACATTAATACCTGAGCGGTTCAACTCTTCCCTCACCACGAAGGTCACATAAGCACGACGCCAGTTCTATCTCCTTCTACAAAGGTAACTCCACATTGAAGATTAGTTTGTCAGATTATCTACTAAGAAGCATCATCTGTAGAGCCTTTTTAACTCCAACTTCATTGTATCTGTTCCAAACAACATAGACATTAATCATGTCTTGCATTGCCTCCACAACCTCGTCAAGGTTAATATGGGACTGCGATAAGAAATTCATGAATTTGTTGATTTTGATTGTTTCTTCATCAAGTTTAGTGCCAGAAAAATTTGCATCCAAATTAACTTCATCTTTAGATTTGGACATGTCAATGCTATCAGACATTCCATTATTATTGCCATTGCTTTGCAGACCTCCGGTGTTAACCAAGGTCATTAGATCGTCAATATGCATGTTATGTTTATTGTTATTCTGAATGGAGTTTTGTCCATTGACCCCATTTTCATTATTGCTAGTAGCAAGATTACTTTCACTACTACTTTCGTTGGATTGACTCATGTTACTGGTAGTACCTTTGTCCGTAGAACCCCTTAATTCTGCCAAGCTTTTCTTCAAGACAATTGTGATATAGATAGCGGCAATGCTTATGATGTGGGGAGGGAGAAATAAATGTAAATCCGTAACATAGCTATCGTTTATCAATGACCATGCATTCTGCAATTCGTCGTCCGTTAGCTGGAAACCGTAAATGGCGATATTATTCAGGAGATAGTCTCGTATTTGAATCAACGATTTATAAGGATGATGTAGGAATAAGTAAGAGTCCATTTCTTCTATCAAGTAGAATTCAAATTCCGCCAATTTGGTGATGTCCTGCGGTATATACTCTGGCCATAGATTTCTAGCTTCGCTCAAGATCAATCGAATGTGCTGAGGACATTCCTCTACTTTGCAAGCGACATAAACACATGTAGTAACGAGAAGATACACATTGATCTCTTTCAACAGCACTCGAGTCAAGAACCGGATCAAATAAATCTCTCCCGTGGCCAATGCCACTTGTCTAATATTCAACCTTCTACCCAACTTAATCAAGAGAGTATGTAAATATATCCTCATGTTATAGTCATATTGAATAGAGGGCAAGTCCTTGATAAGACCATTTTGAATCATCTTCCTCTCCAACAACAACACCTTTCTCCGTGCCTCCAACAACTGAGGCTTGCTTAATTGCCATTTCGTCCTCTGGGAAGAAGTCCAATAGTCTGCAGACATTGATTCAATTCAAGTACCAATCGGGTTTTTTGCAACTTTTCACCCAACAATCAAACTACAATGCAATAACGGTTCAACTGATCTTTTAACGAGGTGCAAAGATCAATTGTCTACTAACTTTTAGGTGTTGAAAACGTAAAATATGTATCGATTAGTAGCACGAATTTTTAGAGTGAGAGATCCGCATTGGTCCAGCTAGAAATGGAAAATGGCAACTACAAGACTTTTCTTATAGAAAATATGGATTTGACTAGATAAACGAGTAAATATAGATGTAGTTATGGTGGTTGACTGTTTTTCGAAAGAATAAATTGAAAAGCTTTGAATTTAGTACCAGTTCTACCAGTTGCTGAGAATAGTAACATTTACAAGCGAACGAGTTAAAATGGAGCAATATATTGGAACAGGTTCGTTTAGTCCAAGAGAGAAAGATACATCGGATAATACGACTCGGTGGACAAAATTGTCTTTGAATTAGGAATGCTGAATATTTATTATGGTAGAAATCATTATGGTAGAGATCTATGTATTAGAGATCATAGTGGTAGAATATCATGTAGAATATTACATGTAGAATATTGACAACCAAAGCAGATACTGGCGAGGTTTTCTACTATTTAGTATTGCCCACAATCGATTATCCTCACCAGATCAATTGGTTTTTCTTGCTTTGTTGCCACGAGTGCAAGCTTGTCGATTGTTTCGTACCCCCTTCAATTACTTTTCCAAAAACAACATGTTTCCCATTCAAATGGGGCGAGTCCTTCAATAAGATGAAGAATTGACATCCATTTGTATTTGGTCCGCTATTGGCCATAGAAACGTAATACTTGATATCTAAATGGTTAGTATAGTGCTTAGGCTCTACGCTTGAGGGTATTACTTACTGTCATATTTGAAGGATTCATCTTGAAACCTGGTACCGTAAATACTCTTACTACCAGTTCCATTACCGAAAACAAAATCTCCACCTTGTACCATGAAATTCTTGACAATTCTATGAATAATGCTATTCTTGTAACCAATGGGTACTCCGTTCTCTTTATATTCTCCAGTACACAATTGACGGAAGTTTTCCGTAGTTCTATAGTTAGTATAACAGAGCCAATAGCTACAAAAAATACTAGCATCCACATGTTTTACACATCCAATTCATACAAACAAGATGCAAAATGGCCCAAGTGGTTGCTTCTACCTAGTAATTTCACTAGAAAAGGCACAATAATGTATATATAAACATATCCAACGGGATCTGTAATTAACTGCTAGTGAATAATATGAATTAACACTTACAATGGTAAATCATTGGTAAATAACTCAATTTTAACCCTAGATTGAAGTTCAGCTTATGGTTAGTTTGAAAAAGAGCTGGGATAAAATAGTCAATTCTAAAGCAAAATGACCGCAGAAAAGTCCAACATACAATTGATCTCAATCTAAAGGTTAGTAACTTGTAAAATATAGGATATTCTGCCACACATACATCTAAAAATACAATTTCATTCATCCCCACGTTAAAGTGAAAAATTATAAAACGACCCCATGTAAAGGATTATTAAAACCTCTAATTTACAGATACTCTTCCTCCGCCAACATGACTCCACCACACCCACACCCTCACACCGCGAAGACGTTCCATACTTCTAATCCAGATGCTGCTACCGCCATCGATAGAACTGTTCCCGACTTGCCTGCTGCTCAATTGAGTGATGAAGACAAATACTTCAATAGTCATGAACCGCCAACCTATTTACTGGAAATCTCCAAAGATGTGGAAGAATTCGTGAGATTTCATAAAGAAACCACTAACAAGAACATTGTTTTGGTGACATCAGGAGGAACTACTGTTCCATTAGAGAACAATACCGTCCGTTTCATCGATAACTTTAGTGCTGGTACTAGAGGTGCTACCTCGGCGGAATATTTCTTACAACAAGGATATGCTGTGATCTTTTTACATCGGGAATTCAGTCTTTTGCCGTATTCAAGACATTATTCTCATACTACCAATTGTTTCTTGGATTATATGATTGAAGATAACAATAAGGTAGAAATCAATCCGGAATATGCTGAAGAAATGTTGACGGTCTTAAGGAAATACAAAATTGCCAGAGAATCCAAAAGTTTGTTATTATTGCCATACACCACGGTCAACCAATATTTGTATACTTTAAGAACAATCGCTGAAATCTTACAAATCATTGAATGCCATGCATTATTCTATTTGGCAGCCGCCGTTTCTGATTTCTTCTTACCCCAATCAAGATTACCAACCCATAAAATCCAGTCCAATGAGCAAGAAGGCGGAAAGTTGATTGTTAACCTTGAACAAGTGCCCAAATTCTTGTCGAGATTGGTAGAAAACTGGGCTCCTTCAGCAATGATTGTGTCGTTCAAGTTGGAAACCGACTCTACCATTCTTATTAAAAAGGCAAAGGCTGCGTTAGACAAGTACCAACATCAATTGGTCATTGGGAATCTCTTGCAAACTAGAAAGAAAGAAATTGTATTTGTTTATCCCTCTGGTGACGAGAAATGGATTAAATTATCCACAAAAGAAATTGCTGACGAAGTAGAAATCGAAAGCGTCATCATTCCGAATGTAATTGAAGCACACAAAAATTGGATTAACCAGCATGATCAATAGTGTTTGGTTCAATCCCCTGTTCGATACAGAATTACTGATATATAAACGAATCTTTACTTTATGATTTAACCTATAATACATATATACAATATTATCTACAAGAATGATACCCCAATACCATATTGTAATCCTTTTCTTTCGTAGTCTCTTTCGTGAACTGATAAAGGCAAAACAAAGTTCAATTCAAATCTAGCCATGGGGTGGTTGAAAAGAATCCCAACACCGTAACTAACTGAATATTGACCGGTGAATTGGCTGAAACTTGATTTGAAACTACCATCAAATGGTACTAATTTGCCAAAATTAAGGAAATTATGAATTCTAAACCCCGACTCGAGGTTATTCTTCAAATATGGAATAGGGGATATCAAGGATATACCCCCATTTAGAAAGATATCGCCTCCAATTGAAGAGTTGTAGTTCTTTGGCCCAAGTCCATTCAATGTAAATGATCTTACGTCATTTGGACCTCCGATGAAGAACCTATCGAGTATGTAACTGGTGTTGGACAATGGGAATAGTAACCCTCCTTTGTTGGAGATGATGATGGAATGATTCTTCACTGGGATGGAGATTTGTGATTCGAAAATCGACTTTACAAACGGTGTTTTGCTATACTTTGCCAACCCATTGTACTCCAATCCTAATCTTAAGAACTTACCTACAGTCGGTAAATGTTGATTATTACGACTGTCGTAAGTGCAATTATAAATTACCGAAGATTTGATATTGGAGCCGGATTGAACTAGCACATCATCAGCTTTGGAAGATTGATTATCCAAAATCTTCCAACAGTTCTCAAAACTTAGATCATGATTGATACTAGATTTGGACTTATCAAATTGACTGTAGAATTTTGTGGTCATACCTTTTAAATGTACTTGACTATTGATCCAGTCAAACTTTCTTGTATTCATATAAATGGAATTTTCCATGATGAAATCTGCATTGCTTGCAATGGGTTGGTTGTAATTCAACAAGTAACTAGAACTTGTTTTCGTACCGCTGACAGCGTCAAAAGTCAAGTTTTCTCCTCCACCGAACAAATTCCTAAACTGAAATTGAATGTATCCATCACCTTCTCCGTTACCGATATTAGTACCAGTTTTAGCGTAGAACTTCTTAATTGGCACAATGTTAAAGACTGGAACTAGATGGAGGGTCTTGGAATTGGAAGTGCTCCAATAGGAAGGTTTCACTGGTTGTAATGAAACCAACAAGTTTTCTACTACATTTAGTTTTATAAAAGATTTCGAGATCGATTCCAACTCTTGCAACATCTTGCCCAAAGTAATGGGACGGTTATCGCTAATCAAGGAAGCAAATTGGGACCGCAAGAAGGAATCGCGGAAGTCTTGCGAATTTGTTATCTGAACATTGGTTATCTTGATTGGTTTGGTATCATGTTGCTTAAACAATTGCTCCAAGTACTGCTGATTCTGTTTCACCATCAAATCTTGCTTTTCATTGAGCAATTTTTCGAGGTCTTTCTCCAATTTTGTCTTGTTAGAATCGTCATACTTTGATGTAGACGATAATCTATTCATCAAATCATCATCGTGATCTAATGACATCTTTGACGTGAGAAGTAAAACTATTATTTTGCTAATGGTGGAATTTTTCACGCACTCACTACAACTGGCCCTAAGTATGGTGAAATTTAATCTTCAGTATATTACAACATATTACATAGTATATATGGTTAGTACAGAGGGTGGTATTGGTACTACAGTAAAGTATCCTTGAGAAATTGTAGCAATTGTGGCAGAAAAGGATTTGGAAATGGTGTTCTGTCAATGGTGGAATACCAAACGTTATACTTCTGGTGCGAAAGTGAAAGTGTTTCGTAGAGACAATACTCGGTCTCTATTGCAACAAAGCGAGTTCCTGCAATTCTTGCACTTCTTCTATCAGCGTTTTTGTATATCCAATTGGCCAATAGGTAAAAAGGCTCGGTAACTTGCAATCGACGTAAGCATATTCGTTTCTTGTCATATTGTAGAAATGAGATGGGTATCATTGTGGGATCACTCTGGAGGTGAAATTGCAACATGTGGGATATTATACAATGGAGGTGATAGAAATTCTGACTGTTCATTCACATAATTTGGATTTATCTTCTTTTCTCGTTCTTCTTCTTCAAGCAACAATCTAATACACTCTTTCCCAGCTTCGGTTTGGAAATGTCGCCTTAATGCATCGGCCCTGGCAAATTTGCGGCCACATCCGTAAACACCACCATCTTTCAATAATCCTTTGCAGTGAAACTTCTTCTCTCCCGTGTGTAAATCTTCATGACGTTTCCTATCGTGCTGTCTGGCAAAAGCTTTGCCACAAACACTACATATGAAAGGTCTTTCATCCGTATGAGTACGTAAATGTGATTTCAAATTGTATGGTCTAGTAAATCTTTTCTCACATAAATGACACGCATAAGCACTTGGATGTTTCTGTGTTCTTTTTGAAGACATATTTGGTGACGCTAATTCCAACATCTTCTCTCGGGAACTGACTCCATTGGAATATTCAACATCTTCCAGATCATCTTCCAGCTTTATTCCAAGTGATTTAATCGAACTAGTTGAACCAGAACGAGAATGGGTTTTGTTTGAATGTGACTTCTTACGCCCTTTCTTTATAGATTGAAATTCTTCCGGCTTCAATAGTTCACCATTATCGTTGTTGCTATAAACACTACCTGGGGATTGGGCTCGATGATAACCGTCTGGGGCCAAATTATTCGATTTGTTAATATCTTCTTCAGCTTTCAAAGGTAAATTGCTCATTGAAGAATTTCTTGAGTGTAACGAAGAATTTGCGGAAGAATTGGAAAACAAACTAGGAGTTCTTGCAGCGATAATTTCAGGAGCTTGGTCAACGGAAATGATAATTTCATTTTCATTATTTTGAAACAGTTGGTTATAATTTGATAGGTTATTTTCAGTTAGTGCCGTATCAAATTCATCAAATGGCGAAGACTTAAAATTCCCATCTTGAGAGTATGGTTGGTTCTGGTAGTATTGGTCATTGGACTGAAATTGCTGGGATTTCTGTTTATCGAAATCTTCAAAATTGAACAATGGCGGTTGACTAAAAGTATTTGGCATGTCATGCATAGGATTTGCATTATTGTTAACCTGAGCTTGGTGACTGAGATTCACCAAATTTGCATTGGAAATGGATCCTCCCAAACCAATTTCGTACTCATAACCATCCGACACATCAATAGGCGGGTTTTGGTTAGCGGAAACTTGAGATACGTTATCATAATAAGGCGAGTTTGGAGTTGAATTATCGGAATATATCGAATTGTTCGAGTAAACCGAAGGGGTTTTCAAATTCTGCCCATTACTTTGGGAAATAGTTGTGGGTGATAAGTATTCTGGCGAAAAAGCTTCATTTATCATGTGGTTTCCATTCAACGCTAATGAATTTGTCGTCAAATTGGTATCGATATTAAGATGAGTAGTGGAAATCCGGGGCAAAGAGAGCGCCTGGGGTTCTGGGTCATCGTAATATCCATTATTATGGGGTGTGTTCGACAATACATCACTTAAATAGTCATTATTGCTTGGTTGCTGTTGGTTGAAATCCAAATCTTGTGGATGGTAGCTAGTCGCTAAATCACCTGGTTGATGAAATGGGGGGACATTGGAATGGCTAATATCGAAGGAAGGTATTTGATTCAAACCATCCAATTCCGACGACGATAACTGCAATATGTTATATAGTTGCTCTTGGTTGGGATTATTACCAGGATTAGACATTTCGAAGCAGCACTGGAACAGGAGAAACGTTTACAGTTGTCAATAGTTATATGTGAGGAAATGGTATTTCTATAACTCAACCCAACGATAAATAAGCAGCGGCCCTATCAACTACTCTAAACAAGATAAAATATAACCAGCAAAGTAATCTGTTTGCAAGATTATAATATAAACTTCAATTCAGGTGGAAAGATGAAGGTATGGCATACAATCATGTAGATTGCAGATGAAAGAATGTATAAATGTTGTCGGCGTAAAAGTAGCGGGAGTACAGGTCAAATGTGAGGCCAAAGTTCCAGTAAAATTGAGAACGAGAGCAAAAGAAGCGTAATCTTGCAGTTAATCAAGACAAACTTGCAGTAAAATCAGTATGAAATTGATCAAGTAACCGGTACGTTGTCGTGCCGTGATTGCGAGATGTCGTGCGGGTTCCGTAAATTTAACCGATATAAGCTTTTTGCCCCGTTGGTTCCTTAGCAAAGTTCAAGCTTAGTTGAAGGGTTATAGATTTTGCAAAGGGATGATGACAATATGGGGAATCGGGAGATTTTAAGTGATTGAAATAGCTGTAATCAGCGTTGGCTAAATCGGGGTTTCCCCTATGCTGCAACTATGGCGATTGATGTGTGATGGATATGGAAATTTTCTATGAAAAATTCGGCGCAGTTAGCAAAATTGATGATGAGTACCTGATGGATGAGCAAATTAAAACTAACCATGAAAGTATTTTTCCATGCTGAAAAAATACGACACAATATTCGTATTTGTTTTAGTTTTAGTTTTTGACTGGTGACAAGAAGTTTAAACATTGGGTACTGCCGTTTGTGTGGCACTCTGGGTCAGTTTTTACAATTTTTCATTTCTGAGGGTAATCTATTCAGTAATGTTGATGTATATATGAAGGCGAAAGGGTTGGGAAGTTTATTCATGATTAGCGTAGAATTGTAGTGCTCATGGGTATGGTAATCATCTCTTGATGTGATTATTTATCAATCGTCTCATTATTTCTTTTATTATGCCCAGATTAAAGCTTCTATTAATAAACTAACATAAAATGGTGTTAGCTATATACAAATTACTTTAAGAGGGGACACCTAATTAAACCCCCTCGCATGTCCTTTGAACACACAATGTTTGTAAATTACTTGGTACCGTTCTTCTATAGGAATTGCTGATCTCTGTAAACTGCTCCTTGATATTTCAAATCGAGAATCTAACCACTGTGCTAAATATAGCATGAATATAAAAGAATGAACTTAATTGCCTTTAGTTACTAACGTAAGGGGATCCTTCTTTTGAGCTTAGCGCTATCGTGTCTTATCTTGGCCATAGAAGCTAGAAATTTGTGTAGCCTCCCCAGCTAGAATTAGAAAATAAGATATTTGGTGTAAATCAAACAATTTTACATGATTCAGTGACTTTGTTGAAAACAGACAATATAGTTGGATTCTGATTTGAACTGCTAAGAAGTGATAGAAAACCATTATCTGGGTTACAAGAATTTGCCCACGGATTCTGTATTTTTTTGCACCCAAAATCAATTTTCTCTAACTAACTTTAATTGCAGCTCCTCGTATACATCTCATGTATGGAAACAATGCACAGAATCACGAGTAACACCTATTCTACCAATGAAATGTCTTGATCTTTTATTTACTTTAAATCATACTTCAAGAAAGGACAATAAAAAATTGGTTTCTCTTCTAATCACCCAGCTAAAATTTTGCCAACAGTAGCAGTATTGGTTAGTTGCAAATCGACAACAATATGCCAAACATCTGGAGCAAATGTTTTCACTTTTTCAAGATGCAAAATAAGATTGTCGTAGTTCTCTTTAGCGAACTTCCTTAAAATTAGTGCTTTAAAGTTATTAAATTCATCAAGATGGACATTTTCATGAATGTGTACTATTGGCGAACCAAACGTACTATAATTGTGTGCCAATTCTTGAGCTAATGTCCAGGAGTCTTGTGAACTAGGCAATAATCCCAAATTTATATGACTAATATTTAAAGTATTATTCGGAAATGTTGACAACCTCTGAACCATATATTGGTTATCCTCTTGAAACAAAAACACATTAATACCTCGGATTCTTAATTGTTGATATATCGAATAATTAAATTCATCATCTTGTTTAAATACTATGTAGTTATTAAACTTATTGTGTTTCAATGCTCGTGTAAATCCTTCAATCGACCAAGGATTTAATTCCCATCCGAACAATTGATCTGCTCCAGATTTCAAGTATGACAACGAAAAGTATCCTATACCACAATACAAATCAAAAACTACCGTTGACTTGATATTTGCCAATTTTAGTACCCTTGCTTTTTCTTTTATATTTCCTCTAGAAAACATAGTATATTTAGGTGCCCAAGATTGAAATATTCCATTTTGTATTACAGTGCACCATAAAGCTTGGTTGAAATCATTTGTTGTTGGATGAACCCACATTTCCTGCGTTGGATCTGGGCCGAAATCACCGTATATTGGGGTGATATTGAAGGGCCGTCTCATAACATCAGTTTCAATAATTGGTTGATTTATAGCAACATGGGTCAATTTAGCCAAAGAAAAAGCTTCAATGTTTTGTAAAATGTATTGGAAAAACTCATCTCGATCAATTTCTGACAATAAACCTTTCCATTGCTTATCATTAAAAGAATTCAATGGGAATAGTACCATAGGCGGGTATATGGACCATTTTTTAGGTATACTTAACGATTCTAGGTCAATCTCTTCACTTATATCTACTTTTGAAAGATAATTCCTTAAAATATATTGAAAATCTGTAATGTTGGCTTCGTCAACATGAATATAATACCCATATTTGAATTGTTGCAAATATTCGTCATTTGGCAAAGACGTGAAATTGGTGTAGATGGTGAAAATTCCATCTTTTCTTTCAATTTTTTTCGCCTTGTTCAAATGATTACCACTTTCCAAGTGCAATTTTACTGTCTTGACACTTGTAGCATCGTCTACGTATAACTCTAGGAGATTCATGAATCTTTCGAAACTTGATAATCTCATCGCTAGTAATTTTTTGATATTTCTTACGTAATGAAGTGGTTGCAAAATTGCAAAATTACAAAATGGCTACAACTAATAAAAGTATGTTGAACAACATTTAAAAAATGAATGCATCAGATGAATAAAGAAACGGGTAGAATAAAAAAGGGTTTCTTGTTTGGTTATGCTCTTTGTATAAATGGGGCCATTTCGTAGCAATTGGTGAAGAACGGGAACTTGAATATCTCGAAGACTATAGATAGAAAGAAGTAGGAAGAAATAAGAAAGAAGTTGGAAACTGACACGGAGAAGTAGGAAGCTGATACAATATCAAGCGCTCGCTGATTACAAGTTTACGAACATTTTAAGAGATGTGTCACATTCTGGTAGAATAAATAATAACAACATCAACAAATACCATTCCTCTAACTTGCTATTGTGAAAATTGTCCTTCGGACTTATTCCAGCTACTACATTCTATACATTGCGAATTCACTTCCGAACACCTTGGATGTGCCATATTCGTACCATATTTGTACCATATACGTACCATATTCGTACCACAGATAAAGAAGATCGAAACTGCCGAATAAACAACATTCGAGGTGTTCAGCTGGTTTGGTTACAAATATACATTTCCTATCACTAATCTAATCCCAGCAAGTACCAAATACTTCCATCAACTTATATGAGGTTGAAAAGACTCCTGCCCCACATTTGCCCACACATATGCTCAACAACCAGGCAACTACCAAGAAAATCCATGTGACTTCTCCAAAAAGTGCCACCAACCATACATAGATATACCAATTCCCCTCTATCAATTCATTGCAACTACACTCAGCAGGTCAACCTCAAAATCAAACTGGAAATACCGGAAATAGTGGATTTTGCAATCGTTTGGAAATTTTTCTACACTTTCGCGGAGCACTTTTCCACTCGACGTTTAGGCAAATAATATAATTAATACCCTGATAAACTGTTAAAGCAGAATAGACAAGTGATTAGTCATTTCAGAACGTGGGATTGGTATTTGTTTGTTGTTGTTGAATATTAGATTGTTTTACTCATGAATTGTTAAGTGCATTGGTTCAATTTCTTCAATTTTTTTTATACCCATTTTTATTATTTTTGGTATATTTGGTGATACTTGTTAAACAACTATAGATTTTGTTTGTTATGTCTGAAATTAGTGACAACATGATAGTAATGGGCGACGCAGTCGACTCAATGGATGTGGTGACTTCGACATCTCCATCTACTGAGTCGGGAGACATGGCTGCTTCAATTCAAGACCCACAAGATAATGTAGTGGTCAATCCCGCCTCCGCTATTAATGGAGGCCGAGAAGTTTCCAATAGAATACTTTATGTTGGCGCTTTGCCCAAAACCGTTTCAGATGAGATTTTGAAAGAATTGTTTCAAACTGCTGGCCCCATTGTTTCTATTAAATTGTTAAACGATAAAAATAAACCCGGTTTTAATTATGCATTCATTGAATTCGAAAACACTCAACACGCCGAAATGGCTTTACATACGTTGAATGGAAGAATAATCAATAATTCCGAGATTAAGATTAACTGGGCTTTTCAATCTTCTACGATAAATGCCACGCAAAACCCAGGGGAATTGGTTTATAACATCTTTGTTGGTGACTTGTCTCCTGAGGTGGACGATGAATCTCTTTTTGCTGCATTTGAAAAGTTCCAAAGCTTAAAACAAGCTCATGTCATGTGGGATATGCAAACTTCGAGATCGAGGGGGTACGGTTTCGTGACATTTGCCCAACAGCAAGATGCGGAAATAGCGTTGCAAACCATGAATGGAGAATGGATCAATGGCAGAGCTATTAGATGTAACTGGGCCAGTCATAGACAAATGAATAATGGAGGAATGAATAATATGCAAGGGCAACAGCCTCGCCGTCGTAATGGTAACAACCTTCGTGGAATGAACAATGTCAACCCTGGGAAACAACAGCTACTCTTTCACAACGGTGGACTTCCAGATATGCAAAATAACGGTGGAATAATACAATCTCCGCAACAGAATAATGTTCCAGTGATGTCTCCCCAATCGTATGATATTGTCATTCGTCAAACCCCATCGTGGCAATCCACAGTATACCTCGGAAACATTGCTCATTACACCCAGCAAGCCGATTTGATTCCATTATTGCAAAACTTTGGTTTCATTGTCAATTTTAAGTTTCACCCAGAGAGAGGGTGCGCCTTTGTGAAATACGATAGCCACGAAAGAGCAGCATTGGCCATTGTTCAATTGGCTGGTTTCAATATCAACGGTAGACCATTGAAATGTGGCTGGGGTAAAGATAGACCTCCAGTGGGAAATCAGTTCCAGAATTTCAGACTCCCACAAATGTACAGACAATAGCATACCTACGTCACCACTACATCACCACATTACCCCAGTGGATACACCTCTCAAAGATGATACAACTTCAGCATTATATACCTCGATGGCGATATAACGCCCTTGTCAGTATCCATTGCTCCTTAACACCTCTAACTATATATGACGGTTCATACAATATTATTCTTACTGTTTTTCTTTTCTTATTGTTAATACATTATTATTCTACTATTAATATTATTATTACATTATTATCATATTACTACTACGTAATTGTCCCCCATTGACCCAAACTGGTTCAATTGCCTTCGCTTCCACCTCTTCTTCCTTACAATTTGGCCCTGGCAGTTTATGTAGGATTGCAACCATAGCGATGGGTGTGAAAAAATGTAAACCACTACCGCTGACTGACTAGTGAAAGATTCCATACGGCGGAAACAGAAAGTTCATTTGGTGTTTTTCTTGGTTTGACAAGCTATTCGATATTCCAGCGACAAATTTATGTTTTTAGGTAAAGTCTTTTATGGTTTTTTTCTAATTACTTTTGCTATTGCTATTTGTATTAAACTATTTGAAATTTTTCAAACATTTGGTAATCCGTTCAAACTGTTTCAATTAGGGTCGTTTTTGTCTAGAAGCTTTTGGTATTCAAACAAATCATCGCCATCTTCAACGTTACCCTTCTTAACCTTCGCCACCACTTCCTCGGCAATCTTTATCCTAAGTTATTTGTTATTGACCAAACAGGTAAACCTATTACAAATCTTTAATAGGGTGGTCTCCAGTATGAATAAGTATTCCACGAGCTCCAGATTGATCTCGTCCAAGAACTCCCACCTTCAGAGATTCGCCATGCAAAATGGTGGGGAGATTGGAGGAATTGCTAACGATGGCAATACGTGCTTTATGAATAGTGTTGTGCAGTCGCTAGCTAGTTCTAGAGAACTCTTGAAGTTTATTGATAGCTATATCGGAGCAGATATTGAATCGCCCGTAGCCAGCCCTTTGAATTTCACCATTGCCTTGAAAACGCTCATGGATAACATCAATGGATGTTATGGCAACCACGGTAAGGAGTTTTCCACCAAACCTTTACTTAACAAAATGCCTAACGGTCCGAAACAGAATTTCTTCACCGGATACGACCAAGAAGATGCTCAAGAATTCTATCAATTGGTTATGAGAATTCTTGAAAAGGAGTATAAAAAATTATCTTCGTCTAGAGTGTCTACTCCGGAACCAGAAGATAACGACACTCCACCCAAATTCATTGATATCAGTCAATTGACCAACATTATCACTGGAACTAACGAATTGGGTCATTTAGGGAATGTATTCGTCCCGGCATCTCAAGTTGATCCCAACTTAAAAGATTGCGACCATAAAGCCATGCCCGTCGAATTGGTAACTCCAGTGGACGGGATTTCCTGTGAAAGAATCGGGTGTTTGACCTGTGGTGAAGTGGGTGGAATTAGATATTCCCTTGTTTCTGGGTTGAGTCTAAATTTACCTTCGACAAAATCATACTATTCTAGCTTTGCTATTAATGACTTGTTGAACAATTGGATAGCGCCCGAGATTATTGAAGAAGTCAACTGTAATAGGTGTGGATTACTTCAGACTAGAGAGTTTTTGGTTGATAAATTGGAAACAGTGAAAGAAGCCAGCAATGAGAAATTGGTTGCACAATTTACCAGTAGAGTGGAATGCATTGATATTGAATTGGCTAAACCTCACATAACGGATGAGGTATTTGAAAGACTTTCTATCAAAACCATGATCAAGAAATCAAATAAATCAAAACAAATATTTTTGTCCAGACCTCCACCATTATTATCCATTCACATAAATAGATCTGTTTTTGATCCAAGAACATATTCCATTGTCAAGAATTCGGCAAATGTATCGCTTAAATCCAAATTAGATTTGACACCATATGTGGTGGAACCAGAAGATGTTAATATGGATGCGAGAATGCCATTTAGAGTACAAGACCAAAAGCAGCATACCAGCGGAGAAAATGGTGAAAACATCGACGTTTCAGAAGATGAACAGATCAAAAATGAAGATAGTGAAAGTTCAGATGACGAACCAATTACTGAGCAACATATTGTGGCAGCTTCGATAAGTGAAGACCCCGTTGCATCTAATCCAGCATTACTCTACAATTTGAAAGCAGTTATTTCACACTACGGAACCCATAACTACGGCCATTATATATGTTATCGTAAATTCCGTGGAACCTGGTGGAGAATCAGTGATGAATCAGTATATGTGGTAACAGAGCAAGAGGTGTTATCAGGACAAGGGTCATTCATGTTGTTTTTTGAATATGATGATGGGCATAAAGAGGTCTTACAGCAAGTATCCTCTGAAGAAGAGCAAGAACCAGAAGAAGACGGTCTGGAAACATTTTCTTCTAGCGGATTACGAAGCACCTCCGACTCAGAATCGTCTACATTTGAACGTATGAGCAGTACTCACAGTGTTTCCGTGGATGACGACAGTACTCACTTGAACAACAATAGTGAAAACGAATTTACCATGATGGAAGAGCGAGCCCTTCATTTGTAGTGGAGCCTTCCCTTGTTTCGCTGAGTCCACTGAGTCCATTCAGTCTACGCTTAACAGAGCCAGCTCTTCACTTGTAATATAGAAATTTTTATTCAAGCAAAATAAAACAACCGGATCACTACTTACTACTGCTGTAAACTGTAAATGTATATTTCTAACTTCATGGTTCAATTGAATCCCGTCATTCCTTTGTCCTCGTTCGTCGTAGTTGCGATTTCTTAGTTAAATTCGCAGCCATTGAAAAAGTGCGATGAGCATCGCCAGAAGCTAACCATGGGGAGGAAGTTAAAGGGACAGCAAGGACCCAAAGGGTTGAAAGGGGCATTGGCAAGACAGTCTGTCACTGATCAGAGTCGGAAGCAGCGAGCACAGAAAGCTGAAGCGCAAAAGAATCAGAAGGAGTTGAAGGAGAAATCCATGAAAAGTGGTGGATCCAAGAAGAAACAGCAGCAGAAACCAGCAAAAGGGTTAATACCGTTTGGGAAGGACGATAGGGTACTACTTGTAGGTGAAGGAGATTTCACTTTTGCCAGGTCTATTGTTGAAGAAGCTTATATAAATCCGGAAAACTTGATTGCTACTAGTTTCGACTCGATTGACGAGTTAAAAGGTAAATATCCCGATGTAGATGAAACCTTGTTGACGTTGAATGATTTTGGAGTCAAAGTTATGCACGATATTGATGCTACCAAGCTCGTTCAGTGCTTGAAATTGAATCCTCATAAACCCAAAACAAATAAACCTTTATTTACTGATAGAGGAAATTTGGACTATATCATTTTCAATTTCCCCCATACTGGAAGAGGTATGAAAGACATGGATAGAAACATTAGAGACCACCAGCATTTAATTCTCGAGTACTTCAAAAGCTGCAAGCAATTGTTGCAATTGGTGAATAATCAAGTACGTAATGATTTTGGAGGGTACGAATCGACAAACAATGTAGGCAAGGTTGTATTGTCTTTGTTCGAGGGTGAACCTTACATCTCTTGGGGGATCAAAATTCTAGCCAGAAGTGAAGAATATAGAGTTGAAAGATCTGGAAAATTCGACTGGGAATCATTCCCTCAATACCATCATAAAAGAACAAATGGTATTCGGGATACTACTAAACCAGCAGCCGAAAGAGATGCTCGGATGTACATCTTTGAAAAGCATGAAAAGAAGGAAGAAAAAAAGAAGGAGGAGGAATCGGATGAAGAATAGTGACGAAAACTTGCTTTCATAACCCATTAATTTCGTGCATTCTCTATATAATAATTAATAATCCCATATCATAAAAATCGTAAACATATATTGATTAATAATGGCCAATATCAAGCAGGATAAACCCTAACACATTCTTCTACTAAACAAAGTTGTTTTGTTAATGGATCCTTCACTTTACCTAGCCTCAAAAGTGTATTCTTTTCGGTGAAATACTGATCAGTGGGGGCCAACAACTTATCGTAAGGGTAAATGTTTCCATTGGGCAATTTATAAGGATTATTAAAAATGTTGGTGATTAATTGAGCGTACGGTAAGTTTTTACTTACATTATACAACTCTGGGGAACAAACAGGGCAATTATTAATCTTGTGAAGCAACTTGTAGTATTGATTTGGTCCACGGTGGACTGTATCAGTCAAGAAATTAGATTCTTCTTTAGTGGTTGCTGAAGAAACTGTAGAAGTAACAGAAGTAGTAGCTTTAAAAATCGTATTTTCCGAATTATGAAAGCATGATTTTGTTTTTAAACTTGTCAAGCCAGCTGACAAGTAAACAAACAATGGATAGTTTTTCGATATACCGTAAAGTTTGGTAAAATTATCCATAAAACACTGCGACAAACTTCTCCATCTATCATCAGATAATAGCAGTTCATACTCATGGAATCTCGGAGAGTTCATTAAAAGTGTAGTGGAATAAGATCTTGCTTCTGGGTTCAATTTGGCAGCTAAGAATAATAGTAAACCCCCTATATCCTTCATTTTATTCTGGTTCTGATGGTAATTAGTCAGACCGCTCTCTTGGTAGTTCCTTGTATTTCCAAATAAACTCAAATTGGCTTTTGAAAATTGAGTTGCTCCTGCAACATCGGCTTTATCAATTAGCGATAAGAATTTACAGTAATTGATTTCGAATTCCAAATTAGAATTAGCTTTCTTAAGAAAATTTTTGTTTTCGTTGAACCAATTAATCACTAACGACAAATCGTGGTACTCAATGATTGAAATGAAGATTTTGTTGAATGTTTCAAATAAATCAAAATCAATTAATCGATTGAATTTAGGGTTTTTCGAAGCCAAACTGTTTAATAGCACTAGTCCGACATTTTTATCTGTTCTAGTGTTTGACTTTATTAAATAATCCACAATCAATAGGTTTGTTTCTTCGCGATACCAATTGATCAAACTAGCATTCCGTAGGTCCAACAAGACATCATCGGCCGCTACGTTGAATTTGACCGTTTCTTCCTTGGCCTCGTCGTCTTGTTGATTCACAACCGTGTCAGACGTTTTAACCACTGGTGGAGTCGAAACCTTATAATTCCGTAACACCTCCAAGTTATCCTTTCTTGCTACCAATCGTGACCTCAATTCCTTATCCTTGTCAATAGCAATTTTCAATTTGCGTTGGAAGGACTCAAAGTTTCGCACTAGCTTGCTTACCATGTCCAATTTGTCCTGGTTGCTCAAGTTATCCAGGTTGATGATTTTCGTCACTTCCTCGCTACATTGTTTCTTCTGTTTCTCGATCAATTTTTGCATAGTTTTGAAGTTTATTTTGATCAATTCACTGGGAACTCGAAATTGAGCCAGCCGTGTCTGTATCTGGAAGTTTAATGAAGTGTCTGCCATGGTGTTTGTGGTTCACCCTTTTCAATTGCCATCCGGTTTCTAGAGATACGGGGAAGTAGATAAAAATGCGTGAGAAGCGAAAAAGTATCCACAATGTTGAAAATGGCTGCAAAAATGAGGATGAATTGGTGATAAAATAGTTGGTAGTTAGAAATCGATATTTATGATCTTTGATTTGGATATACAATAGTGAGATATAAATAGTTGCTTTTTCAAAATTTCTGAAATGTTTCAATTAGTAATTTTATTGGTGAGCTTTATCTCTAGCAATGCTAACTGGTGCGAAATGTGGAGCCAGTGAGGATCCCGTAGTATACCTTTACAAGAGGAATACAATGATTTGAATAATATTTAGCTTTTTTTGAAATGTTCATAAGAAGTTCTATTTTACTTTGGAACCTTCATGATTTCAGCTGATCGCTTTGAGCTGTATTGGCATATTATATTGGTAACAGATACAGAGTGGGAACTTCATTTCTGGACTACGGAATACATTTTCTAGTTTACAATGATTTTTCAATTGGTGTTATATTATAAATTAATTATTTCAATAATGTTTCTTGAACAGTAATCTTCTTATCTTTAAGATTGTAGTATAATTTCTCTAAATTCACGATCCCTTCATCAATCTCGTGGATGAACTTCCCATCGATTTCCAATGGATTTGCACGGTTAACAGCAGCATATTCATGTAATGGATCAATAAAGTCTTTTTGCACAGTTTCCCATCTTTGATAATGGAAAAATAAATTGTCTCCGTGTATCTTGATAAGATCCTGTTCGTGTTGCTGTTGCTCGAGTTTACTTGGTAATGTCTTGGCTCCCGACCATACGCCGGCAATTGCAGCAGCAGAAGCTTCGATGGTATGAAAATTCAATGCAGAGATTGCAACTCCAATAGTTGCAATAGTAGCATCTTCAATTGAAAACGTATCCTTGTAAAGACCACCAACTCTACTTAAATTCGATGGGCTATCAACAGTTATTTGATCATCCAAGAAAGGATAATGATAATGATACCCAGTAGTCAATACAATCTTATCGATATCTTTTTCAATTGTTCCATCTGCAAAATGAATTTCTCCAGTTTTAGCATCAAATTTCGTTATTTCGGGTTTGGGAACAATACCAGGAGATACCAATGCATCATTTATCCATAAAAATACTCCATGTTTTCCTCGTTTGGAATTGACAGTCTTTTTGGCCACAGGAACAACATACTGCAATATATTGACAGTAGAAATGGAACCTCCAACTACCAAGACGTTTTTATCTCTAAACTCGTCTTGAGATCTGTAAGACTTTGCGTGCAGAATCACTCCAGGGTAAGCTTTATTATATTCAGCTAATCCTTCAATCTTAGGGAACACTGGCACAGTATAATGACCATTGGATACAACAATGGCATCAAATTCTTCCTGGTACCATTTTTCGGTATTATCAATTGCATTTTTCTCCCGTACAGTAAGCACCCATTTATCATAGTCATTTTTTTCAGCTTTGATAACAGTGGAATTGAGTCTAATATTATCGTATAGATTTTCCTCTTCAATAAACAGAGAAATTCTATTGGATAATTCTTCATGTGTTAAAAAAGGATAAATCAGTCTTGCTTTATCTTTAAATTTTTCCTCTAATGGTAAATAAGAATATCTAATAAATCTAGAAGGAATATTAGTAAACAAATCGGGATAAACTCCAGAACGTCTCCATTCCAATTCCTGTAAATCATAATTGGATTGAACCACTACTGGTTTATCCTTGGTAGCACCCTCTATCCCCAGGGAAATTTCAGCACGAGGGTGAATAGTATCAGGTAAATGATAATTTTGCGAATCTAACAAGTTTTGTGGAGGAACTGGCAAATCAGCTTTCTGTAACGAAGGAGCCCATATTCCCCCTGCTTTATCTTTCTGTTCAAAAGCAACAATTTTAGAGAATGCACCATTTGTAGACTTACCTTTACCCACAGTGGAAGTACCATCACTACTGGTATGAAGAAATTCATAAAGTGCTGCAAGTCCACCAGGGCCAGAACCAATGATGGCCACAGAATTAATATCTAACTTTGTCATTTTCGCAAATCAAAGTCAATTTGAAGTTGAAACAAACAATTACAATTCGAACCATTGCTGTATCTACTTTATTTATAGTCCACTTCACTTTGGTTTCTTGTTGTGGCATTCATATCGTAGATTTACACTCCAAGATTTTGCAGCAATTGCACGTGCAGCATGTAGAGGGCAGTTTTGTTTCCAAAGAGGAAATTTGCAACACGCATTGCAATGGGTTCATAGCTCATTGCGAATATGTTTAGTAAGTGATACCTTGCTAAAAGCGATACTGTCACAAGATTCAAGCTGGTAATGGTTTCGTTAGTGCCATTTTTATTTCTTCTACTGTGGCTGCAAATTCTCGGGTCGGGAATGCTGCAATAAATATTCTTGCCTACTGTTACTGAATCAAACAATTGTGGCAACTGATTTGCTTACTCTAGAAGATAATATTTTCATGTACATTAAGATTCTAATTGTCTAACTACCACCAAGCTTGCAAATTTAATAAAATATTACACTGCAGTTTCTATCTGGCCCGAATCTAGAAATGTGGCATAAAAAAGGAAAATCATAGCAGCAAGGAGTATTCTCTCATCTTGGCTATGTTCGGTCTATAAGTAATCCTTTTTAGGCACTCTCTCCACAATATTGTGTAAATTTGATTTTGAAGAAACTTTCTTACAAATTTGCCTAGAAATCATGAACAGTTATTAACTAATTTGTTTTTTGGCATTGTATATCCAGCTCCACTCCATGTGGTCAAATTGTTGTTTTCGTAAGCATTCAAATGATTTTGAATATAATCGGCAGTTGGATATCCTGATGGGTCACATCCCACATTAACCTGATTTGATGGTTGATAAAGTCTAACGTAATCAATTCTGAATGTAATTGGGAAAAATAAAGATGCCCAATCTATGTAGGCCCAATTATTCGATATCCCTAGGTTCAATATAATAGACATTGGTTCCTTAGAAATTGGTCTCCAATCAATATTCCCATTTGGGTGTAATGCTTGCGACCTAATAGTTAATGTGGGGTCATCTCCAACAAACCATCTTAGGTAACCAGTTTGTCTGTTGTTAAGGTATTCGAATCCGTACTTTTGGAAATTATGTTCAGTGTCACCAAATTCATACCAACTAGTATTTAACAATGTTGTGGCAGATAACGCTTGTTGGAATGGCCCACCAGCATAAGTATTCATAGTAGTAACTGAGCTATTGTAAATCTCAAGCCAATCATAATCGGGCATATACCAAATATCAAATGGTGCTAATTGTAACGATTGCGAAGCAATCCCGACTGTTTCTCCATTAGAATCTTTACCAGCTTCGGCTTCGATTGCATCGATTTCTGGTGCTCCTCTTCCTACCCCAGGATTTGGATGGTCTTCACCTTTACATGTACATGAATTTAATCTTTGCCCAGGTAAGTATGAGATCCCATCAGGTGAAGACTGATTAGCTAAAATACCAGCATCGCATGCCTCGTAGGAATATGGCCATGTACCATCTGTAGTAGCCAAATACCCTGGTCTACCTAAATTACCCATAGTCCATAAACCTGGCCATAAACCAGAGACGTTACCATAGTTAGGTAATCTAGCGGAAATCTCCAACATACCTTGAGTGAAACAGAATTTATTCCAGGATTGAAGCATACCCGAACGGTAGAATAAATCATGGTTTTTAAATGCATCCATTCTTAAATTGACAGTTCCACTTGAAGTTGAAGCTGCATCTGGGTCATACCATTCCAAATCTTTAGTAGCGTCATAATGCAAATCAGGAGCTGTAAAAAATTGATCATCACCATCGTAGAAGGTTCTTCCTTCAGCATTAAATTCGTCTGAAAAAACCAATGGCCAAGAAGAACCGTCTCTTGCGGTTCTAGTCAATGCCAGTTGAGGAGTATCTGGATCCACCAAGCTGGTTCTGATTGCACTTAACATTGGATATTGGTAATGAGTTAATTGAATATAAGATTGTGGTGCAACATGGTCGGTGATTCCTGAGTATGTCAATACCGGTAAAAGGACAAAAACAACTAGAGCTGCAATGGCAAATCCAATTATTCCCAAAAAACCACCCAAACTTCGTTTATCGATGTTTTTCATATCATGAATGAAACGATTTTTCTCGTATTCTGCATCGGCAACTGGATCTGGATTATGCAAATAATCATCGGGTTCCTGTTCATCTATATGTAAAGGAAATGAGGTAGCAGGATACCCGCCGAAAGGAGAGAAATCGGTGGCTGCAATAAAGGGATTAGACGATTTATCGGAATTCGAGTCATCATCTCTAGGGTACATTTGCGAAGTGTCCAGAGAGTCTTGATTGTATTGATGAAATTGTGAAGCTAACGAAGTGGAAGAAACGACTCTCGATCCGGCCATAGAAGGGTAACGATCATAAGCATCGAGATTCACTTGTTTATTCGCGTTGGCGTCTCTGGAATCCACTGATGAGTTAGCATGAGATAAAAGATGAGTGGTTGTATTTTGAGAAAAGTAGCCCAGATACTGATTGTAGGGTTTGCCGTAATTGCCATGGTCGGACGAAGAAGACGACGCATCCCTATTGTAGTCATTGTCGTTGATTTGAAGATTTGGACTAGATAATCTGGTATTGTCGTCACTAGCGGAATTACCATTGTGCCCGGATGCTAAAAGCTGGTGGCTGTCACCGAAGGGGTTGTCAGTTTCAGGGGACGGAGACAAATTATCTGTTAGATTTCTTGCCATGATAAAAATAAATTTTGATGTACCAAGAAAACTGATGAATGCCAAAGAAAAAACAAAAATAAATTAGTTTGATGTATGAGAAAAAATAAACAGAACAAACGAACCGCTGCTACTGAGGACAAAAACTAAACCCGGTGCCGATACAAAAGAACGAAAACTGGATACCTGGCTGAAAAATCAATGAAACAGTAAACTTTATTTCAAATTCAATAGAAATTTTACATTCACTGGTGAAGTTTTTCCCGATCTGTGAGTTGTATACAGGCGCGTGCACCGTTTAACTTCGCGCGTTGCGCTTCCCTCAGCTTAGTTAACCCGAGCTACTGTAGTGTAGGCAGGGAAGATGGCCAGGGAAGCTGGACAGATGGTACTTCTATTTATCTGTTGAAGTGAATAGAAGTGAGATACGGCTTGTTAAATTGGGGTGATGGCGTGAGATGTCTATCTCGGTGTGTCGGGTCAATGGTGCACTATGGTGTTCTATTTTTATGTCAAACTCACTGCCTCGTTATATGTAAATATGCATACTGTATGAAACACCAGGTTGATCCAAGCGGTGTGGTAATGGTGCTGCGCAGCGACCCAAGTATGTTTGCTACCAGTGTTGATAGTAGCATAAGTATAGGTGTTATAAGGGGAGAGGAGGTGCAAGCTGTTGTGATTGTATCAAGGCAAACACGCGGTACTGATGGAATATATTAAGCCTAGTGTGAGGGTAGAGAGACAAGTGTTGTGATGTTCGGTATGTAGCATGTAGGAGCGATGCCCTGATAATACCTGTGTCTAGTGACACCAGCTGACTATTGATGAAACAGGACAATTGTAGCACTAATCAGAAGATATAGCGATCTTGAGGGCTTAGGAATGATGACATCAAGTGGAGGTGTACGGAAAGTTGTGGTTGCTCTCTACAGGGAACTGGAAACACAAGTTTGATGCAGTTCAAATCGCATCTGCAACCTGCCAGAAAGCGATTGGTTTACACCACAAACTACAAACTGGTAGTAGTCAGTTCTATCAATGACAAAACAACCCTAGCGACAACCAGAATCTCCAGTGATCTTTCATTCTGTCAAACCACTTACGTTGCAGACACGGTTGCAAGTCGATCGCCCTGCTTCTAAATTGCTCAGGTTACATGCAAACTACCACATTAACCAAGAAATTTAGCTGCAAAAAATGCTAAGAAACGAATCAGAGCATGAATGTTTGCACACCCCAAGAATTGAAGAGATTTTTCATATTAAATGTAGCGCAATCTGTAAATTTGTCTTACTTTCTAAAAATATTTCCAATTTATTGATTGCCATTGCTTTCAGTTGTATTCTTTAGTGTTCATATACTATAAAGTTGCTTTAGTACTGAAAATCGTATCGCCAAGCTACTGCAGCACTCCATCCACATTTTACAAAAGGCTCCCATGAGTTCAAGAAACTTAACTGACCATTTCAACTCCAATTCCAATTCATATGACCGAATACTGAATCCATTTGAAGATGGCGAAGAAGGTGATACATCCCAATTACAAATTCCACAAACCAATGTCCCAGAACCAATAATAGATTCGACCAGCTCCTCTATAACCCAAGATCAGGATCAGGCGCATCGTTCTCTTCTACAACAAAATAATTATTCCTACAGAAATTCCTATAATTCTCTGTTTATTTCCTCTACGAACTCACTACTTCTGAACTCCAAGCCATTGCAGCAGAAGAACTCCAGCTTATTCCCCACATCAAACCACGATTCCTCTCCTTTCGGTGGATATCCAGCATCCTCATTCCCATTACTCATAGAGCAACAAGAACCCGATGACTATTTACATAATCCAGATCCAATTGCTGATGCAGAATATGAAAATAATCGTTTCATTCACGATTTGAAAAATATTGATAAAAGAAGTTTGGGTGGTCTTTTAGGATTAATTGGGCTTCTAATTGCTGCAGTTTTAGTTTTCGTCATTTTACCAGTATTGACTTACTCTGGACTCTTACACCACGCTCCACCACAAATTTATTCCGTATTATCACATTACCAATATCCAATGTTAAGTGCAATCAGAACCAACTTGGTAGACCCAGATACTCCCCAACTGGCATTGACTAGAATTGCAAGAGATGGTTCTACTTGGCCATTGGTTTTTTCAGACGAATTTAACGCTGAAGGAAGAACCTTCTACGATGGTGATGATCAATTTTTCACAGCTCCTGATTTGCATTATGACGCTACTAAAGATTTGGAATGGTATGATCCAGATGCAGCTTCAACTGCTAGGGGTACATTGAACTTGAGAATGGACGCATTTAAAAACCACGATTTATTCTACCGTTCGGGTATGCTTCAATCCTGGAATAAATTATGTTTCACTCAGGGAACCCTAGAAATCTCTGCTAGATTACCTAACTATGGTAATGTCTCTGGTTTATGGCCAGGTTTATGGACTATGGGTAACTTAGGTAGACCAGGTTATTTAGCATCAACAGAAGGTACATGGCCATATACATACGAAGCGTGTGATGCTGGTATTACAGCTAATCAATCGTCTACTGAAGGGATCTCATACTTACCTGGGCAAAGATTAAATTCATGTACATGTAAAGGTGAAGACCATCCAAATCCTGGGGTGGGAAGAGGAGCACCAGAAATTGATGCATTGGAAGCAGAAATCCATGGTGCCAACGGTAGAGCCTCTCAATCATTTCAAGTTGCTCCCTTTGATATTTGGTATATGCCCGATTATGATTGGATTGAAATTCACAATAGTTCAGTAACTTTGATGAACACTTACGCGGGAGGTCCATTCCAACAAGCTGTATCTGGAGTCACCATGTTAAATACAAGTTGGTACGAGTTTGGTGAACATGAGCATAATTTCCAAAAGTACGGCTTTGAATACCTCAATGACAATGACAAAGGATATTTATCCTGGTTTGTTGGTCCGAATCCAACTATGACGATTCATGCGCCAGCTTTGCACCCAAACGGTAATGTTGATTGGAGAAGAATTTCTAAAGAGCCAATGTCGATTATTATGAATTTAGGTATTTCCAATAATTGGGCATATATCGATTGGGCCTCATTGCATTTCCCCGTCACATTTAGAATCGATTATGTTAGACTTTATCAACCTTCAAACCAAAAGAATTTGGGTTGCGATCCTCAAGGGTATCCAACCGCAGATTATATCGAGAGTCATAAAAACATTTACTATAATCCGAACATTACCTTATTTGCCAATGGTGGATATACAGTACCTAAGAATACATTGGTTAATGGTTGCAAACGTTAAGCTTTTCAAGTTTGTATAAATTTAATAATAATTTTTTTGGCTGCAAAAATATTCTGTATTCAATAGATGAACATAAATCAACTTCGGACTAAATAAATATAACTATAACTTTTCCATGTAAATTGTTCCATGATCTCTATCGTAAATATCATCCAAATCTGTGCACTTCGTAAGAGAAAAATCTGCTTCTGAAAGATTCACAAAATTCAATATACCATTGCTTATTATTGCGATAATGAATGATCTGTTGCCAAACTTCAATTTTTCATCCCGTAATTTTAAGTATTTGTTTCGTGTCTGTATGGAGATGTCTAGCTTCGCTTGACGCTCCTGTTGTCGCTTTGTTCGCAATTCTCTTTTCGTAGGTGCCATGGTGTTTTTTTTCTTGAATTTAGGTACTACTTTTGGCACAACTTGATAATTTATTTGATTAAACAATGCATGAATAGATGATAGATTTGGTGGGCCAACTTTGTCAATGTTTATGATGCAAATTTGAAAATCTGGCATTGGGGGGTTCTTTTTTGAAAATTCTGGGGTAGGTTTCCAAACATTAAAAGACATTTGGTAATTTGGATCTATATTTATGTTATCATTTATCTTTTCAAATGGTTTCTTCGCAGGTATCAACCTCAATGATTGGAATATTGACGTATAGCTGAAGTAGTGCTTAGAAGAATAATGCAAACTTGAAATTACTGGATAGGATACAAGACCCAATTTTTGAAACCATGTACTAATGTTGGAAATTAATGGAAATGATGCTATTGCAGCCAATAAATTGGATATTCTGCCTCCTAATATGATGGAGAGGAATGACATAGGTGGTTGTATGAGTTGCTGCTTTTTAAACTGGGTGAAAGGACGGATTAGGTAACCCAATCGTTTCAAATAACTGTATACTTGATACTGGTCAACGGAGAATGGTCCATCGAATGCAAAACTATATAAATATGCCAAATCTAAAATATCGAGATTTTCATATTCAAAATGGGAAACTTCAGGAGAATTATATAAATAATCAATATACAGCTGGTCAGATAAGTATAATATCAATGATCCTCTCTCTACAAGAAATACCACCTCCAAACTATTTAATCTCAATCCGCCCGCAATCTTCTTGTCAACGTTGAAAGGTTGACCCAAATCACGGAAATAATTACCCCTAGCATGCGGAATAATGGCGTAACCCTCAGAGGGTAGCCAAACTCCAATTAATTTCTGCTTTAGATGATGCCCTCTGGTACCTTGTAAAGCATTGTACATGGCATCGCGAGATTCTTGAAGGGCATCGAGCTGGACTACAGTGCCATCCGGCTCAAATTCCTTCTCGCCCCTCTTTGGAATACCCACGGCAGTTTGTAAGAACTTATAGTCGGCTACTTCATCCTCTATATCAAACCCATCCATCTTGTAGTATCCAAAGATGCTACTAGATATTGAATCTGATCTTGCTAGAAATATGATTGGAAATTGTGTATATAAATTGGCGCTAAATATAAAGAACTTCAGAGATCAGAAGAGAGTTAAGCATAGAAGTTAGATGGAAATGACGGAACAACCGATTACTTACGAGGTTATGGTATGTTTGGCTATGTGTAGTGTATTGGATTTGTATTAACATGGTGTAGGCACAGTCCCTTTTGAACGATATGGTGGAAAGTATCGTGAGGCAGTATACTTTGTCTTGTATGACAAGACATTTATCGTTGCAAAATACTATTGGCGATAATGACGATACGATTGAGTTCTTGAATGATTCCAATAAGGACATATTTGGACAGGACAAGTCTAAGTTGAAAGGTTTAGAATCGGGTAGATATTTTGAGTGTGATAATTGTAGTAGAAAAATAGCGGGATCAAGGTTTGCACAGCATGTTAACAAGTGTTTGACTAGGACAAGAAAGTAGTTGATAGCTGGCACAGAGTATATCCCCAGCTAAAGTTTCAATATTCTTCTAGCTGTTGATATTAGAGTTTTACATACTGTTTGTCTCATATTTTGTTCATCTGAAGATTTCAAATACTCATTTATGTGCTACATATCCCGAATATGCTCATGAACTCACTAATTGGAGTTTCATTTTCATGAGAGCTACATGCAATGGTTCTGTACTTTTGTGTTTAAATGAATGTTTTGAAGATTTACAGTACTTGAAATTAAGTTTCCAATGCCGAAGCTTGCAAGTTTGCTAGATCTCCAATAATAAAATAGAGATGGGTTTGACTACTCGGATTCCTAAGTAAATCCCTTTCGTGGCCCATAGATTAACTACAGAGACATGATTGCGACAGCTACATGATAAACCGCTGATACATGAGTGCCACACCTACACATGTTGGGGAAATTATCCTTCCGTGGATACTATCACCCATCACCCAAGAATAGGCGATCTTGTTTTTCTGTGGATACTAATAACTCAAGATTAGAATAATCCGGTTGAGTAACCTAGAGCAAATAATATCACTCTCGATCCTTCCATTGAAGATGTACCTAAGTCCGATACACACTAAATACGAATTACCCCAAAAATACACCACCATGCAATCCATGTAGCGACGTTTAGCTTGTTTCCACAGAATTGACACATAGTTATCCTGTCCATTACCCCCGGTTACTCATTGTGGAGGATCCATGGAGCAGATGTTCAACTTTGGGGAAATATCCCACCCGGTGTGCATACTGTCTGTAATTAGCATTTAATAGATCGATTGTTGTGAACATTCCCCACACATCGGAATATTGTCTCGACGTTTAACCGTTTCATCGAGATATAAATATCCCGGGTAATTAATTATATTGGTGCAAATTGAGAAAAATTTCTACCATAAAAGAAACATGTCGGTGAAAACTACTAGTCCCTGCGAACCACTTTTTGGACCTGATAACAGTAAGGAATCAGCTTTATCCAGGTTACCTTTTTGTGGTCCGTCAATTATTAATGCTACGCCAATTGGTGCTGCTACGAAAGAATACTCTGCTATCTATCGTAATAGTACATTGCCAAGAGTGGTTTCTACGGTTCATGGTGATCTCGATACTTATCATAAGGCTTTTAATAATTCGGTGCAATTGAATGGGAATAACAAGTTTCTCGGATTCAGACCTTATAATTATCAATTGCAAAAATCCGAAAATTTTTTTGAGTCGTATACTTATAAACAAATCGATGACAGAAAACGTGATTTGGGAGCTGGAATCCTTAATCATTTGATTGAGAATCCATTTAAGTTAGATACGGAAGCACACAATAAAATCCGTTGCCATTTAAAAGATTGGAATTCCTATGGAATTGCAAAAACTGGAAAAGAAAATGTCGAGTATGAAATTGAAAAGTCATGCTCCTTCATAGTATCCATTTTTTCAGCAAATAGATATGAATGGATCTTGAGTGATTTGGCATGTGGTGCTTATTCGATCACCAATACTGCTTTATACGATACTTTAGGTCCAGACGTGACAAAGTATATCTTAGAATTAACCAGTACTCCAATGGTTATTTGTTCGAAGGATAAAATCAAGGTCTTGCTTGAGTTGAAAAAGCAGTACCCTGCTGAATTGAAAAATATGATTTCTATTGTATCCATGGATCCAATTCAATTTGTCGATAATTCTTTGATTGAAGAAGCTAACCAATTGAAGATTTCAATTACTGATTTATCTCAAATTGAAGAATTGGGGAGAAATAATCCATTAGATGAATTGCCCCCGTCGCCTAATACATTATACACTATTTCTTTCACATCAGGTACGACTGGATCGAAACCAAAGGGTGCTATGTTGTCGCAGGCCAACGCAATTTCGGCTATAACCATGTTAGCTGCCTCTGAGCCTCATTCTGGTAATAGTGGAGCTTCAGCATTCATCTTTCTACCATTAACGCATATTTACGAACGAGAAACTTCTGGATTTGCTCTCACTTGTGGCTACTATTTGGGATTCCCGCAATTGACTATTGATGATCCCAAACCAGATCCATTCAAAAACCTAATTGAAGATTTACGTATTTTCAAACCAACATATTTTTCAATTGTTCCTAGACTCTTGACAAGACTTGAAGCTTTGGTCAAGAATACAATTAAACAATTAGATGAAACTTCTCAAAAGCAAGTTAATGAAATTATTGAGTGGAAATTAAAGGAGCATGCCAAATTTGATGGATCACATGGATTCAATGAGAAATTTGATAATTATGAGCCATATAAGCAATTGCGTACTTTAGTTGGATTTGACAATTTAAAATGGACTCAAACGGCATCGGCTCCGGTGGCACCATCCACAATCATTTACTTAAAGGCATCATTAAATATTGGCCTTAGACAACTATACGGTTTGACGGAAACATTTGGAGCTCACACCAATTCAGATCCATATGAAGCCCTTGCTTCTTCTTGTGGGCCATGTGGGATTGCTACTGAAGTCAAATTACGAAGCGTACCTGCGATGGGATACGAAATCAAGGATAACAAAGGAGAATTAATGATTGGAGGGGCTCAGGTATTCAAAGGATATTACTATAATAAGACGGAGACGGATGACGTGTTTTCCGACGATGGGTGGTTTTATACTGGAGATATTGCTCGAATTGATGAAAATGGTAGAATTTATATAATTGATAGGGTGAAGAATTTTTTCAAATTGGCTCAAGGTGAATATATTTCGCCAGAAAAGATTGAAAATAGATATTTATCATCCAACCCGTTAATTTCTCAATGTTATGTTCATGGGAATTCTGTCAAATCATATTTAATTGGTGTTGTTGGAATTGAACCCGCAAAAGGGTTGAAGTTTTTGAATGAAGAATGTGGATATAACAAAGTTGATATGAGTGATAAAGAGATTTTGCGCGAACTTAATCTAGTCAGTAACAAGACCAGAGTATTAAATCACTTGAATAAAAACATTGGTAAGCAATTATTAGGGTATGAGAAATTACATAATGTCCATATTGAGATCAATCCATTGACAGTGGAAAGGAATGTTGTCACACCAACATTGAAGTTGAAGAGAGGTATTGCATCGAAGTTCTTTGCTGATGTTTTCCATCGTTTGTATGAAATCGAGCAATCCTTGTTAGCTAATAAATCTGGTGCTAAATTATAGTTGGGCTGGTTTACATTAGTATTTAGATTCTATTTAATATTTAGATAAATTGTTTGCATAGTATTCGAGAATCATTGGAAATTGTATATTGTAGTAAATGGTATATTGAAGTAATTCTATTTTCAATATTTCTAAAATTATAGAATTTTGACAAAAAACACAAAAACCTTTAATAAATTACAATAATAGTAAATTGCTTAAATATACATTTTAAATCAGTTACGAGTTTGTATTTATTATAATGGACAAGTTCCATTTGCTTCATTATAAAGAGACAAGAAAAGTGACCATTTGCTTCGTTTAAACGTTGTGGACAGGTTTTAGCTATGGGGTAATTAAAGCAAGTCAGAACAAAATACGTACACTTCGTATCGTTTCCTTTAGCAACACTAAGTTCTCCATTGTTTCTAGGAAATTTTTACATTCAACTTCGAGTTATACATTTTTAAGAGTAAATCATAGTAGTCATACCTTAAGTATGGAGTTAACTACTTCAGGATCATCAGAATCTACAAAAAAAAAAGCGAGAACAAAGCCATTATAGACAACATAAGACTCCTACTGTTATCGACTATAATAAACATCAACAAGCAGCTAACATGCTTTCTTCTGGTTATAGTGTTTGCATTAATAAATGTTCACTCGCATCAAGCGCATCGCTCATCTGGGGCAAAGGTATCGAAAGAAATGTAGGAAGAGGAGGAAAGGAACAAATACAACTCGAATGACAGCAGATTTACCAAATTTTCTCTTCTACCTTCCAAGGGGCTGTAACTTGCGACTCTCCACCTTCCGAGCAATATTTGCAGTGGCTTCACTGATCCATGCATTTTGCTGTGATTCAATTTCTATTTTCTCACTGAGTCACTTGAGCCGTTCATTGAAAAATTATATAAAATTAATTACAGATTCAACTTTCATATTTAGCGATATAACAAAGTAGACTCAACTAACGTTTATTCGTAACCTGGTGGTCTATTCAATCATATATATCCAGTGGAAACATCTTTTTTGTAGAAATGCCACCTCCTCCTATAATTATTGATGCTCAAGCCATCAGTGGTATAACAGGATCAATTTCTATTGCCTGTTGGATTATTGTCTTTGCTCCACAAATTTATGAAAATTTCAGAAGAAAGAGTAGTGAAGGGTTATCGTTGAGTTTTGTTGTGTTATGGTTAGCTGGGGATGTATTTAATGTATTGGGATCGGTGTTGCAAGGGGTTTTACCCACCATGATCATTCTTGCCATTTATTATACTCTTGCTGATATTGTTTTGTTATGGCAATGTTTAGTTTATGGAAACGGTAAAGATGCTGATTTGATCCATTTATCGCCAGCAAACCCTATGAATGATGATGTTATCGAATCTGCATTAACTTCCTCCCCATTAGTTGAACAACAAAAGCAAACTTCTTGGGAGCAGCTTTTAAATGGACTCATGAAGTTATTATTGGTTAGTCTTGTATTCGCTGCCGGTTTAATTGGGTGGTACATAAGCTACTCTAAACACCCTTCCCATCATAAACATCACCATAAGCAAGAGGATTTAATATTCGATCCGTTAGCTCAATTCTTTGGTTGGTTATGTGCCATTTTATACCTTGGATCAAGAATTCCACAAATCTTATTAAATTATGAAAGAAAATCAGTAGATGGTATCTCCTTCATGTTCTTTTTATTTGCATGCTTAGGTAATTTGACATATGTCATTTCTATTTTATCGATTGATACTTCATTACACTATCTTTGGGTGAACTCATCTTGGCTAGCCGGTTCATTGGGAACTTTATTCATGGATTTCACCATCTTTGTGCAATTCTTCGTGTATAACGAATCCAATCCTACTTCTTCCGATGAGGAATCTTCCCTATTAAGTAGTGAAACCCCATCGCAATCTTATGGTAATTGATACTATCAATTTCAGCATTTATAAAATTATATAAACTTGGTTATAAATTAATGATATTATGGTTTCAAGTATTGTTATGTAGTCATAAGGAGTTCCAATCTAGTTCGTTTAAGGACAGTGCAGTATAACTTTGTAAAGTAATCAAAATCCCGTAAAGAAATTTATAGAAGGAACCCTTCATAGTTAGAATTATTTTTACTTGGGTGACTGGATAGAGCGAAGTTATAACCGTTACCGTTTCGAATTCCATCTGCTCCAACCGTGAAAGTCAGCTCAAAGGTGGATGATGTCGAAGTTCGTTGTGAGGGAAATTAAAATATCTCTAACAGGGTTGAAGAAACACAGAAACATAAATCAAACAATTTCTTGCAAAGAGCAGCAGAAACTTCAAACCGCAAGCCCTGAGAAATAGAAATGTACTGCTACTTAACTTCGAGATTTATGCATTGGCAAACCATAAATAGTGAAATTTGCAGCCAAATTAATGGTAGCGCCACGGTGGATACTGATTGAAAGTTTGAAGAAGGCAGAGGAAGAGATTGAAATGCAAACGTCAAAAATACTTTCCTGCTGATGCTGGAGAGCCGCGTTTATGTGGTGTAAAGTCAGTGAAGTTCATAATCTAAGTTCTGCTTCAGTTCTGTCACTGAACATCAAATCTATAATGAAATGAGCTAAATCCATAAATCTAGCAGTATATTAACAAGTTTGTAATAAAGAGCTACCACGTAAGAGTATTAGGTATAAGTATCGAATCGATAAGCATATAGTACATTATCGAATAAAAAAGAAAAGGATGAGAACCGTAGCATTAGGTTTATAGAATTAGGTTTATAGCAGTACCTTGGTAGTGCTGCAAAGATCCATACTTCAGCAGAGCCTATGAAACTCTCACTGGCATATCGCACGTGTAGAAATACTAATAAATGCAATCTAAAGCAATTGGCTGATTTTCCATTTTATCCAAGCAGAATGATCTGAAGCCACTTTGCAGGAAATAGGGAAACTGAAAGTGCAAGCGCGTGTGGATATGCATCCAAATCAAAGCAGAAAGTTTTATGAGCAAAACCTCATATAAAATGCTAGAAAATGAAGAGAACCTACGAAACACTACAAAACTAATAATCTACTTTCATTACTCTTACTAGCAGTTCTCCTGGCTCAGTACCTGCGTACAATCACCCATCGATATCGCCGCACTTGCTTTCAACCAAACCTTATTTCCTAAATCAGTATCCCCTTTTACTCCAACAAAACCACTTCGGTTTCTAACATTGTGTCTACATCACAAAGGCTACCCCCTTTGCCCCCAAATCCTTCCGTTATGACCATTTACCTTTAGTAGCAATCGCAATCTGTAGGAGCATTGCATTATGTACAGGATAGGATTACAAATGGAGGTCTTTCTTCATCCAGTAAGTCCGGCAGTTAAATATTGCCATCTCTAATTGTAAAATAGATTTCCTCATCCTTGTAGTTTCTTTATCAAGAGGTTCAAGTATGAGTTCAATCAGCGACAACAGCGATGGCAATGAACCAGGAAACGGAAGGAAGAGACAACGCCCTTCCATCGTTTGTTCTTATTGTAAGAAAAAGAAGACCAAATGTGATCGAAGTCAACCTTGCTCGCAATGCGTGAGAGCCAATGTCGATTGCACTTATCTGGGAGGCCGTGAAGGGGTGGTCAAATCCGGCGAAGAAGCAGCTAATCTCCCTTATGTTATGTCGGCCAAGACTCCCATGATGTTTGCTAAGGATAAACCGTTGAAGCGCAAAGCTAAGTCCAACACCATTATAACTGTCCCTAGCATTGTTAATAATGGAGCTCCCAATTCGCAAGCCGCCAGCTCCGCGAGTTCCAATGAAGTGGTAACCATTTCATTGTCGGAGCTTTCAAGTCTCAAACAAAGAATAAACCAAATCGAGTCAGCCATGCAAGGCACTAAGAGTGAGGCCCTGGTTAAAAACTCTCCCTCTCCAAGCGAGACTTCAAACAATACTTCAAATCAACCTACCAATGGCAATGTTGCCAATTTATCGCCATTAGAACAACGACAGTATTATGAACAATCGCAGTCTCGGCAATCTTTTCAACCCCAATATGACTTTCAGTCTCCTCAATCTACTACATCATCGTATTTGAAGGTACAGTCAAATTCGAGTTCGAATTCTCTGGTTCCCAATAATTTGGCGTCGCAAGGTGATTTTCCCGAAAATGGGTTTAACAAGCCATATTATCCAAACTACACCAATCCAATTCAATTACCACCGTTGAATTTTAACTCAGCATCACCTTTATCATCGGCAATAGGCAATTTTACTGGGAAATCTGCAACCAAATCTGAGTCAGACCATCGAAGTATTTCCTCTGTTAGTAATAGTATTGTTAATTCAATATCTCCTAGTATAAGCTCGGAAATATCACCACAATCAAATCCAGGGACCGAGAAACCAAATGCATACATTAATTCTTTGATTGGCGATATCCCTTACTTGGGCGAAAATGATTATATTAATTTCTACGAAGGTTATACTTCTGTTCATATGAAACAAGAATACAAATCAATCAATTTTGGTCCCTTCGCTTGGGCCACCCTCATGAGAAAGGATAAAGGATTATCTATTTTGTGGGATAGTTTGACTACGAAGACCGCTTCCCAAGTTATGAACATATTGAATGTTGATGGTAGCTCAGCTCTGTCTTTTCATAAAAAAGTCTTAGATGATGAGATAGATACAATGCCATATAATAAAATGAAGGAGCGAAAATCTTTGAATAAAAGTAGTCAAACTGCAAAGTTGAATGAAAATGCTCTCTCGTTGGGTCTCACCTTTTACGATGGTCAATTAAGTAGAGAGTTGCAATTGATAGAAAAGATTAAGGTGATATTGCCCAAGAAAAAAGTAATTTGGAAATTGATTAGGAGGTTTTTTACCTGGGTGTACCCTTTCACACCTTTCCTCGACGAAACATCATTTATTGGTGAAGTTACCAGACTAATTGGCCCAGAATCATTCGAAGACGAATGCATAAGTGTTTTGAATGTCGAAAATCGAATTGATTTAGCGCATTTGGGAGTTTTGTTGATTGTTCTTCGGATTGCTTATTTATCACTATTTACAAACAAGGCGTCTGTTAATGAGCGGAATTTGCATTCAAATGATCCTTCTCCGAAAGCACAAGAGGTGAAATACCTTTTATCTAACCCAATCAATATTGATGTATTTGAACTTGCTCAAGATTGTTTAGATCAATTCCAGCTATTGAGAAGAATGTCGTTTCCAGTTTTGCAATTAGCATTCTTTATAAGGCTATACAACGCCTATGCCCCCGAAGAAGGTGACATTGCCGATTGTGAACCTCAAACTCTCAATGGTGTATTAATACAAATGGCGTATGCATTGGGTTTGAATCGGGAGCCAAATAAGTTTAAAGATGTGTTAAATGATCCAAAGCAAAACAATTTGAGAAGAAAAATGTGGTATTTCTTAGTAATTTGGGATATGTTTTATGCTTGTACCTTAGGAAATCCGATGTTAATAGATAAAATATACTATGATGTTGAAGTTCCTTACTACGAACCAGGAAATGAAAATATTTCGGACTCCAAGCTTGATAAATCGGTAACGGAATCATTTAGATCATGTATTGATGTGAATCCACGTTTAATCAAAATATTAAGACTTGCGCTTGATGTGAACGGAAAGACTAAGATGGCAGAATTAAGTCCTTTGTTAGTTGAATTTGAAATTTCAATCGCAAAACAATATGTTTCATTAGAAGACTGTTTGAAACCATTGAAAGAACCTGGACATTCATTCGTATTTACCAAGAATCTAACTGTCAAGTCCTATTTGTTCTTAAAAGCCTTTTACATGACGATCTATTTTTATTTTTATCTTCATTATGAAGACAAAGATATCAATCTTGCCTTTCATTATTTGAAGAAATTGTTAACAATTTCTCACGCTGATGTCATGCCTCATTACTTCGATCTATTAGGGGAGAATGAAATTATTTGCGACATGATAATCAATCCTACGTTGCAAAATATTATTCATAGAACAAATCAAATGAATTTTGCCTTGATTATTAAAGTTAATTTTGTCATCCAACAGATGAAGACTCAACCGGATCATGCCAATAATTTTGCTAGCAATGCAAGTTATAAAGCATATTATCTTAGTCTTTGCCGGTCATCTTCCTATCTTACAAGATGTGCGGAAGTGTCTATTGCCGCTGTTTCCAAGCTTAGTAATAGGTATTATCAAGCATGGAGGATTACCAAGAGTCATACCTTTATTTTGAGATCCATAACTTCAGTTGAATTCTATAAAGAGCACGCAGAAGAAGCAATCTCATTGGCTCCACTCCGGTTTAATTTGGAGCAAATCGAAGAAATCAATGCAATTTGCAAGACTACATTAAATAAATTAGAATCGAGGTATTCGAATAGTCAATTGACGGTTGATGCCGAACCCAAAAACCAAGGGGAATTCTACAAGATGTACTCATATTTATCCAATGTGTGTGCAACTGGTGAACAAGCTTGTCCATATGCTGGTAAGACCTGCGACAAGGCACATAGTGACCAGGATGGGTTTGGCTTGGATTTTCTCCAAAGTGAAGACATTGACAAGTTATGGCTCCAAATGTTATCAGTGAAATATGATAAACAAGGAAATGACTATTTTGAACAACCAAATATCGACGGTAATATGGCGAGAGATATGGAGGCCAATGCAGTGGTGGACAACTTTCTTCCTAGTTCGGGGCAAACTCCTATTACTTGGCACAACGATCTAAATCCTGGGGTCACGCCTAGTTCATTCGATATTGATCAATCAGGTAAGTTTGATTTATTTAGTGATTTTCCCTTTGACAAGGTATTCAAGCCATGGTCAGGGTAACGTAGCTGGTCTACACTACAGTTTCAAATGTACATAGTAAATAAATGGTGAATTAAAGTGTCATCCGCATAGAACATTCCAATCGAACAACAGCAGCATGAATCTCTACAAAATACCTTACACTACTGTGACCAAGCCCAGATCCATTTCACACTACCGACCCTCCCGTTAAACCAGTGATGGTGATAATGAATAATGGCAATACGCAGGGGACCAAACCATCTCATTCGCACCTTACCACCGTATCGTAAATGCACCTTATTAATACCTCAACTCTAGCAGTATCTATCCTGCGTGTAATCGACTACGCCGCATCGGGTTTACTGTTTTGGCACATGAGCCGAAAGATTGCACAAGTTGCACTTGAAACAGTCCATACTTCTTTTCAAGTTTAAAAGGTTTGTAAAGTTTGCTACTAAGAAATCTTGTACTGTGGAATTTTGCAACGTGGAATACTGGCAAAAGATTCAAGGAATAAACTTGTGGAAATTTGTGAAAAATGGCGGAAAAAGAAACCTCGAAATTGAGGCGCCAAAGACCAAGATTGGTTTGTGAAAATTGTAAAAGAAAGAAGATAAAATGTGATAAATTGGAACCTTGTACGCAGTGTGTTAAGGCAAAACTTCAAGATAGCTGCTCTTACTCGGCGCGAGCCCCTACTACTGCCCCTGTTGTGAATAATTTGCCTTATGTTTCCAGTTCCAAGAACCCGGTGTCGTTTGTAAACGAGAATAACCTGTTTCAGAACAAAAAGCGGTCGTCAGATAAGAGCCATTCCACCGTTACTATCTCGCTAGAAGAATTCGAGGCGTTGAAAAGTCGGTTATTGCAAATTGAATCGACTCTAACTGTGAACCCGGATGCAAACTCGGATTTCCAAGCAAATGTCAACCCATTTCCTAGCTATCAGCACCAAAATCTACCACCATACCACTCGCACCCAAACAGTTCTCAAGGGACATCTTCAAATGGTGGAGCGCTCCCACAACTAGGGCCAACAAATGTGCACCAACAGACAAATCCCCACATAGTAAACGACCCCAACCATCAACAAATAGCAAATGTGTCTCAAATACCGTATATGGTAAACGCCGCCCCTCAAAACTTTGCTCAGCAACCGATATTCTATAGTCAGCAGAATACCCAAGATATCCCCCCAAATTTTCAAAACAACCACGAAATCGGTGCCAGTAATCGGTTGAAGTCTTCTCCTAACCAGAATAATCATAAACCACTGGAATATAGCGCTATTGGATCTGATGTATCCAATTCAGATAGAAAGTCCAAGAATACCCTGAGAGAGAATCAGGATTACCAAGGTCAATATCCACCTTTGCTTTATCAAAAATTTCCACCAAGTGGACTGAGTGACAGTTCAAACTCTAGTAGGCCGAATGACGATAGTTTAAATAAAATGTCCCGCAATCCAGGGTTTTCTGCAAGTGGGTCGATGAGTACATTTTCTAGTGTGAGATCACCCATAAGTCCATCTACTTATTCAGGAAAATCTCCAAGAGCAGTAGAAGATTTTAAAAACCTTGTTGGAGTACATCCATATAATGGTGAGAATGATACAATAAGTTTTTTCGAGGGTTACAGTGGGATACATATAAAAGATGATAAAAGGGCAGTTAATTTTGGCCCTTTTGCATGGGCATCGATAATGAAACGGGATTTTGGATTGAGCCTATTGTGGGATAGTGTGTCTAGAAAATCCAAGGGAAAAGTTGATTTATATTATTCAAATGTGTCAACTACTACAAATAACACAAACACCGTCACAAAGGATAGTTCTGTTGTACCCGAATCTACATTTGAGAAAATATCAAGAGATGGGGAATCCAATGCAGATACAGTTCCATATACCGCAATTAAAAAGTCAAAAGAATTGCAATCTAATGAATATTCTAAACAAGATATACTGAGATTGGGTTTGACTTACTACGATGGTAAACTAGATCGAGAATTGAAATTAATTGAAAAGATTCGGCTTATTTTGCCAAAACAGAAAGTTATTTGGCTCTTGTTGAAACGATATTTCAACTGGATGTATTTGTTTGCTCCATTTCTTGACCATGATTCTTTCATGAGCGAAGTAAATAGGATAATCGGCCCAGAATCAGATTCTGAGGAGATAGTACAAGAATTAAAAGTCGAGAAAAGGCTAGATTTGGCCCAGCTAGGGTTGTTGCTAATTGCGTTGCGGTTGGCTTATTTATCATTGTTCAGAAATAAAAGTTCTGTGAACGAATATAATTTGACTAATTCTGACCCTTCACCAGATGCTCAAACTTTAAGATATCTCTTATCCAACCCGGTGAGTGTTAATATTATTGATATTGCCAGAGAATGTTTTGATCAATTCCAATATTTGAAACGCACATCCTTTCCAGTATTGCAATTGGCATTTTACATCAAGTTGTATAACATCTATGCTCCAGAAGAAGGGGATGTTGCTGACGCAGAACCACAATCTTTGAATGGGGTTGTCCTTCAAATGGCATATCAAGTTGGTTTGAACAGAGAACCAGATAATTTACCTGAAATACTAAATGATCCAAAACAAAATAATTTGCGTAGGAAGATGTGGAGTTACATTATGTTATGGGATCTCTATTATGGATGCACTTTAGGTAATCCAATGATGATCAACCAACATTCGTTTGATACCAAGCTTCCATTTTATATTGCAGGAAACGAGAACATTCCCGATGGAGAGTTGGATAAAGGTGTAACCGAATTTTTTGCCCGGTGTTCGGTGGTTCCAGCTTCATTATTGCGCTCTTTGCAGCAAGTACTTGATGTTAGAGAAAGATCAAAGATGTCAGAACTTTGCGAAAATTTGAATGATTTCGAAGAAAAATTGCATTTAGAATTTCACTCGTTAGGTGAATGTGTCTCACCAACAGATGGACCTAAAGGTAAATTGGAATTTACTACAAATTTGAGAGCTAAATACTATTTGTTTATTAAAGCATTTTTGATATCGATTTACTTCCACTTTTATCTTCATTATGAACAAAATGATCTTAATTTATCGTTCTTCTACTTGAAAAAAATAATGTTGATTACTTGCAGCGATATAATGCCTCATTACCCTGATATGCTAGATGGCACTGATCTATCTTGTGATTTGATTCTTAATCCTTCTTTGCAGAATATCATTAACAAATCTAATCAATTGATCTTCTCTTTGATAATAAGAGTCAATTTTAAGATCCATCAGTTGAAGTATCATCCCGAACGCACGTATGACGAAGCAAATCCTATTTATTACAGATCATTGTGTAAATTATCGTCCTATTTGACAAGATGCGCAGAAATATCCATTGCAGCTGTTTCCAAGCTTAGTAATAGATACTATTATGCATGGAGACTCACCAAAGGACATACCTTTTTATTGAAGACTATAACCTCTGTGGAATTCTACAAAGAAAACGAGGAAAACGTCAGATCACACATACCTCATTTCTCCATGGATCAAATTGAGGAATTTTTGGCAATATGTGAACTTGCATTAAACAAATCTGAATCAGGATTTGATAATGGTCAATTCGCCGTTGACGAAAAATCAATGAAATATTACGGCATGTTTAATACTAACAGTATTATTGAATCTATACCAAATGAAGTATTACCTGAAGATAATCAATTCAGCAAAAATACCACCGTGGAATTTCTCGAAAGTGATGAGATTGATAAGTTATGGTTGGAAATGCTTTCAAAGAAACATGACAAACTATACGGTAACGATTACTCTCCAGAATTAAACCAAACTGGTATAGCCACAGCATCGAACGCTCAAACGGCCGATTTGTTACAAGAGCCTAGCTTGTTCAATGGAATGGATATTGATAGATATGGTTTCGATATTGAACAATCAAACAAGTTTGACATTTTCAGTGATTTACCCTTTGATCAGATTTTTAATTCAAATAATTAGCTAATATAGATATAGGCACGATAATGGAATACCCTGAGTTAATAATATTTGTAGTTGATGCTCACTGAGTTTCCATAGAATGAATACTATAATGGTGCTACTGGAACAAATTCTTTGGGGAAAGCCGTTGTGAATCCTTCATCTTGGCCACAACAAAGTTTGCTTATTTCTTTGCATAAGTTAATTGACTCGCTTCTCCTAATTCTTTCAATAAAGTCATATCCATGGCATTCAAGCAGTTGGTGGAATCTGTTTCCGAATCGAATTCTATGAACGCCAAATTTCTTATTTTCAACAATCGCACATTTATGAAGCCACTATAGCTTTGAAATAACGATTCCACAGCATTTGAAGTCACAGAAGCTGCTAAATTCTGCAATAGTAACATTTTGTTTGGTGGTAATTTTGACCAATCGACAACCTTCGCTTTCTTCACTGCAGCAGGCTGAGATTCCGCCGAACGTTTCTTCGATACTTGGGTTTGTAAATTTTTGGCGCTCTTCACTTGCTTCCGAGATTCAATGGCTGAATCGTCCTGGATGACTTTTGAAAAATAGTTATCTGAATTTGATTTGGCATAAGTTATTTGGAGAGGTTTCCCAAAAACCACCGATCTTTTGCTTGACTTCACAGCTGCTTCAGCAGCAGCTAAAGTGTGGAAAGTAATGAATGCTTGGCCTCTCATTTTCAAATTCTTGTGAATAGTTATTTGAATGATTTCTCCATATTTATCAAACGTTTTCAACAATTCGTGCTTTAATTTCGGTATGGAGACTTTCTCATTAAGGTTGTTGATGTACACCGTCTCAATGGGCGTTATTTTGCTGCCAACCATGCTGTGAAATAGAGGACTTACTGAAGAAGTTGATTAGTGAAATTTATTTGCAATTAAATGTGAAGCTAGCTATAAAGCGTAGACTTCCTAAATAGGATATATCGGTAAATTGAATGAGGTTCGGTTGATAATGGAGATCATAAAGGACTTTTGTGGCACAAAAGTAAGAGTAAGTTAATGAGCTTAGGTGATTTAATAGTCATTTACTAGGTTCAGTGGATGCAGACGGTAGTAGTGATGGTACTAGTGATGGTACTGTAGCGATTCGAATCTGGAAGAAGTACTAGTATATAGTACGATACTTGGGCCAGAGGTAAGAAATAAGAACAGTAGCATAACACGGCCAATGTAACACAATCCCTTCACATCCTGACACTTCCAAATACCCCCATTGCATAGGGACACTGTCTATTAAGCAAGTATCACCATTCGTGCCACAATACAAAGAATCACACGCACCGCTTATCTAGCAACCTTGGCATCACACATGGCAGTGCATTGTGTGTATCTTCTTATAGTGAATAGGTGAGAACATGAAGAAGAAATGTCAAATGTCGTTTGTCTATCTCATTCGCCCCTCGATCAATCGATATCTAATGGAAACGACAAAATGTACACAATATGTTTGCCAATTGTATTGAAATCGTCATCATATTGAAGATGCTTGATTGCAACCTCCAAGAGCTGTCATTATTATAAATGCCCCCTTATTGAATGGTGCAGCTTTGGTAATGTATATAAATTGCGTTCAAGTGTCTTGAGAAGCTACTAACCTTCAATATAACAACTATAAAGGCATTTCGGCACATTTCCACACATATATAACCCTGATGAATCAGGCATGGGTGCAATTACTGTATAACCCATAAGCCATGATTAATTTCTGATTCTAGCCTATGGCTGCTGCTTACTCATGTGGGAACGGATGTTTAGAAGAATGCAAATTGCGCGGGACAACAGCCAATAATAGCGCGGTAATTACTAAGAGGAGTGAATACTTCCTACATACAGACTTCATACAGGCGAAAGGCTAATTGCACTATAAAGAGTTGAATAGTCAATGCTAAAATTGACATTTGTTTCAGGTGTTTATTATTGAGTGTCACGTCCGCAACCGTTTGTTTTAGTTTACTTGGTTGTTAATATTTTTTACACGAAATTTTCCTTTGCGCTCTTCTAATTATAACTAATTCCCTTCGCTGTTGATAATCTAAACTATATCCACATCAATCAATCGCATCGATGGCCATAGTTACATTAAAGAACCAAATAGTTAAACTTTTCAAGTCGAATCCGTCAGAAGACGAATTAGCTGCTGTGAATGGGCTTTTGGAATCAAATCAAGGTCCTTATGGTTCTGTCGACAGAGATGACAGAACGGTCGAATTAGCCAATGAAGAAGCTATTTTGAATGCAAAAAATTCCGTCAATGATCTTGGTGGTTTGAACGAAGAAGATCAAGGTTTCTTCAATACTTTTGATCCAAGAGTTATGTCAGATATCATTATTGGATTGAGTGATGGGTTGACTGTACCCTTTGCTTTAACTGCAGGTTTGTCATCTTTAGGTGATACTAAATTAGTGATTACTGGGGGGTTAGCCGAGTTAGTTTCGGGAGCCATTTCCATGGGATTGGGAGGATACCTTGCTGCCAAATCCGAAGAAGAATACTATCAATCTCAAGTCAAAAAAGAGAAATTGGCATTTTTCAAGAAACCAGAATTAATCAACCAAGAAGTGGCAGAAATTATGTTTGATTTGGGGGCCAGTGAGCAAACTATTGGTTCCTTCTTAAAAGATTTGGATTGTCAACCAAAGAATTTGATCGATTTCGTCATTAGATTTGGTAAAGGGTTGGAAGAACCAGCCCAAGGTAGAGAAATCACCTCGGCCCTTACCATTGGGTTATCATATTTCTTAGGTGGATTTGTACCATTATTACCTTATTTCTTCACCAGCTACGTGAGAAACGGGTTATTAATCTCTGTCATCGTCATGTTGATCACGTTATTTCTCTTTGGATACGTGAAAACCTCAATAGCTTTGGGTGAGGATTGTTCTAAAGTCAAGAAATTTGCAGAAGGTTTCCAAATGGTGGCAATTGGTTCAATTGCAGCCGGTTCGGCCTGGACTTTAGTCTACTTCATAGATCATTAACTGCTTCGAAATACCACGGGTTAACAATACTACCTTCTACCTATTTCCATACAAACTGCCATACTCATAGGGAATTATCATACATTTAGTTCTGTACATTAGCATATTACAATTTACTTCATCTGTTGCAAATACCACCTGTAAAATACAATTTTGAACACTATACCGCCTGGTCAGTACCTTCAGTTACTGTTATGCCCGTGAATTTTTCTCTAAATGCTTGACAAATGGTGCCTCTAATTCCTCCGCTGCCATGTGCTCTACCTAAACTTCCTCCAGCCTCGGGTGTAGAGTCCCTGACCATAGGATGCTATTATTATTGCGGCAAGGATGTTACTTTCACCGTGGTTAATTTCGTTGCGGCACCGATGTTTGCCCATTTTTGGTTTTGTGTTACCATCGAACTTTTGCGTAGGAATTTTAGAGTGGCGGCAGTCGCTTCAATTTATTTACCGTTTCTTTAACAATTAGTGATAGAGATGTCGAATAGAATTGCTGAAATCATCTCCAAGATCGCCATTCCTGCTGGGATAGCCATCACCTTAGGACAATCTGCGATTTATGATGTGGAAGGTGGAAAAAGAGCGGTTATTTTTGATAGATTAAAAGGTGTTCAAAACGAAGTTGTAGGAGAAGGTACTCATTTCTTGATTCCATGGTTACAAAAAGCCATTGTTTACGATGTTAGAACCAAACCAAAGACCATTGCCACCACAACCGGATCTAAAGATTTACAGAATGTTTCCTTGACGTTAAGAGTTTTGCACAGACCTGATGTGGTGAACTTACCAAAGATTTATCAAACTTTAGGGTTGGATTATGATGAAAGAGTTTTACCAGCTATTGGGAATGAAGTGTTGAAGTCGATTGTTGCGCAATTTGATGCATCTGAATTGATTACTCAAAGAGAATTGGTTTCTAGTAGAATTAGACAAGAATTATCTCGTAGATCTAACGAATTCAATATTAGATTGGAAGATGTTTCCATCACCCACATGACCTTCGGTAAAGAGTTCACCAAAGCCGTGGAACAAAAACAAATTGCTCAGCAAGATGCGGAAAGAGCCAAATACTTGGTGGAAAAAGCCGAACAAGAGAGAAAAGCCAGTGTTATCAGAGCTGAAGGTGAAGCTGAAGCCGCCGAAACTGTTTCTAGAGCCTTGGCCAAGTCTGGTGATGGGTTATTAATGATTAGAAGATTAGATGCCTCCAAAGAAATTGCCCAAACTTTAGCAGGGTCACCAAATGTTACTTACTTACCAAATGGTAAAGGAGGCAACGACGAAGGTTCAAAAAATTCATTATTGTTAAATATTGGTCGTTAATAAATTTCTTACTCGTTTATTATACAATTATATTTAAACTTTGTATATAGCTAATGAAATAATTATGATATGAATGAAATTATATACATGTAGTGGTGTCGATGCTAGATATCGACCACGACTAGTTCGTCGTCAATGCCAGGGGTAGTTGTCTTCCCATTACGAATGACTGCTTCAATATCAACAATCTCCTTTATACACCCACTAGTTAGATTTATGATTTCATCGTTGGTTTTCCCAATGGCAATGTTATCTTCCACCCTAACACCAATACCTTGATAGTGCTTGGGCCATTTGTCATTCATGGGGATATAAATACCTGGTTCGATGGTGATGACATTTCCTTCCGCCAACTTTTGGAACCTCGATACTCCTGGTACATCATGTAAATCCAACCCCAAATGGTGGCCAATATAATGAGGGTATAAGGTTTGGGAAACGTCATTTTTGGTGACATTAGAGAATCCTGACAAGTTTTTCAACTCTTGTAAGATAAAATCAACAGACTTTTCGTGGATATCGTGTAAGCTGTAGCCCAGTGACTCGTCACACAATTCGATACATTTTTTATTAGTATTCAACACTGCTTGATAAATGTCCCTCTGAGGCTCCGTAAAGCCATTATTTGAGTTTGGCCATGCTCTGGATATATCAGCACAATAACCTCCCAATTTACCCCCAGCATCAACGAATACTAATTCATCACGATAGAGTAAATCGTCGTTTCTAGTATAGTGAATTGTCAAGGAGTTTTTACCACTGGCAACAACAGGAATATACGCCTGTTTGTCACACCCACCTTTAACAAACTGGTATTCCAAGTATTTGGCCAAGGTTTTCTCTGTCGATAACGGCGATTCAGATCCTACTTTCGCCATTGCCTTATTAATAGCTCTACTAGATATTTGACCAGCAGTGTGCATCACCTTGATTTCTGCCAACGATTTGATGGCTCTTTGCTCTGCAATAAGACCGGATAACGGTTTTATTGCCAAATTTGATTTGGCAATCAAATCACCAAGATTGTTACTGTTGCTAGAAGAAGATGATGAGTGGAAATTAAAGAAGTTGGCAAATTTGGATGAAACAGAATGAGAGGAAGGATTATCCCAGAACACTTGATTATTTCTAGCTAACAAACTCTGGATATAAGATGAAGAATTGCCAGCATCTTCAACTTCATCTGCGTTAAAGATTTCATAAGCACCTTCAAGTCCCAGTTTTTCTCCTTCCCACAATTCCTTCTTAGGATTCTTACTTGGTACAAGCATGTGGAGGACAACGTCGTCCTGCTGGCCTGAATCGGACTTCTTTTCAATAATGGCCAAAGAATCAGGCTCTAACCAACCAGTCAAATAGTATAAATCATTATTCTGCTGGAAATCATAGAAAACAGCCCCGGAACTATACTTGACCGAATTACCAACGACAATAGCCACCGACTTTGCTGGCATCTGTTTAGCTAGCCTCAATCGTCTATCATAGTACTCTAAAGCCGAAATACCAGGGGTGATATTACCCGCTGTGGGTAAGTAATGAAACCTGGTTTCATGAGTAGCTTGGCCGGCCGTAATGAACCCTGGCGCAGGTCTCGTAGAAATATTTAACCTACGACAACTTTGCTTTACAACTTTGGCCAACATTGTAGGAAAAATGTTTTGTAGTTGAAAAAATTAAAAGCTTTGGTTCAAGTTTACGGGAAATTTTTCAATCGATTGATGAGAGTCTGGGGAACAAATGGCAAGTATCATAAATGATCCAGAACGAGGGTTCTGCATCCGTAGGGGAGTAGAGAACGATGGTGCGAAGCCTACGGGAGAAAGCAATGGATTTGATGTTATTCCTTTTGACCAATTGGTGCCCGAGTTGACCAAACCTCCTACCAGCATCAATGACATTGAAATCAAAGGTGTAAGTGAAACTAGGAAAAAACTATCAAAATCGGATAAAAGATTGCAACGACAGCAGAAAAGAATTAATGTTACGAGAAGAAAACAACTACAGCGACAACAAGATTTGCAATCGGGTGAAACCACGACGTTATTCAATCCCTTCTTAGCAAAGAGTAATATCAACCACATATACAGCGAGATGGTCAAATTGCATGCCACCACAACTGAGGGCACAACGGAGGGCACAACGGAGGGGGACTATAAGCTATTCCAATATCATTCTATTGCTATATATAAATCGGATGTCAACTATATTTTACCGGGAGAATGGTTGAACGATAACAATATTTCCTTGTTCTACGAGTTGATTATTCAAACTATGTTGGAAATACCGCAAGTGACTTTCCCAAACCAAGTACTGCTATTGTATCCTACATTGGTGCAGTTGTTTTTGCATTTCCCTCTATCGGATGATATAGAAAACATTTTACCCTTACAAGATTTGAAGAAACTGAAGTATATCTTTATTCCAATTAATTTTATAGACGATTTTGATGAGGTCGATTTGGAACTAGAAAACCAAGGCGACCACTGGGCTCTTGCAGTTTTGTCCATTTTAGAATCGAAAATCTACCTTTACGATTCAATGACCTTAGACGAACAAACGGAATCTGATAAAAAGTTGTTACACCAGTTGACCCAGCGGTTGATAGCTTGCAAAAGTATTCTTAACACCAACAAAATCGAAATCGTCAGTATGGATTGTCATCAACAAGACAATTTCGATGATTGTGGTGTGTATGTATTAATGATCACTTGCTATTTGATGAATCAACTTCTATTGCAACCACAAGGATGTGCGGTGAATATGGATATATCCAAAGTTAAATTCAATCCATTAAGTGCCAGACTTGCCATGATTGATCTTGTGCGTCGCTTATATGTTCAGCATACCAACGTTGAATAACACAAAGGTATAACTGCCACAATTTAGATCTTCCTTATCCAGATTCATAAATCAAACCCAAGTACTTAGTTTCCCATACGCCCATACTTTCTTGAAGAACATGACCTTTAGACTTAACCCATAAACTTTTCAATCAAAAGTCCTTTCATAATATTTGCCAACGATTCCCCTTGTGATTCCACCGTCAAGTTGTCAACATTTTCCTTCAACCGATTTTTACCAATGGTATTCAATTGCACGTCGTTGTAGAAAATATCACCAGCATAATCATAGCCAATGTTTTCATTACCCAAGTTTAAAGCGGCAATTAGTAATAGTAAGTCGTTATGTAAAACTGCTTCTTTGGAGGGGTCCGAAATTCCAATAAAAGAAAAGAGCTTTGTTCTCGGTATTGCTTTAGTTCTCGACATGATAAGTAGAAAGATCTTATAATTAATAATGGAGTGTAAATAGTCAAGAAATGAAGATTTCTTAATATTTAAAGGTAAATAAACCCCCAATAAAGCATTGAACTGATTCACAAATACGCAATCATCAAAAAGCTGTTGAACTTTGGTATAGTTACATTGTGAAAGCGGGAATAACAAGTTATCATAAAGAAACTTGGAAAATTGATTATGGTTGATTTCTTCAATGAGAACATCATCATCTATTTCAAGCAAGCTTAGTTGGTTGAATGATTTCAAAAACATTAGGGAAACCTCAAACAAACATAACATATGGGGAGCACATTGTATCAACCAGATGAAGTCCGGTTGTTTGAGCAACTCCATAAATTCCGTCCAAAATTCTTCCACCTTAAATTGCTTGAACAATACTGTCAAATGGTGTAGTTTAGTCAATTTATAAAACTTCATTTCGTTCAGTTGACTATTTTGTAACAAGATCAATTCGTTTTTCTTGAAATAATAATCCATCTTTTTAATAATTGGTTCTAGGTTCTTCAACCCGGAAACAAAACTTTCCTCAATAAAGAACACCGAGCCGTAGCAACACAACATAAAATTGTAGAAGAGGAACTCAAAGTAGCAGTTTGCAGTCAAGCTTTCTACATCGTCAATTTGACTGTAAAATACCACAATACTCTTATAGTTCATTAATAAGGTTATACCTTGCTGAAAGTTGCCTTGAACACAGCAAATTATCACACAGTTCCGAACCCGATTCCAGAATTCCAGACATTCCAATTGTGTAGAGCTGAGCGTCTCCGATTTCTCAATGGTTTCCTCTGCCATTGCCATTATGATTGCAGTATTTCTTGAGTCCAAGTTGTCATACCAAATCAAATTGTATTTATGCTCAACCTCTTTCGAATCCAAGTAGTCAATCATCTGAACAGACACAGCATTGACAGCTTGGTATTCTTCCATTAGTTGCAAACATTTGCCTGCTACTTCCACCTTGAGCGCTCCATCTTCTAGTTGTATCCACGTATGAACCAAGGGATTAATATTCAACCAGTCGATATTCAAACTCATGCTACGGTGAATCTCAAATAGCAATTACCTACTAACAAACAATCCCCAATAATAGTCCTGGTTAATGTGTTTCTTGCCAATTTGATGTTGCTCCAGTAGATTAGGAAAGTAGAATTTATGGTAGCGCTCTACAAAGATTTTGAGAATGTGAATATGGTATTAATGGTATGGAATTAGGAGTGGTGGGTATAAAAATATGGAGATATATGCTAGGGGAACGACTAGGTAAATTTTGGTTCGTTCGCAGGGACAATTGATTATTTATTCAAACAGTTTCCTAGTTTCATGCTAGAAAGTGTAATAAGAAAAGCTTCAAAAGAAAGGTAGAAGCGATTAATAGTAGAGACAATGACAAGCTCCAACTAGAATCTTGTAGCTCAACATGCGAAATTGAACTTTTGAGGTTCACCAGTGGGGTGGCGGTTCCGATTCATGCTGTGGAAGCTGTGGAATCTGTGGAAAGATTATGTATAAAAGTGAAGTAGACACAGATTTCAAGAAAGAACATGTTTCGATAAATCGTTTTATTCTGTCATATATTCAACACCACGTATTTTCTTCATAGTAAATGTACCATGTAGGTGTATACTTTCAAGTATCTCAGGTTTGGAATATAGAAGCAGTACACTATTTAGGTGCACTGTTTATCCTAGTAATATCATTATTACAGTACACTCTAACAATGTTGTCTAATCAGCACAGAGTATAATTTTCTCTTGAATGCTATTTGCAAATACCACAACCTCTACGACTAATTTAGCAAAGTTGTGGCAGTTTGTGCCAGTTATAAGATAACCGATGAATGCGAGTAACTTGAGCAAATGTCAAATAAAATAGAGGCAACCCCCCAAGAAAACGGAATCCACGTCGACATGGGCAACGACCCAGCTCGATATATTGCTCCCAAGAGCAACCCAATGATTGCACCCGAGGCTACGCCTTTAAATACCCCAGCCAATAGATAGAGCATTACAATAACCACTGCTTCGATAAAGCTTGTCTTTGAAGTAGGTAATTTGTGACGGTATCGATTTATATAGCTTGCTGAAACAGCAATGAGCCCAGAACCTAGATGTGAACCGGCAAAAGTAATTAGTGCCCAATAAACCGTAAATAACCAAATATCCCATTGATCGTAAAGAAATGACCTCTGGTACAAGTCTATGTCTTTTCCCAAGGGCCAGTAAAGACTAGGAAATCTCGGTGTCAGGTACCCTATTGGTATATTCTGCGAAGATACAAATATCTTCATTGTCAGTCCAACTTAACTCTACAATGGTTTGATCCAGATGAACTGGAGTGGTGAAAAATGACCGGAAATGACCTTTTTTACTCCGGAAAAAGAACTTTGAGTATAAACAGACTTTTACAACTCGTTTAGCTGTTCTAAAAGCACTTTCAAGCACTGACTTCTCGATACCTGCTCTGTTTGCGGTTTATCTTGAAAGCATAGCATTAGGAATAAGTCACGAGGGAAACAAAACATCCGAGCCGCAAAAATGGTAGCACCACCAACACACTCTGCAGGACGTTGCACCAATTTTGTTTACAGCACCAAATTGATTGCCACTACTTCAAGAACCGACCAGTTTCAGTTGCAAAGTGAGCAAATCATAGAGGAAACCCCATTGACTTGCAACAGCACAACATATAGCAACAGATGTCTAGACGGTACGATTCTAGAACCACGATTTTTTCTCCGGAAGGGAGATTGTATCAAGTGGAATATGCTCAGGAAGCGATTTCGATGGCGGGTACTGCCATTGGGATTTTATCAGATGAAGGGGTGGTGTTAGCTTGTGAGAAGAAGGTTACTTCGAAGTTGCTTGACAACGACGGTAGTGCTGAGAAGTTGTACGTGATCAACGATAATATGGTGGCAGCTGTTGCAGGGATGACTGCTGATGCCTCGATTCTTGTGAATAATGCCAGAGTGCAAGCGCAATCATACTTGAAAACTTATAATGAAGAGATTCCGTGCGAGATCTTGATCAAGCGTATTTGTGATGTTAAGCAGGGTTATACCCAACATGGGGGTTTGAGACCTTTTGGGGTATCGTTTTTATATGCGGGCTACGATGAAAGGTATCAATTTCAGTTGTTTTCGTCTAACCCATCCGGGAATTATTCCGGATGGAAAGCTACTTCTATTGGAGCCAACAATTCTGCCGCGCAAACCCTCTTGAAAAAGGACTATAAGGACGACTTGTCGTTGAAACAAGCTTGCGAGCTTGCAATCAAAGTCTTGTCTAAAACCATGGATTCTTCCAACTTGAATTCGGAAAAGTTGGAGTTTGCAACATTAAGTTTATCTAAAGTTACCGGTAAAGTGATCCATAAGATTTGGTCTGGAGCTGACGTTGATTTATTGATTAAAGACTCGGGGGTATTAGATGAAAAGAACACCGATGACGAGTAATTGGCACAACACCGCAACATAGGTTTATCTGATTTATTGACCATAGTCAGCTGATTTTACTCCGATAGACTCCCTTTACCTCACACAAGACAGTGGCCCATGGCTACTTCATTGTGTAAAATATCTCATAGAATTTCATTCATTAGATACGAATTAATGCAAATTAAATTGACCAATTGTAGCTCATTAGCACGGAGATCTTTATTGTAGCATATTTGTCTCCGTCTGGAGCTGTTTTACCTCTCTAATACCATTTTCTCACTATATAGAGCCTACTCTTCCAATTCATTTGCACCCTTTAGTGAGCGCTACCATAATTCACCATTGCACCATATTCACATTCAATGAAATATAACGATCATTGTAATCAGACAAGTTTGCAGTACAATTGATGTCAGTATGGATATAATATCGCCAGGCTTAAGTTCGAGATCGTCTCGGTCTCTGAGACTCTTGAAAGAAATCTCTAGTAGCAGCAAAATCTCGTTTCTAATCCAAGGCAGCTTCAAACAAGTGAATAGCTTGACTGAGCTATTTCTAAGTCGAGAATTGGTCAAATTCAACGATGTTACCGATGAAAACTATCAAGTATTGCAACTGGCTTTCCAAGATATGATCTACCTCTTGAATTTGGAGGATTTTCGCCTAGATGCCGTGGCCAAGTTATCTCTAACTAAATTGAAGGTTAGCTATGATAAGTTGAGTGTGCTAAGTGGCAATATCGATGGTGTGGAGGCGAATGCTTTCTCCATCCCCCAGAAGTTGGCGGTGCATAATGATATTACAGCGGTGAATCATACTACCAATAGCTTAATTAACCATTATACCCTATTGGCCGTGGGATTAAATTATTCCAATAGCTTAATCTACAATACCTTGATCTTGAAAAGTCAATTGGTGTATTGGGAACAACTCAATGAAAGTACCAGGTCGAGATTGATCTATTTCGTGCAAATATTACCGAGCAAACTCTGGCAACTAGCTATCTCAGTTTATAACCATGTAACTCAAACCCCAATAACCTATTGCTACAACGAGAGTAATGGAACCCACGAGGACAATTTGTTCTATAATAATTGGGTTCGAGTTAAGAGCATATTTGCTGTGGTGAAAAATTCCACTAGGAAAGTGCTTCTGACTAGTTTTATCAATTTAAACCCAACCTTTTCTATTTTCAAATCAAACACTTCCTGGTTCAATTTTCTTCGCTATATGATGAAAACGCCAATTAACATTGCCACCAAGGATATTCAGAGTAAAATTTCTGCTATTAATGACGAAATCACAAGGAATACTATTGCAATTGATACCTTGATTAAATTGAATTACCATGATAGCTCTCAAATTTTAACTACTTTGGAGGACATGTTTCCAACTACCAAGAAATCAGATTCGACAAACAATCGTATTTACCAACTTATAGTGGAAGTGATTCATTGGCAAGGTTCGGTAGATTATTCGGTGACAGATGTGCCATCAATAGTGACTCGGTATTGGCCCATAATCTTGTTGTTGATGAAGTACGGACCATCAGGGTCATTGAACTTGTACAACAACCGGGAGGAAATAATACACTGGATCAAGTACAATCTAGTAGATACCTCAGTGGGATTCTTTAAGAATTGGTTAGTGAAACCAATCAATGATATGTTGAATATTCTCCGTCATGATGATGACTTTACCATAACTTCCAAGGAATCGTTGCGATCCGACTTGGATTCCCTCGAACGTATGGTTGTGGAGTTTTTGGCAGACGAGAACGTTTCTGGATTTACTGTAGAACAGATTCACAAATCCATTCAAAACGGAGACTTGACCTTGCTTATGTCGGAATATGAATCACAGATTAGAACTCCATTCAAATCACTTATAAAAGGTGGTCTTATTAGATCGTTGTTAATTCAAATCCAGAAAACAAAGGTCGATGGTGCAGTTGCCATAACTGGGATTGACAAATTGTTGAAATCACAACAATTACTTTTTGGTTTAGTTTCATTGAGTCCTTCTGTGTTTATTGTTTGGAAGTTGACGCAATACTTCTTGAGTTCAAAGCCGTTGATCATAAATGGCAAGCAAGTAAACGTATTGTGCTTGAAAGGATTAAACAACATAGAAAATCTACTTATATTGCTTAACAAAGATTCCAATTCAAACGAAAAATATGAAGGACAATTGTTAATTGAAATAATCAACTTGATCATAACTTCAAAATTGATCATTCCCAAACAATTACAAGCAGATTGGGTTAAAGATTTGAATGAGTTAAACAATAGTGACTACGATTTCCAAACCAAATTGGATTTAATCAGAAAGATTTGGAATATGTACGGTAGTTATTTCAGATAGAAGGATATCTTAATCTACATTGTACATATTACTACACGATACTCAAGAAAAACCGTTCCATGTATTAAATATTATACAACTCTATGATGAACCAGTTACCATAGATTAAATATGTCGAAGAATGTCTAGCATTGCCCCAACACACTATTTTTGGGTTGACTGTAGCCACCATCAGCATAAAAAGTCAAATTGTTGTTGTAGTAAATATTTTGATGATTTTGAATATAACTAGCAGTTGGGTATCCCGAAGGATCACATCCAACGTTTACCAGATTTTGTGGTTGATATACTCTAACATAGTCAACTCTAAACGTGACTGGGAAGAATAATGATGCCCAATCAATATATGCCCAGTTATTGGAGATCCCAAAATTCATAATGACAGACATTGGTTCGTAAGATATACCTCTCCAGTCAATATTTCCATTTGGGTGCAAGGCTTGTGCGTGAACCGTGAAAGTTGGATTATCACCAATAAACCATCTTATATAGCCATTTTGTTTACTATTAAGATATTCAAATCCATATTTCTGAAAGTTATGTTCCGTATCGCCAAATTCATACCAACTAGTGTTAAGAGTAGTTGTGGCAGATAAAGCTTGTTGGAAAGGTCCACCTGCGTATGTATTCATAGTAGTAATTGAGCTGTTGTAAATCTCGATCCAATTGTAATCAGGCATATACCAAATATCAAAGGGTGCTAGTTGTACCGATTGGGAGGCAATACCAACGGTATCTCCATTCCCATCTTTACCCGCTTCAGCTTCAATTGCATCGATTTCTGGAGCTCCTCTTCCAACACCAGGATTTGGATGGTCTTCACCTTTACAAGTGCAAGCATTCAACCTTTGCCCAGGTAAATATGAGATACCATCTGGTGAAGATTGGTTTGCGGTGATTCCAGCATCACAAGCGGTATAAGAGTACGGCCAGACCCCGTCAGTCGTAGCTAAATAACCCGGTCTTCCAAGATTACCCATAGTCCATAAACCAGGCCATAAACCAGAAACATTACCGTAATTAGGCAATCTGGCGGAGAATTCAATTTTACCTTGAGTGAAGCAAAATTTATTCCAACTTTGGAGCATCCCAGATCTATAAAACAAATTGTGATTTTTGAAAGCGTCCATTCTCATATTGGCAGAGCCACCTGCCGTTGAAACTGCGTCGGGGTCGTACCATTCCAAATCATGGGTTGCTGCATAGTTCAAATCAGGAGCAGTAAAAAATTGGTCGTCTCCATCGTAAAACGTTCTTCCTTCGGCATTAAATTCATCTGAAAAGACTAATGGCCATATGGAGCCATCTTTGGCGGTTACGTTCATTGCCAGTTGAGGAGTATCAGGATCAACAAGTGAAGTCCGAATTGCACTTAACATCGGATAGTTATAAAATGTTAAAATTTCATAACTTTGCGGAGTGAAATGTACTGTTATTTGTGAATAAGTTAATACTGGAAGAATAACAAATACTGCAATTGCAGCTATTATTAGCCCAATAAACCCAAGAACACCACCTAATGATCGTTTATCCATGTTCTTGATGTCATTGAGAAATCTGTTTTTATCGTAGTTTGCATCATTAATTGGGTCTGGATTATGGAGATAGTCATCTGCTTCTTTTTCATCTATTGTCAATGGGAATGCACTAGCAGGGTATCCTCCAAAAGGCGAAAACTCGGGATATTGAAACGAGGGCGGACTTTGATTTATATTTGCTCCATTTATGGAGGGGTTGAGATGGGAATTCAACGAAGATTCAGATACGATTCTAGAGCCTGCCAACGAAGGGTATCGATTGTATTCTGATGGAGCTTGTAGGTTGGTATTAAATTGGAAATCTGATAAGCTGGTGGTTTTCGATTTTGGAAGTAAATTCTGGGTTTGTTCATCTTCTACATAGTACCCATGGGAGTAAACCAGGTTCGCTTGTGGAGTTTGTGCGTTGTTGAAGTCATCCGAGGAATAGGGGGTAGAGCTTCTTTCTAAACTGGAGGATTCTGTGGAAGCGAAGGGGTTTATGGGAGGGGTGGATTGGTTTCTCGAGTTTCTAGTTAAGTCACGTTGAGCCATGACGTTGATAAAGTGTAGTATCAAGTAACAGAATCACCGTCTCAAGAATTAAAGCGATAGTTGCAATATTGCGCAAGGAAAGAATGTAGATGTGATAATAGGAGACCTGTGGAGTATGCTATGAAATGCAAAGGACTACTCGAAGTAAAACGATGTAATATCCAGGCAAATCAAGCTTGTAAACGTTATACTTCACTCAGATACAAATAGTAACAATGTTTTCAATCAGGCACAACTCTACAGTATAACTGGGTGTAGCGCCGAGAATGTGCTTTGTAGAGCTAAATATAGACTATAGTAATTAATTCTCACTTTAGCAAACCTTATAGTAAAGTGTAACAAACAAAAACGATTATTGTGATGGCTGGGCGCGATCAAATAGAAAAGGATGCTATAAGAATAAGAAATGATTGAAAAACAACAACAGAATAAATCTACAAAAGCAATCCCGCTAGCACAACCAATTCCAATTTATATACACTATCGAATCTCCTTACTGAAAAACAACTATTAGCTTGGATACAAAACAGTGGCCACGGGTTGTCTTTGGCACAGTGTAAAGTGGAAATATTAACTGTGCTCCGGTAAGCGAGCCTACAAGAGAAGGGAATGTAGCGAGGGGGATAAGGTGTTGTTGTGTGGTGTTGTGGTAGTTGGTTTGTATTGCTATTGTTATGAGGAGTGGTAGCCGTGGGGTAATGTTGTCTGTAAGGAGTAGTGCGGCTAATACGACGTAAGATTATGTATCTTGTATTATCAGTAGGCGAAATCTAATCTGTTTTGGTGGGTTGAGATTTGTACTGAGAATTGGTTATAGCAGTATAACGTAGCGGAGGTTGCAAATGATGTATAATTGTAGTTTTTTCTACACATTGGGGAGCTTTGAGTTGTGGCTTTATCAGTGCTAACTATTGCGAGTGTCGTATATATTGTATAAAAAATATGCTTTATTGTGAGCTATTAAGAGCTTTTGGGAATTATCTTGTTAAGCAGGCGTACTTATTACTCTTGCGGTGAAGAATTATTGCAAATTGGTAAGGAATGCTAGTATGGTTATCTTTTGGCTGCGAAATTGAAAAATGAGTTGAGAAGGAAAGTTTCTAGAATTTACTCTCGAAGCGTAGAACCAGACGAACATCAATACGCTGCCGAATATTTATCAATATGAGCTAGTGGTGCATTATGACGGTATCAAGTGTTATCTTGTTCTATTTTTTAATAAAGCGCAGGGTGTAGAATGAAATGCAAACAAGCTTGGTTTTCATGCAAGTAAAGCACATATTGCGTACCTTTGAAATATTTACTAGTCATTAACGTATTTACTGGTTATTAAGATATCTACTAGTCATTAACTTATTTTGGTTAGTGCATATGTTGATACCGACTTGTTCATGTTCGCTGTTTCAAATATTTGGGATCTTCGGAGATACGTCCAGATTCGGAGACGTAGAATCTCGGGATTAACTCGGCGCTATCGGTGATTAATACTATTTAACAGTTAACATTTGCCTTAACTTCGACTAATTTTCCACCAACAATGTTGAGATATATCGAGCTTAGCTTGTCGTATTGCTTATACAATTTCAAAGCTGGTGACGAAAGTTTGTTGCTTAACCAGCCTGATTTTAACCAAATTTCTAAATCAGTCGAACTAACTTCCAATGATTTTGAACATAATACAGCTATGCCAATTGTAACTGCTGGTACCGGTGTTGGTGATAACAAATGCCCATCGTTAAATATTAAAGTAAGTGAAGATAAGGGTATTGCGTCTCTAGTAATCATTTGCCAAGATATTGATGTTCCTTTTACTGCATTGGATCATTTAATTGCATATAATATCGACCCAAACACTAAATCTTTGCCTTTAGGAAGTTTTACTCCTGGAGTTGAATCTTCTGACTACAAATTGGGAAAGAGTTTTAGAGGAATTTTAGGCTATCGTGGACCACGGCCCCTTGCAAAACATGGACATCACAGGTACTGTTTCCAAGTATTTGCAATTAACCAAAAGGCAACAGATTCATTGAATAATCTCACCATTCCACCTCTGCATAATGAAATGGTCGAGATTATAAAACATAATGTTGTCTCTACTGGATTACTTATTGGTACTTACGAAAGATTTTAGTGTTAGCAGGATTTCCTTGGTCTCTAGATTTTTGTACTTTTTATATAGATTGTAAATATATGACAACGGTAACATTTGATTGTCATACTTTTAATTAGAAGCAACTGTAAATCACATTGGTTCATTTTCACTACATCATTAATGTCACTAACGACTCAATTACAAATGTAGCAGCCAAACTAGTTATTTCAGAATTAGTGTCATAAGGTGGACTGACTTCGACAACATCTGCACCAACGACATTCAACCCTTTTAACCCATCAAGAATAGACAATAACTCTCTAGAACTGAACCCTCCAGATTCCACAGTACCAGTACCTGGAGCAAAGGCTGGATCCAAACAATCAATATCCACTGTAATATATACTGGTGCATTCCCAATCGATTTCAATTTTTTAATAATCCCCCTAATTCCAATATCATCTATAGCTCTGGCAGGTATTATAGTAAACCCACAATCGAGATCATGTTTTGGATCGTATTCACTATCGATAAAAGGTGCTCTAATACCTACGTGATAATTGTTAGCATCAGTAATATAGCCTAGTTCATGAGCAAAATGAAGGAAAGTCCCATGGTTTAATTCCATATAACTAGTTATAGCCCCACCCAACATTTTAGGGTCCCAAGTATCGATATGCGAATCAAAATGAATAACATGTACTGGTTCACCTAACCTTTCATGAACTGATTTAATTGCCATTAATGTGATTGTATGGTCTCCACCGATAGTCACAATTTTGGGAATTTTAAATGCTTGACCTTTATGTCTATGGATTGATCTCTGCCCACGATATAATTGATTTAAAGCGATCCGGTTATCAAAAGGATTCATATTGACATCACCGCAGTCTATAATTGAAAGATTATGAGTGGTAAGATCAAAAGGATTTGCAGGGTATCCAACCTTCTTCTTTGGTTTATTTTTGTAATTTTGAATACCTCCAATTCTTCTGGCGCCACTTCTAATAGCTTCAGGTCCAAATCTAGCTCCTGGCCTATAACTTACGGCAGTATCGAATGGAGCACCGACAATGGCAATGTCAACAGGTTCATTGAGAAAATCTGGGTCAAAACAATTGAAATGTGGTAAATGACCAAATGTAAGAATGCCGCCGAAAAACGTTTGATCATAGTTAATATCAGTAGTATCATCGTTATCTGGGAAAGTTATTTCCGACTGATGTTTAACAAAATCGTCAACTGTATGTTCGTGAATGTTTTGAACTTTCCTAGTGCCAAATACATTACTTTGAGCAAATCCCATATTTTGTGGCGCTTTAACTCGACCAGATGCTAACAATTGACCTTTATGAGCCTCTGTTTCTGGGGTACGAACTAATTCTCCATACAATTTGTCAAACAAACTTGAAGGTAATTCCTGAGAAACAAAGGGAACTTGCGCTGTGTTGATCACAACCGCAGAAGCGATAGCTAAAAGTGTCGAGAATGGTAAAACAAACTTCATTGTTTCGGAAGGTTAATTCATTGTTTGACGAATTCCTTGTATTTATATCATTATTGTTGCAAAATGCAAAAGCGCAAAATCTTTAGCGTTAATTCCTTAATAGGTATTTAATGCGCAATATTTTCCGAGAGTTATGGATTCCCCATGAATTGGTGAAAGCTAATGAGATTGCAAGTAAATCTTCTGAACGGGGTTTCAGATGATATATATATGGCCAGTGGGATATTATGTGTATATTAGTGTCTGAAAGAGATACTACGTTGCTGAATCCGTTTGTGACGAAGCTTCTTAATTTTGAAAAGGCTCGGTGTACCGTTTACTCTTTGTCTTGAAGAAACAATCGTAAAATCAAAAGTAATTAGTTTTTCTAGTTACCGTTTGAACTTGAGCTAAAATCATTTATTACTAAACGTCTCTTGGCCATGACTTATACCCGAATAGTTACATTCTAGCTGAAGAGTATATTATGTATTAGGTAATGAGATACTTTCTCACCTAATTATATATGCTATTTATACCATGCAATTGATGTTAGCAATTAGATTTTGCTACTAATTTAGGTTTTACTACCAAGTCAAATACTGTAATTTTGGTAACCAACTAGGGCCATTATAGCAAGCAACACTAAGAAAATTCTCAACTTCTTTATCTTGGCAATAACTGCTGCAGTAGCAGTATTACTAGCATTCGATGTCAGTTTCTCGTTCCATTGATATGGAACTGTAGTATTGAAACTAGCTTCATTTAGTGAGAGTTTTTCACTTTTCTCGGTTGCAACATTGTTATCAATCAAGGTATCTTGCTGAACATCTGAATTTTCTAAGTTTGCAGAAATCTTACGCAAATCCTCTGCCTTGGATTCCGTTCTCAATAAAGACCTGGGCGTACAGTTACACATTGATTTTGCAAAAGAACTAACCTTGACTCGATTGCTTATCTCTTGACCTTTGTACAACTTATTACTGCTATCGGTAATATGCAGTACTTTCATATCCTACGTTATTTCTAGATTTATGCTTGAATATATTGCTCTATATGAACTAAATAATGTACAGGGGTGGGGTGGTAAGAAAGAGTAACTTGGTAGACGTTACGGGGGTGATGATGTCACTGAGCTTTTAAAGTATAACAATTCTTGCGACAAATGACTTAGCTAAGGGACAAGGTAATGTTTTGCAAATGATATGCAGCACTTGTTAGCAAGCAAGCGAAGAATCTTCTAGTCTGATACCGTATCTTTTATGGATGCTGTTCTTGGTTTACTCGTGTGAATCTCAAATCCATCTCTTCTTCTTTGTAGCAGTCAAAGAAGCAGAACTTACTCTTTCACTTGCAGGGTAGAATTGGGTTGGGAATGGAGCTGCGGAAGCCCAATTAACTGCAGATTCAGGAGTGTAATCCCAACCAGGTGTTATGGTAGACAATATCGATGGAGAACCAGCTTTTGTTGAGAAATAGGTTACGGCGGAAGTAGGAAATCTTCTGGTCCAAGTGGTGGCAGAAACCAGACTTCCAGGTTGAGTTTGCATAGGAGCAAATCTGGTTTTACCAGTTTGTAAAGTATAAGGAATACTAAACGAAGCAGAGTTAATAGCACCGCCACCAGTAATAGAAGTTTGACCAGCTGGAGAATCACCAGTGATAGTTACATCTAAAGTTGAAGTTGGACCCGTCATAGATAATAATTGAAATCTTGGGGAGTAGTTGATAGTACTTGAACCGTCGGTAAATACGGTATGAATTTGGAAGTAGTAGTAACCAGAAGGGACTAATGTCGAGGTAATGGAAGCTGTGTATTTGTTGGTAGTAATAGCTTGAGCCAGAACAAGAGGCTGATCTGTAAGACATTGAATTTCAGAAGAACTACCAGTACAAAGCAAAATGGTGTAACTCTTGGCATTTGCCAAAGACAACTCATCACCAGAACTACTAGAGTCGTCCCATGCTATATCAACAGATACTGTCCCACCACTCGCAGTGAACTGCTGTCCTGTGGTTGGTGAAGTATATTCAACATCAGCGGCACCAAAGGAGATGAAGGTGACGAATATTAGGACTAACTGAAAAATCATCATTTACCAAATTAAATATGCTGGATCTATCTAACTGTGTATATCAACGATATCGTATTACAATATTCTCTGGATTGCTAATAAAATATCACCAAGCCGTAAAGATCTTGTGTATTATGATTCTATTTATTAGTTTGGTACGAAAAATATTTAGGATCTCAAAATTTATTTGTGGTCGTGTACTTTGCATGATGTTGTTTAAAATTCCTTTTTCCATGGCACAGTAAAACACGTCTAAAAATAGGCACTACAGTTGCAAAGTTTAATGAGATGCAACTGATCGCAGTGCAAGGCTGTGGTGGGTACAAATTGTACACGAAAATTGAAATATGCCTGATCGTTGTTTATATGAGTCGATATGGGTAATATCTTAGTAAAGTATTGTAGCAGCTTCTGGTTAACAAGGTTCAATTCAAGCACAAGGCTTGAGCGTTGACTTCATTGTATGATGTGAAAGGTAGAAGTTGCTACATTATTCGAATGCTGTGATTTTTTAATATTTACATCTAAAGAAGTAAATGGCAATCTGTGCCAGTCAATGGAATGTAAAATTATGAAACCTCCACTAACGTAGAATGGAAAGTTGTTATGTATTGCAGTTTATAGTTTGTGCTCCAATCATGCTAATGAGATGTGAATAATTGTTCTTTAAGTAGTGTAGAAGATGCATTACTCATTGATGAATGGATGCACTATATATGGATTCATTGATTTCCAACAAAGGAGAATGATCGATTATACTATTTGGGACAGCGGCGTGTCTTGCGTTTCGCCTTTGCCTTGAATTTAGCTTTTGGGTTGCAATGTAGCTGTGCGATATGGATCTTGAAGATAACACTGTTGAAGAAGTCAATTGGTTTATTGGATCCAGATCACTGGAGTCATTTAATAATGAATGGCACAGTTCATTGATATGTGAATTGGAGCTATCATTCAGTTGTGAATGAATAGAATATGGATGGATAATGTTTGTTATGGGTTCAGTAGAAGTTTTTATTGTATGTGATGTTCTCCTTATTAACCTTGATAATTTTGATCTTGCCAGTCTTAACATTTCAACAATAATCATAATATTTGTTTTTCACAGATTGTGAGACATTGTCTACATTAAATATTATTTCTATTTCTCCTATCATGTAAGAAATTCATATGGTAGTGACACAATTCAGCCTCTCCTGTAAATATTACGAGCGTTATCTACGATTGTTCCAGCCTTTACGAAGAAAGTATTTTTAGAATTTGATTATTAACATTGCAATAATGAGGGGCAATAAGGTACAGTTTGAATTCAACTCAATTAGAGCTATTCCATCAAGATGAATGTTTGAGGAATGACGAATAACTAAGATTGAGGTTTGTCCATAACAAAATGGAGGGCCATTAGGGTCAGTACAAACTGTGAAGTGACTGCAACTAGTGTACTAGATACGTTGAGAAAACGTTTAGCAAACAATGAGGACTGGAACCGTCTACATTGCCCAGCTAAAAATAAATTTTACATCGATTAGGGTAAGTGTAAGCTTAATTTTTAGGAGCATTTGCAGAAAACTTCGCTCACTGCGGCTTACTAGCAACAATCATTTTCTAAAACAGGTACGGGAAACGAGCAGAGTCTACAATTGGATATTTAATTGAAGTGAACTAAGATAATCGAACTACAATTAGTTGCTAGCTTAAAGTATACGATTTATTCTAAGCGGGATATTCAAGCCTTTGCAGTCATTCATGTTGTGTGCAGTGATGAAGCTGCGATGAACAAAGTTAACTTGAACGAAGCGTTGCTTCGGAGCAAATGAAAATATCAGTGACATATTATTAGTAAAAGCAAAGTATTAGCAGCAACTAGTACTATCAATATTACTCTCAATATTGTTGGTTTAGTATTCAGTATGTAAACATTACAATTATCTTGTAAAGGGCCAGGAATGGAGTCAAATCAACCGTTTCTATTTGATTTTCAGGAACTGGCTGCATATATTTCCCAAGAAAAACCATGTGTACAACTTCCTAAATTAAAGGTACACCATTTCTCTTGCTATATGGCTCTATGTTTGTGTATACCAAGATAAAGTTGCCGGATATAAACGGAATTTGTTGCTACAGTATTGCGCTTCCAGTGTACAGGGGTATATTATCAGGGTCTTAATTCGTTAATGTTTTATTGATCTATAAAATTCCTTTCGTTAAACATATATGTCCTACCCCTATATACAAGTGACATATTATATATGAAGCATAACTCCATATTTGTGAGCTCTACTTTCTCTTTTTTATTGCGATTTTCATCCAAACATGGCTAAACTTTCCTATGGTATTCTAATTGCATGTTTTCTTGATTTTGTTTCTTAATTGCTCTATACTATTAAAACAAACGCTATGCAAGTTTTCATTTACTCTCTAGAAATTGTACTTTCTTTTCTTGATGAGTTATAGCAGTATGTCCCAGCTCTGGGTTGTATGACCAAACGTCATCTAGATCGGTTTGATTTGTAAGTGTTAACTTCAAATCAATTAAAATATCATGTAGCATCGATGAATCATGCTTACCATTAAATGGAAGCTGTTGATTTCCCATGTTATATAAATTTCGGCCATCGTTTGCATCATCAACAACGATATTTGGTACCTGTGATGCAGAAGATCGACGTGATTTTAAAGCATCCTCTTCTTCGGTTGACGCCCTTCTAGCTTGAGCTCTCGTTACCAATCTGGAAGAAGGACTACGAGGTAACTTGTCGCTATTTACAATGGGAGAAGTTGCGGGCTCTTCAGGTTTTTTGTCCTCGTCGCTTTTATGACGTCTGAATCGAAATGGAATCAACTTTGCAATTAAACTCATATGTAAATTAATAAACATTACTACTTTGAACCAAAAATATCTGCCTATTAACTTATAATTGCTCTATTATATAAATCAGTCATGTTTACTCGTTCCTCCTGTGAATATATATATGCTTCGTATAGCTACATTCTAAAAAGGAAATTCCGTATGCGACTGACATGTGCGTCGGAAAAAAATGTCTTAGCTAACTCCATTCTTTCCGCGAGTACGTTCCTTACGAGTTCATCCACCTAAATCCATGGTTAGTAATCTTTCTTACAAATTCATGGTCGCTAGCTGATTGAAATGAACCCCCCACTCCCTTATCTCTCCCCTACTTTCCTGAATATATGTATTGAAAGTTAGTAGACCATCTGATAAATTTAGTATCTGGATATTATTTGTGGCAAATAAGTACCCAATCAGCCGTACACGGGAAATATTACATCCATCTTGTACCCGTATGGTTAGGCGAAAAATACGAATAAGATGATTTTTATGCTGGATCCTATTGAACCGTAAGATTGCTGTAGACCTTGTGAGCCGTGGTTAATACTAAAGCTACACAGTTGGATATTTCCTTTGGTTTTAAAGAGAGCTTTCTACAGCTGTATCATTCTACGCAAATGTACAGTACTGCCATCACTTCAAACTATTCCGAATAAGTAGCGGGTTCTCGCATAGCATGGTTTTGTCATCATTTTGGTGTCCCAGTTACATTTCCCCGTACATTCGGAGGTTTATTGCGCTGTAGGGAATGTTCGTGTGTTTGCAAACTTCTAAAAAATTTTATTCCCATATAGAACAAGATTTGTCGCTATATTTTTTTCAACCGTTTTCCGCTACCTTTAAGTCGTGCGTTGCAATGTTTTAAACCCGTTTCAGCCCTCATGTTGCTCTGCAGAAAGAAGGTTTCCACCAACAACTCCTTAAGTGGATATATAGACAAGGGCATACTAACTGTAGAACCGTAAATTCATAGTGTAGTTGACATTCGCTGTTGCGAAAACAGTTTACGGTATGTAATGCAGGTAGAATCAACCTATTTACTTTTAACTGGAGGAAAGTGATTGATCTTTGCAAATGCAAGCGAGATTCTGAATTTGCATTAAAGAACAAACTTGGTATCAGTTGAGAAATAACGGAGTTGTACGAATATATCTCAGGTATTAAGTGATCCAATATTGGGAGAATCCCTAAGAGGAGTTGAATAGAACAGATTTTCTAAGTTCATCAGAAATCAGTGTAACTTTTGTAATTTTCCGTAATTATAGCAACCTGAAAGCCAAGTCACAGAGATACGTTAAGATAGGTTAAGTATAGCCAGGTTGGGTATATTTTCCGAAAAACTGGCCACACAATAACGTAACAAATCTTAGCCTGTTCATCTCATAGGTACACCTTGGTGGCAAATTTCGTATTTAACAGCTTGGTTCGAATGAACGGCAGTAACCACATGCAAGCTGCCTCTACAAGTTATGCTCAATAGTGTGTTATTAGTCATAGTACTGCTTGAATGTACCAACTACGTCGTTATTAACACAATCAAAACTATCAACCTTCTCAACTGTAGCCTATGGCACTTCCTCAAGGTCAAAAATGTAGTAAACCATTTATTCGGTATACAATCGTATACAATCCAACCGTATCTGGCATTAAAAGATCATTCAAAATCCAGATGGGTGTAGAGCAAGGCATTCTACATTTCAACCCCTGTATTGATAAAGGGGTAGTATTTTTATAGCCCAATTGTGCATGCACTTCTAGCTACATTAACTCCTAACAACTAGTACAGCCAATTTACAAGTAAACCCCCTTTCTCCTATTCAACGTACCACCAGAGCTGTTGCGGCAACATTTGCTTTCCCAGTTACTTCCTTTGCCAGTTACTTCTTTTACCACATCAGTCGCAGGACCCTTCCTGAAATTGACCAATACCAACACCGAGGATTATTACTATGGATAGAAGATTTACGAGCATAATGATGCGCTGACGTCAAGCATTGCTACTGGTGATCTTGGTGATGTATAATTCAAATGTGGATTGCATTTGCTGAATGAGTCACTTTCACCCAACATGGTACGGCTCGAACTAAATAGTGGCAAATGCTAACTATAGCATGCATACACTACAGTATTCCATGTTCGCGATGAATTGGCTTACATTACCTAAGCGCAATTATCATTCTTTCTATATAACTCCATAATAATGATGCCTTTCGAGTGATGGTGATATTTTTCAATCCTAAATATAGATTTCTAATTTCTACATCACGACTCTTTGAGACATGGAAGTCGATTCTTTAGAAATCGCTGACGATGGTCAAACTCAAAACCGTCTATTTAGTTTCTTACTACGGAAGAAAACTATTCCCATTCCAGAAGAAGATGAAAGGAAACCGTTCCCTTTGAAGGACGCCAACTTTTTTTCCAAATTATATTTCTTATGGCTAATGCCCCTTATGAATATTGGTTATAGAAGAACCTTAACTCCAGCTGATTTATATTATTTAACTGATGACTTGAAAGTTGAGAATTTAAGAGCGAGATTTCGCATAGTTTTCAATGAAAGATTGGTGTTTTATCAAACGTTACATATCAATGCGAAATGTTTAGCCAGAGGTGAAACGGTGGAAACGTCCACCGTGGATCCTAAACAAGATTTATTAGACTTTAAGTTGACCAAATTTAAAATGATATGGATTCTTATCCTCACATTCAAGGTTCCCTTAATATTAGTGCAAAGTTATGCAATCATTGGTCTTATAGGTATGTCGGTTACTCCATTGTTAACCAAAGAATTAATTAAATTCGTTCAAGCGAGAAGTATAGGAGCAATAACTTCGCCAGCTAAAGGGATTGGTTATTCCATTGGGGTGGTAGTATTGACTTTATTTAATTCATTAGCGGTAAATCATTTCTTCTTCCAAGGTACCTACCTTGGAGTTCAAATCAAATCTATCTTAATTGCAGAAATTTTACAAAAGTCATTTGCCCTAAACCCTGAATCAAGACATAAATTCCCCACCTCGAAAATCACATCTATGATGGCTACTGATTTATCAAGAATCGAATTGGCTGTGTATTTGCAACCTGTTATATTGGGGGTTATTGCTCCCATTGTCATTTCTGTAGCAATTTTGATTGTTAATATTGGAGTATCAGCAGTTATTGGTATTATTGTGTTCTTTTTCTTTTTGGGTCTTTTGGGATTATCCGTAAAAGAATTGTTTAATAAGCGTGAAGTGGTAGCTGCTTTGACTGATAAAAGAGTGAACTTAATCAAAGAAATCATTAATAATGTCAAGATGATTAAATATTATTCTTGGGAAGCTCCTTATTTAAAAAATATGATCTCTGCTAGATCAAGTGAAATTAAAGTTATCATGTCCATTCAAAGATTAAGAAATGTCATCACTGCTGTTGCCTTTAGTTTAACTGGTATTACCTCTATGGTATCATTTTTGATTTTGTATGCTCTTGAAGGGGGTACTAGAACTCCTGCTGATGTCTTCTCTTCTGTGTCAGCTTTTGAGATTTTATCGCTGTTTATGACATTTATTCCTATGTGTTTGTCTACAACTGCAGACTTGCTTCAAGGTCTTGATAGAATTGGTGAATACTTATCATGTCCAGAAACAGAGGATTATGAAGGTTACCAACTAACTGAAAAGCCAAACTATGATTTTGAACATTCTGTCTTACTTCAAAAATGTAATTTTGAGTGGGACGAGTTTGAAGAACTTGAAGATGAGAAAGAAGTAGCGAAGAAGAAGAAAGAAGCCCAGAAGGAAGCCAAGTTAAAGAAGAAAGAAGAAAGGAAGAAAAAATTTAAAAATATATTCTCATTCAATGGATCTTCGGCAATCGAGGAACTTGTGGAGTTGGAAAATATTTCCCAGAAAGACAGTGAAAGTGATAGTGAATCAAAAGATAAGTCAAACTTTCCTGGTTTGCAGAATATTGATTTAAAAGTGAAGAAAGGGGAATTTGTAGTTGTTACAGGTATCATCGGTTCTGGTAAGAGTTCGTTGTTAAGTGCAATTGCAGGGTTTATGAAGTGTACCTCTGGTACTATTGACGTAAACGGTTCTTTGTTGTTGTGCGGTGCTCCATGGGTGCAAAATGCAACAATTCGTGAAAATATTGTTTTTGGAAATGAATTTGATCAAAAGTGGTACGATGAAATTATTTACTCTTGTTCTTTACAAAATGATTTGAAGGTATTACCAGCTGGTGACTTGACAGAAGTTGGTGAGAAAGGTATTACATTATCAGGTGGTCAAAAGGCAAGAATTAATTTGGCAAGAGCAGTGTACGCAAATAAAGAGGTTATCTTGTTGGATGATGTTTTAAGTGCGGTCGATGCCAGAGTTGGTAAGCATATCATTGATCATTGCTTGTTACGGTTGTTACAAGAAAAAACTAGAATTTTAGCAACTCATCAATTGTCTTTAATTGGTAGTGCCGATAAAATTGTGTTTTTAAATGGTGATGGATCTATTGAAGTGGGCACTATGAAAGAATTGACTCTTAAAAATCAAGATTTCAGAAAGTTGATGACATTTATTGAGCAACATGAACAGAAAGAAAAAGAAAATGAAGTAGAAAATGAAGAAGATAGCACCGATGTTGATTCCAACTCGATAGTTTCCTTTGATCCTATTGATAAAAATCCTGATTTCGTTGGTTCCAAAGCAGGATCTATTAGAAAAAGAACTACCAGAACATCCACTATGCAAACAGATGATGAAGAGGCTTACCATGATATTTACTTAGATAAAGATGCTTCCAAAGGTAAGTTGACGGAAAAAGAAGAAGTTGCTGTCAATCAAATTGGAAGAGATATTTACTATAATTATGTAAAATTCGGAACAGGTAAATTAACGTGGGTTGGATTCTTCGTCTTGTTCGGGATATTAATGGCTCTTGCTACCTTTTGTGAACTTTTCACAAATACTTGGTTGTCTTTCTGGATTTCAAACAAGTTTGAAGGAAGGCCGGCTGGGTTCTACATGGGTCTTTATGTTATGTTCAATATTTTGTGGGTGGTTTTCCTTATTGCGCTGTTTGTCACTTTAATCACAATGACTATTACCTCTTCAAAAAATTTGTTTTTGGCTGCTATTCAGAAAATATTACATACACCTATGTCATATATCGACATAACACCAATTGGAAGAATCTTAAATAGATTCACGAAAGATACTGATGCATTAGATAATGAAATTAGTGAACAAGTGAGGGTACTTACTAGTTCTTTGGCCAAAGTTATTGGTGTGTTTATTCTTTGTATTATTTACATTCCATGGATTGCTATTTGTATTCCTGTGATTGTGTTTTCTTTAGTTGCTATTGCCAACTATTATCAAGCTTCCACTCGTGAGATTAAACGTTTAGAAGCAACTCAAAGATCATTTGTGTACAGCAACTTTAATGAAGTATTAAGTGGATTGAGCACGATCAAAGCTTATAATCAAGCAGATAGATTTTATTTGAAAAATAATCAATTTGTTAACAAAATGAATGAGGCTACTTATTTGGTGTTTGCTAATCAAAGATGGTTAGATCTTATGTTAGATGTCTTGGCAGCTATGTATGTTTTGGTTGTTGCATTGCTTTGTGTTAATAATGTATTTAAAATTAATCCAGCATCAGTTGGGTTATTGGTTTCCTATTCTATGCTGATCAGTCAGATCTTGTCATTTTTGGTAAGAACTTATACTCAATTTGAAAATGATATGAACTCTGCCGAGAGAATAATTCATTATGCTTTGAATTTACCACAAGAAGCTCCATATACAATTGAATCTTCAAAGCCAACTGTACAATGGCCAAGTTCAGGAGAAATCGAATTTAAAGATGTCTCTATGGCTTATAGACCTGGCTTACCATTGGTTTTAAAAGGTTTATCTTTTAAAGTTAATGGAGGGGAGAAAATTGGTATTTGTGGTAGAACTGGTGCAGGTAAATCTTCAATTATGACTGCGTTATACAGAATTTCAGAATTGGACTTAGGTTCCATTTCAATCGATGGGGTTGATATTTCACAATTAGGATTGGAAACCTTACGATCGCATCTTTCAATCATTCCTCAAGATCCAGTTTTATTCTCAGGAAGTATAAAAAAGAATTTGGATCCATTTGGAGAACATAGCGATGACAAATTATGGGATGCTTTAAGAAGAGCTCATTTAATAAACGAAGATCTAATTGAGCTGGCCAAATTGCAGCAGAAGCAAGCGGATACTACCATGCATAAATTTCATTTGGATCAGAATGTTGAGGATGAAGGAACTAATTTTTCATTGGGAGAGAGACAATTGATTGCATTTGCTAGAGCTTTAGTTAGAGATACAAAGATTTTAGTACTAGATGAAGCTACATCACTGGTTGATTATGAAACTGATAGTAAGATCCAAACTACCATTAGCACTGAATTTAGTCATTGCACAATATTATGTATTGCGCATAGATTAAAAACTATTATTAAATATGACAGGATCTTGACTTTAGAGAAAGGAGAAATTGCTGAATTTGATAAGCCATTAGCATTATTTAATCGTGAAGACGGTATTTTTAGACTGATGTGCGACAAATCGAACATTACTACAGAATACTTCTAATGATTTGATATCAAAGGTAAAGTAAATCAAGGTTGAGTCTGATTTATGGGGAAGGCAATAAAATAGAAAATAGAAAAAAAATTAGAAAAAGAAAAAACTAAAAAAAATGGCACTGTATACATGTATATATATACTAAACGAAAGTTTCATAATTGAAGTGTAGGCATCATATATAGCAAGATAAGTCGAACTAAACCCATTAAAATTCACTTAAATGGCTTGTCTACGCCTCATATAATACCCAGTGTGGGTTACTAAGATTTTTTCTACTGTATTCAACTCTAGAACAATTGCAACAAGATGTCTATCATAAGTAACACTTTCTTGGAACAGTTTCTCGAACCAGTTGATTACTGCTAACCAAGTTAGCGAGCTATACCGTGAATACCCTCCAAATGCGCTCTACATACCATGTTTACTAAGCAAATAGCTATTGAATATAGCGCAACTTTTAGACTGCTACCGCGAAGTTGATTACAAAATGTACATGTTTAGCGGCGCCCCCAATTAGGAAATGCCGCTAATTTTGTAGATATACTTAAATAGTACAATAGTTCCAATTAATTAGGCAAAATTTGACATTTATACTTAAAGACACTATCATGGCTACCTTGAAGCTTAACAATCCGGAATTGCTTAATTTCAAACCTTTCGTCAATGGAGAATGGGTGGAATCGAAATCAACCAAAACATTTAAAGTTTATGATCCTGCAACCGAACAGTTGATTGGAGAATGTCCAGACCAAACTCTTGAGGAAATCAAGGAAGCTATTGAAATTACTGAACAGGCATTTAAGAAGTATAAACTTACAAGTCCTCATGACAGATCCAAATGGTTGAGAAATTTGTACAATTTAATGATGGAGAATCTTGATGATTTAGCCAGAATCATCACATGGGAAAATGGTAAATGTTTGACTGATGCTATTGGTGAAATCAAATACGCTGCTTCCTATTTCGAATGGTTTAGTGAAGAAGCTAGACGTATTTATGGTCATACTATTCAACCATCCAATAATAACAATAAAGTGTTGACTTATAAGCAACCTATTGGAGTGGTAGGTTTGTTATGTCCATTTAACTTTCCATCGGCTATGGGCGCTCGTAAAGCAGCTCCAGCATTTGCCGTTGGTTGTACTGCGATTTTGAAGCCAGATGCTCAAACTCCATTATCATCATTGGCGTTAGCTTACTTGGCTGATAAAGCCGGTTTTCCAAAAGGGGTTTTCAATGTAGTTTTGAGTTCAGTGGAAAGTACTCCACAAGTAGGATTGGAATTTTGTGAATCCAAGATTATTAAGAAAATCAGTTTCACTGGGTCTACTCCAGTAGGGAAATTATTAATGAAACAATCTTCTTCTACTTTGAAGAAATTATCATTAGAATTAGGTGGTAATGCGCCAATTGTCATTTTTGACGACGCAAAATTGGATCTCGCCATTGAACAATCACTCGCATCGAAATTTAGATCCTTAGGTCAAACTTGTGTTTGTGCTAACAGAATTTACGTTCAAAGTGGAGTTTATGATAAATTCTGTGAAAAATTCGCTGCTGAAGTTGAAAAATTCAAAATTGGTAATGGATTCGAACCAGGGGTGACCCATGGTTGTTTAATCAATCAAAGAGCCGTCAGTAAAGTGGAAGAACATCTTCAAGATGCCGTCAGCAAGGGTGCTAAAGTTATTGTTCAAGGTGGTAGATTACCGGAGTTAGGAAACAACTTTTACAAGCCAGTGGTGGTTAAAGATGTTACTCATGACATGAAGGTTGTTAAAGAAGAAACCTTTGGTCCTTTAGGAGCAATTATCAAATTCGACACCAAAGAACAAGTGTTGCACTGGTGTAATGATACTCCATATGGTTTAGCATCGTATGTGTTCTCTGAAAACTTGAACAATGTTTGGTACATGTCGGAATTCTTAGAATCGGGAATGGTATCGGTTAACACTGGTCTTTTCACCGATGCAGCATTGCCATTTGGTGGTGTTAAAGAATCAGGTTTCGGTAGAGAAGGTTCATTGTACGGGTGTGACGATTACATAGTACTTAAATCGATTACCTTGGGTAATGTGTATAATTATGATTAAAATGGGTTTATAGATGTCAATGTATGTTGAACAACTTAATGAATGAGGAAACTTTAATTTGATACTGCTCGCCATTGTTTTCAATGTTTTTGTTGGCGTAGGTTAGAGAATCGTTGCTATACTGGAACAGTATCAGCTTACAACAAAAAAAAAAGTACGAATTAAACTTATATTTATACATTTTATAAATAAGTGCAAGAATTAAGCTAGCTAACAATGCTGTTTCCTAAAGGAAAAAAGAATTATAAGGTTTATCATTATATTAACGTTATTGTGTAATCAAAACATAAAAAGGAAACAATGCAATTTTTGAAGGATTCCCATATATAGCATGTTCATCATTTTTTGTATTTATTAATAAATTCTTGGTGGAATTTCGTCCATTTATCGATCCATTCAGTGCCAGGAGCTAAGAAGGTAGTTCTCAAATGGTAAGTACCATCCACTTGGCCGAATCCATTACCTGGAATACAACAAATACCAGTATTTCTTAATAATTCAATACAGTAGACATCATCAATATTCAAGTCTTCTTTTTTGGCTTCGGAGTATAAATTTGGAAATTCAGCTTCATCGAAATTCAATTTAGGGAAAAGGTACATAGCACCCATTGGTTTGTTACACGAAATATTATCCATGTTTTCAAATGCTTGATGTAACGATTGAGCTCTCAGTTTTAAAACTGACATGATACCTTCAGTTTCTTGTTTATATAAATCGTAAGATTCATCGCCTCTTTTTGGTGGGTTGACCATCAATTCCATTAACGCTTGACCAGAAACAACGGAACATAAATTAATCGATGCTAATTTAAAGATGACATCGGTAATTTCTTTGTTGAAACCCATTAATTCCATGTAACCACCTCTTTGACCACATTCACCAGATACACCTTTGGAGGTCGAATGTAATGAAGCCAATTGAACATGAGAATACAAATCAGGATTTTCTTGAATTAATTGACATAAAACTTTCTTAACGGAAGTAAATTTACCTTGAAAGATATTTTCTTGATAAACTTCATCGGCTATTAATACAATACCGTATTCAGCAGCAATATCAATTAAATCTTTAATATCACTATCTGATAAAATAGCCCCGGTTGGATTACCAGGGTTGATAACGACTAAAGCTTTAATTTGAACACCTTGGGCTTGTTCCTTTTCTATGAGCGATCTAATTTGTTGCGGATCAGTTGACCAATTATTTTCTTCATTCAAGAAATATCCAATTGGTTTGGCATTATTTAATGCAATAGTAGCAGTGTAAAGAGGATATTGAGGAATAGGAATTAAAAACCCTGCTTTTTCATTGTTTGATAAGATTTGAAGTAAATAAGACACAGCAGTGGATGCACCGGAAGTTAAGTAAATTTGCGAAGCATCGGAAGGGAATCCATCTCTTTGTTGGATAAACTTGGCAATTGATTGTCTGAAATAAGCAGCACCTTGGGAATGGGAATATGCTCCAATAGATCCAACCTTATCGAGAATAGTTCTAGCTCTTTCAATGACATCAGCTGGAAAATGCGAAGCAATCACTTTGTCTTCAATCAAACTAGGATACTGCAAAATAGACAATACTTGTCTGTACCATGTCAAAGGCTTCTGTTCCAATTGCTGTGGGTTACCAATGTTAGCATTTATAATCTTATCAAAAGGGTGGCGATGGTTGGAATCATTGGTGATACTGTCATGTAATTCATCAGCGATTATTGGGATCTTTCCCCGAACAGCATACTTGGCTTCGATAGTTTCTTGATTGATATCGTGTAATGTTAATCTACTACCAGGAACAAATGTCTTGTGCGAATATTTCATTTTCGATAATTTATTGAATATCTTTAAATTCATGTTGGATTTTTCTGCGACTGGAATAAATGGTTTATATATACTTGAGTGCTTTAGGATTCTATTGTCTTGCTATATACACTAGGCGTTAGATAAGGCAAAAATAATCTCGAGAGGTAGATTGTGGGGTAGCCGGGGATTAACTTCGTTTGACCCTCGCTAGTTGACTTGTCGCTAGTTTTGCTCGTGAAACTTCGGTGGGAAAAAATCCTTAAAAAATTATTTATTATATACTTTGTTCCCTTTAAATTGACTTTGGTGATGTAAAACTTGATGGAAAATGGTCGTGCAATCACTCGAAAAATGCCAATTATGACCCCGGGTTTTCCACTTTTTCTTTATCAATATTTGGCGTTGTACAGTAATCCTAGTAATTGATAGGTTATTCTATGGCTTCGGAACTATATAACCGGACACTTTTAGCAACAATTTCGGACTTGGTGCACGGTGATTAAAACCCAGCGCCGTACTATGGTGGAAGTTATAGTGCGAGCTGTCAATTGACAATTATACCTTATGGTTTGTTGGTGCTGGATTTCTTGCCGAGTTGACTTTGGCCAAAAGGGGCCAAAGTCAAATTTCACTGTCAAAATCTTTTTCAAGATCTCGGAACTATCCGTCATAATGACCGTCGGTTACTAAGCACAGTTTCCGCTATGTAGGCTTCATCTGTTGCATCTTTGTATGGCACAGAACTTCTAGTGGAATGTTGCAGTAGTATGTACTAGTGGCTATCTTGAAAGCTGGGAAAGTTCAAAGTGAGCAACAAAAAGTATACTGTTTACTAGGATCTGTGATGTAGTTATTCATTCATTCCATATTTCAGCTGGAGGTGAAGTGGTGCTGAGCTAAGCATTGAGAATGTGTTCTGAAGGTTCTGTTTCCTGTTGTATTGTAGTGAATGTGGTAACTCCTAATATGGCAATCCGCGCAAGAACAAAAACATATTTCTATCAATGGTGGAAATGAGTACTTTGAATCTATTCCGTGGGGGTCGTCTGTGAGTTTGATAGGATACTAGTTGCATGGATCCTTGTAGATTGTACCAACTATTACGAGATTAATATGGGTGCTGAATTCATCGCAAGAAACTACATACTTTATCTGCACTTTAGTAGATTGTGCGAGTATGGAATGGTGACCAAAAACTTAGTATTTGCAATCTGATGTTCTGTAAGTCGGTACTTTCTACAGATCACAGCACTATCTAATAGTACAAGTTTAGATACCCGGCTCTAACTATTGTAAATACTACAGGACTTTCTCTACTAGAAAGCGTAAAAGTATTCTACAAAAAACTATTGAAGTGCTACACTCATATTAATCTAACTATTTACATTTCTGGTTTATTTGTAAAATTATTAAATTTGCGACAAAACGTTCGGTACACAAAACCAATTGAACACAAACACAAGTCTGATTGATTAGTTTATTTAGAATTGGAGATTACACCTATACTGCATTACCGCGTGTTCGTCTTAAAGGGAAGCATCCCAGTACAACTTAACTTCTCTTCCACCTCTAACTTTCTTTGTAGCTACCTTACTACAACCATTGGAAATAATAATTAATGTATCGAACAAACAACACCCATTGTAAAATACCCGCGTTAATAGACCAACTCGTCCCGCCCAAGTCTCTACACAAGTAAGCACACTACAAAGTACTGGAAACAGTACTTTATCACTAATAGCCATACTTGATCACTTCATTGTAAATACATCCTGCGCCGCAATAGTAAACCAGAAATTATACACCCACGCCACAATAATTAAATGTCCTTGAAATAGATTAGAAAATACACTACTAAATCTCATGGCTATTTGAAAATACAGTAGGATAAATTTACTGGCAAATACTACGGGATTACGGTTTAATAAACTTTGGATTGATATTGATAGAACAAGGTAATAGTTGCATTTCACTCATAACTTATTTTATACTCAGGAATTTAGATTATTGAAAATGTCAGGAAGAGCACCATCTAGATCATATGATATGATCATGAAGTTATTGTTAGTTGGAGATTCAGGTGTGGGTAAATCATGTCTTTTACTAAGATTTGTTGAGGATAAGTTTAATCCTAGTTTTATCACTACCATTGGAATCGATTTTAAAATCAGAACCATTGAGTCCAACGGGAAAAAGATCAAATTACAAGTTTGGGATACCGCGGGTCAAGAAAGATTTAGAACTATCACCACTGCTTACTACCGTGGTGCTATGGGGATTGTATTGATATATGATGTCACCGACTCCAGAACCTTTGAAAACGTAGAAAACTGGTACCAAACTGTCACGCAACATGCCAACGAAGATGCGCAGATCTTCTTAGTGGGTAATAAATGTGACGATGAAGCTGGAAGACAAGTCACCAAAGAGGAAGGTCAAGCTTTGGCTTCAAAATTGAATGTTCCATTTTTGGAAGCCTCTGCTAAATCCAACCAAAACGTCGACTCTATCTTCTACGAATTAGCTTCCATCGTACAAGAAAAACATGTGGACGATCAACCGCAAGAAAAAGCCAGTGGAGTCGATGTATCTCAAGGATTCACAGGAAAGAACAATTGTTGTTAATTGATAAATTCTTTCGTTGTTTCATAAAATCAAGTAGTAAATTGCAATCTGTCATTACGATTTATCTTACTTTAATTTTGGGTATTATTTAAATTTGTGTCATAAGAACCAACAATACCTTTTGTTTGGCTAATTTAGATAATTGAATTTTATACTTTGTTAGTGCCACTTTGTTAATATATCTTTATTTCTGAAGTGTGTTTAGTGAATGAATGTAGAAAATGGATGGCCATGACTACAATGATGGAATGTGGTAATAAATATGTTAATTTTAGATATTTATGTATAAACGAGAATAAATTCTGGTGAATTTACAAATGAACTTTGAATAAAGTACAATGAAATAGAATTTCATGCAGATTAAGATTACGGTAGTTGGTTGAATTGGAGACATTCCACTACCGAATCAAATCATTAGCTGCTAGGTGCTAATTGCTGTGGTAAGGTCCCTTAGATCTTTTTACCGAAGTAAGTCCATTGGTCAGCTAATGGTTCTTCTTCTAATGGTTCCCATACCTTTAATTCGGCTAATTCGTTGGCCAAAGTTAATTCTTCATGAGCTTGAACTACCAACTCTTCAATCAAACCCCCACCAATCTTATTTTCGATATTTTCCACAATTTCGTTTTCTTCGACAATTTGTAATCTGTTTTTAGTCAAAGCTTCGACTGATTGTTTGTAAATCGAATCCTTTGGGTATTTAGTTGATAATACTTGTAAAGTATGGTTATATAATGCGATTAAAGCTGGTCTTGGGTTAGGATGTTGGTACAATCCAGCGATACCAGTTGGGTACCCTGAAGCTGCCTTCACCAACACTTCCTCGGCTTGCTTTAACACTCTAGTAAATCTCATTCTCCTTCGTTACCGCCAATGGTTTGTTGCTACAAAGTGGTTTCTGTTAACGACCAATTCTGGTTGGTTAGAAAATTTAAAAAATCGTGTCACGTGATTAATAATTATCAGCTTGATTTTGCAATTGGAACAGTAACGATGATAACTTCTTCGTGAGGCTGTTTTACTAGATAATGTAGAATAAAGAGAGTAAGAGAGGCAGTAAAACCGATACAGGTCACAAATGGCAAAATTTCAGAGAAAATACGGTGAATTCCAGTGAGTTACACTGGATATTGCCGTTTGCGCTCTGATGTTGTAGGTATGTTGAACTGTTTATTTATGTGTTATGTATTTTACGTATCTTGCGTATCTTGGGCGATTGTATAGATAAGTTGGATGAGTTCTTTGAGTTGCTTTTACACTGTGGACTAAAAATCACCACCACCGTCTCCGCCAAAATCACCACCACCGTAGTCACCACCGCCGCCATTGTCGTTGTAATCTCCATAGTAGTTATTGGTGACCTCACCACCACCGTTGTTTTGTTGGTTTTGCATGGCGTCGTCGTATCCTTCTTGTCTTTCGTGATCACCATAGGCATTCAATGCCATTCCTCCTAGAAGCCCAGCACCAGCACCCATCATCATCCCCGGCATCATCCCTCCTCCCATACCACCCATTCGGCTCTGCTTTTGAGGGGCTTGCTGATATTGCTGTTGGTACGGTTGTTGATATGGTTGTTGGTAAGGTTGCTGGTACGGTTGTTGGTAAGGCTGCTGGTATCCACCATAGCCGGGACCACCTTGATTGTAACCTTGATTGTAACCTTGATTGTAACCACCTTGATTGTTGCCACCTTGGTTGTAGCCGCCTTGGTTTCCTTGGTTTCTTTCGCTCTGGCCACCACCACTTGCTTGATTGTTGGAATCATAAGATGGTGGAGGACCAGGAGGGGCCGACGAAGTAGAAGGAGCTTCCCATTGACTCTTCTTGGTATCTAGATTGACATAATACCAGGTTTTATATTTCTCGTCGAATTTAGTTGTCCAACCATCTGGAACAGATGGAGGTTTGCTTGGGTCTGACATTACAATAACCTTTACTATTTAAAAAACGTAAATATGAAAAGCTTAAATTACTTTATAGACTACCAAAAAACGTAATTGCTGAGAAATCGATAACGTCACCTAACAATTTAAAGGTATGCCCAGAATTCCGTACAGTGCTTCTTTTCTACGCCAACCACTAGAAAAACAATTGACGGTACTCTACATTGATGCGTGATTAAATGCTGAGGTGGCTCATGACACTATAGTGCATCTGGATACCAGACTATGACGGATGAATATCTTGTGAAAGTAAGTCTACGGTGATGGAGGTTGCACAGGATTCCAGATATATCATCTTAGGATGGAGTGAGAAAGTCCACTAGTTAGTTGGTGTTTAGGTACGGTTGAGTATGTATGATTGATTATAGCTATGTACGAGAAAGTTAAATCGTTCGTATGCTTATTCTTGGTATAGCCTCGTTTTGGCGGTGGGCTGCAAAAAAACATGGAAAGTTATTACAACTGGTATTTCAACTATCTAGCATTTCAACTATCGTGCCACCGTATAGTAGAGCGCAAGTACCATCTGCGCTTTGTAGTTTCTCTAGATTATTGTGTTCGTGAAGTTTGGAATAGTTAATCCCGAACACAGCTCGGAGTGCTTAGCACTACATGTATGTAGTCGTAACTATCTAGAAGATCGGTAACCATTGACAATTGCAATTTATTTGGTAATACTTCCCATTGACTTTATTTCTTTGTGTTCTGGGCAATTTCGGGGAACAATTCGTCGATTAACTCATCAAGTATTGTAAATAGTAAATGTTTGTTCAAGTAGTCATTTTGAATTATTGAAAATAGTTTCAGCGATGCATAATTCGAATTTGAGGTTCCAAAGATCCTAGAACACGTTTCATTAAGAAAGACCGTCAATAAAACTCGAGCTTCCTTCTTCGATGTAGACCTTTCGTAGATTGTTCTTAAAACCGGCGGATCTTTGAATTTACCATTTGGAAAAACGGTATTTTTTAAAGTTGATAATAAATCTAATATGACAGTTTCATCATGCAACCGTTTATCCACTTGTTGGTAGACCATTTTTTCAATGGTAGTACCGAATATTTGTTGCAATATAACCACCAAAGCTCGTCCTCTCAACCAACTTTGAGATTTACTTAATTTAAATATAGTTATCAATAAATCGCAAATCGGCTTAACAAATATCAGCTTCGAACTATCATCGAACTGTTTTAATTCCTTCTGCATGTCTCTTAAATTATCAATTGTCTCTTGCTGACTAGGTTTGCTAGCAAATTTCTCCGTGATATTGTACAATTTCTTCATAATTAACTCAGCATTAATGTTATTGCTATTCTTCTCAAAATTACTAGTTAATTTGAAATTCTCTGAAGACAAAAACGATCGAAGTACTTTATCAGAGCAGACTTCAGGTATTTCGATCAACTGCTTGAGATAATCTTCCAACTGACTCTTCCGCAATTCAACCAACTGCCGTTGAGGTTTAAGCACTGTACGCTTCGGAAATTTGATTTGATTAACCTGATCATATTTCAATCGTAAATACTCATTCAATTTAAAAAATTGACTAAACCTTCTTGCAACTATCCATCCAGCAGTCACAAGATTGGGATCTTCCCCAAATTTTTGTACTTCTATTATATATAGTATGAATTCTCTTCCGTTTTGTTTCTCATCATTCCCAACGACATAAGATTGGATACTTACTCGAGATTTCCCAAACAAAGAATTATCACTTTCTTGAACTATGTATTGATGCATCTGTAACTCCTTATATTTAATTTCCCTTTCTAGTGAGATCTTAGATCGCTTTAGAATTTTTAATTCGCCAACATTGTTAGTCAACGATGCTTTTTTAAGGAGAGGCTCCAAAACTGTCAATTGCTCATTTAGATTCTCAATTTCTTGAGACAAAATGCTAATCTGTTCAGCTAGAGAAAGATCTCCAGGAGCTGCTAAAAACACCTGTGAACCTTCCAATGTGTCTTCTAAATCAACCGAATCCATTAATGGAGCATTGCTGGTTATAGAATCAACATCTGACGAACTTTCAGGATCGAAAAGACTTGAATATCTATTATCATAGAGTTTTTTATCTGTCAAATCATCTAATGATCGAGAAAAACGAGAATTTCCTTGAACTCTTGAACTAGCTACCATAGACTCATCCGTTAGTTTATCGTCAGAGTTGTTTTCATTCAAGAAAAGAGAATTTCGCTTGTAGTCCTTGAAACTCAATTCAGAAGAAGATGAAAAATCATTTTTCAATGAAGCCAGTTCCAGCTCATTAAAGAGACTTTTATTCACTCCTGTAGGATTTTTCATGATTTCTGTGAAAGCATCTTCAACTGCTTGTAATACTTGTGGACTCACATCATCTTCAAGGTTTACAGTACTAGGCTCAGTCGATTCTATTTTTACACTTTGCATGTGAACTACCGAGTGTATTCTAGTCTTTCTTATTGGCAGTCTAGCAATATAGCTCGAGCTAATAAATAGAGGAAGATCCACTTTGTCCATTTCTTCGTAAATCTCGTCTTGAAGCTTGAAAAGTAAGGATCGACAGTTTTGAAAGTTTTCCATGCTTGGGTTTGAATTCAAATCTTTTAGTGCCGATCGCAACTTGGATGAAACTGGCACAAGCTCGTTGCCAAAGTATATTTCCGAAATGTTGTTGATATCGCGTAACGAAGAGAATTCCAACGATATATTCAAACTCTCATTTTCCAATGGTACTTTTATCAGCTCGATATCTTTCCAGAGCAAAAATAAAGAGTTTCGCTTCCTATATGTCATAAAAGTAGTGAAGTTAGCTTCATGAGTAACTAGAATTTCTGATAGTTTGTACTTTTGTTGATCTGAGCTAATATTTTCCAATTTTTGAGCAACTATTCGCTGTAGAAGTTGTAATCTTTTTTTTAATTTCATCTTGACTCGCTCAGAGTATGGTGATGCAGTTGCATTTTCCAATTGGAGAATAACTGACCGCTCAATCAGTTTTAGCTCATCAATTGCCGTGATATCTTCAACGGTGTTGCAAATTTCTCTAAACGCAATGTCATCTAAATTGACAGTTATTGTAAAGATAGCAGTAGAGTCTAGCAAGTCTCTATCGGTTCTTAAGGATCGAATCGATTGTTTCTTTGACAAGCCCGTGTGCTCTTGTAAAGCTGCTCTTAATTGTTTCACCTGATCTCGATGTTTTAAATTATCTCCAATTAGTTTGATAATAAGAACGTTATAAAAATCAGATTCTCCGAGCAAATTGAACACATTGACAAGGATGGTACAAGAAAGTATTTCTGTTACAAAATTCAATGATACCTCATTATTCTTTTCATTCTCCGATAAGAGAAAGGGGAGAATAGATCGAATGCATTCTCTTAGATATATCCTCTCCCGGTAATTCTCCTTCTCCAGAGAGTTTATAGTCACTCCACGATGAAGTGGGAAAAGAGACGCCAATGCCAATTTGGAATCAGCATTGGCAGCTATTTGGGTTTCTGTTTTCAAGAATTCGTGAAGGTGTTTGTTAACGATTGGAAGTAAGCGGGAAACAAGTAATTTGGAAAAATTGATTGATTGCAATCGATTTTTCAAATTCACCACTACGTCATTCAACTCTACTTTAATGTTATCAGTGAATGCTACATTGGAAGAAACCTTTGTAAACCAAGGATCGACGAATTCCTTGATGACCAAATCAATAAAGTCACTAATCGTTTCTGAAACCAAGAACGATTCCTCAAATACTGGCCGATTTAGCAAAGTTTGGTCTGTTTGCAAATCATTCAATTGCAATTTCCACTCGTCCATAAACTTGAACCTGCGAATACCAGAAGGTTTGTCATGAATTCTTGCTTGCTTCCCAATGAGAGCATACCATATTGCAGCAAAGCAGGATAAAAACCCACAGATGAAGATGAACAAGTTAAACCATGGGAAAATTCGGTAGCTTAGAAGTATAACCACCACGCTTAGTGCAACATACTTGATTTGTGCATCTCTACCATTCTTCAGTAGCAATGGCATCAAAGGAAAGGCATTGGTTACTGTAATGGAGTTGACATATGCAATCAGCTATATTAGGCGGTGAGAGCCTCGCTGCTTGCGCGGCAGAACTTTTGACTGCTGGGGTGGGGAGCTGTGTTCTCACTAAATCCACCACCAGTGGTGGTGGAGATGTTCAAAAGCAGAGAAGCGATAATTCATTTGAAGGATTCTTCCATTTGTAATGGAACTAGGAGGTACAAATGCTTTGGTGAAAATACGATCTATGAAGTTTTCTATATGAATTTTGGAGAAAAAATGGCAGAAAATGATCCACTTTGTTAAGTTCTATGGCTCAAGGCTACTAGTGTCAAGTAATAGCTTCTATTAATCTGACTAGTTTCTATGTCATTACAGTAGAGCCACAGTAGAGTTAGTACAATTGGGCACTTCTATGGCACTTCTATGGCACTTCTATTTGTAAATATCGTCTATTAGTGGATATGGTCTATTAGTGGATATAATGCAATAACTGTAGCGTAAATGAAATGAAGTAGTAACTAGACGGTATCGCTTAAGGATACCTTATCGTTGTTCATAATGCAAAGTGTCAAGTTTAACTGGTCTTCTTTTTCTTTTTCTTGGACTCTGATGAGTCCTCTGGTTTACGTTTCTTGGAATCTGCTTCTATGGACAAGTTGGATTTTGAGGATATGAGCTTCAGCTTTTGGTATTCTCTTGCAGCTTTCTTTTTTTGCTCTTTCTTCTCTTTCTTGTCCATCTTGTCTTTCTTGTCCTTATTCTCCGTCTTGTCCTTCTTCTCCAGTATAGCTTTCTTCTCTTTCTTCTCTTTCTTCTCTTTCTTCCTTTTATCTTTCTTTTCCTTTTCCTTTTGAGCTTTCTTTTCTTCTTTTCTCTTACTCTCTTTCTTCTCTTTCTTCTCTTTCTTTTCCTTACTCTCTTTTTTCTCGTTCGTCTCCTTCGTTTCCACCTTGGCTACACTTTCTTTTGTCTCCCCCACAGTACCTTTTAACCCTTCACCTTTGACAAACATACTATACAACGCAGACTTTTTCGGTTGCTTCATATCTCGTACTACCCCGTCTACATTTTGATTAAACGATAACCCATCGCTCTTATTATTCACCTCCAAATTCTTCAACTGTCCATCAAATAACCTTTCCCACCAAGCATCTGCATCATTACCGTCTCCACCTAAACCTTTGGTATCCTTCTTGTGCTTGACCAAAATAGGTTTCTTGATACCTCCATTCTGAAGCGCATCTCCTTCTTTCCAACCAAACGATTGCAAGTATCCACTGGCGTTCATCGCTACGGTTTTTAGTTAGTTGCAACTAAAATTGAAAATCTTTGAGATGAGCATCGCATCGATTGATGGCATCGCACCGCGAACAAAAGCAAATGGTTGGTGATGAGTTCACGACAAACAGCAGTAAACAGGGTGGTTATGGATGAAATGGACAATGAAGTGGAGTTGTTGAGGCAGCAGTTGTCGAGCAACATCTATGATTTAGCGATATACGACCGATTGATTCAAATTTTGAGAATAAAGCGTAATTGGCCGCTATTGCAAACTACAAGGAAACAAAAGTTGTGTTTGGTTACCTTTACAGCCCTGGAAATAACCGATTGGTTGGACGATTTGTTATTGGTCGGAGACAATGACTTGATCGTGGAGTTTTACGGTTTAATTATTAAAGATCGTCCCACTGTAGACTATTGGTTTAGCTATCTTGAATTCTGTATAAATGGAGCTAACTTGGAGGAAAAGTACTTGAAGGAGTTATTTGCAACAGCATTGAATGATATCATTCATGACTTTAAAAACAGTGTTAGAATTTGGAACTTGATGCTCCAATATTTCACTCAGATTTACCAAAACACAAAATCTCAACTGGATATTGAATTCTTGCTATCCTTACACCACCAAAGATTGGCATACCCTCATGAATCACTAGATGAGTCGTTTGCAGAGTTTTCGAAATTTGTATCTCAAAACGTCTCCAATAATGAGTACCAACGCTATCTAATTCCAGCGAATAAGATCTATTCGTCCACGAAGAAGAAATTGAGGTATTTCGAGCACTTTGAGATCAAATTGATGCATGAAACAAATAACCAAGAGCTTTGGATTGAATACATGGAACAAGTTAATAAATTCAGCAAGCCTACGGAATATAGAAATGTGGCTGCAATTTTCGAAAGAGCTATCCAAAATATTACTCCAGATTCCATTCAAGTTTGGATGGCTTACTGCTACATACTTTACGGCAAGGAGGATGGAATGGTAGATCTAGATTCGTTCTTAGTGAGATTCGTTAGGAGTTTTCCTAACTCTCCCATCAGTTACGCTGAATTCATTAGAAATTCACCTCAAATCGAAGTTTATCAAGCTATGCGTAATCGCATAGATGTGCTTAATATCATGAATAAGTCTAGCTACGATCAATGGAAAATTTTGGCCCTCTCCATATTGAATTTCAATAAAGCCATGGTTTCGCAAGATATTGAATACGTTTCCCAGCTATACAAAGATCTATTGAAATTTGTTGATTTTGCAGTAACTGAAAATCATGATGTATTTCATAGCGTTGAAAAAATGTCCATTTCCATTTTAGAGCAATTGGACGATATACTGCAAGCTGAGAACATTGTTTTGTCGTTGATCGATAATTTCAGTGGTCAATCTGAGGTCTGGATATTCGCCATTTACTTCTATAAAACTCACTTCCAGTACGACAAAGTACATGAATTATTTCTAGAGGCATTTTCCATTGTGAATGAAATGGACTGGCCAGAAAAAATTATTGAGGAATGGTTGCAGTATGAACAACTGTTCGGGACGTTGAAAACATACAAGGATGCGATTATTTTGGCCAATAATGAAATGAAGCAGATTAATCGAAAACGAGCAAACGAAGCTACAAAAACAGAAAATACGATTGGTACTGGGAAAAAGCGGGAGCTTGAAACTGAAGTTTCCGAGGCAGCAAAGAAGCAAAAGATTGAAGATCGTCCGCAACGGTCGCGAGAAAACTATTCAATCAAAGTAACCAACCTCCCAGAGAGTATTAGTGAAACTCAATTGAAGGAGTTTTTTAAAGCATGTGGAACAATCCGAGAAATCATAATTATGAGCGATAGTCCAAAGAGTGCTAGCATTGAATTTACCAATGAACAAGAAGTATTTTCAGCATTAACCAAAAACTACAAGAAAATTGGCGAATCTAGCATATCTGTGACGAGATTGCTACAAAGCACATTATTTGTCAACAACTTTCCCTTTAGTTATAGTCAGGAACAAATTAAGGAAATGTTTGAACAAATTGGTCCTTTAGTTAGTATTAGATTTCCATCTCAGAAAGCTGGACATCATACTCGGAGGTTTTGCTATGTTGAATATGGAGACTCTATGTTGGCTCAAGAGGCTATTACGAGATATGATGGCCGCCAGTTATATGACGAAGTAAGTAAGAAGAAGCTTTTCTTGAAGGTGCAAATATCGAACCCCGAGAGCAAGAAGCCACGAGAAGTTAAGATGTCAGATAAGAAAGTAAGACTTAGCAATTTGCCGTTTGAAGCAACTGAAACTGAAATCAAAGAACTTTTCCACGATTTTGAAATCGACCTGGTGGTGATACCCCAAATCAATCGCAAACGATCCAAAGCTCATAACAACGACGGCATTGCCATAATTTTGTTCACAAATATCAGTAGTGTTTCTGAGTCAATAAAGCAATTGAACGGTACAGAGATTAGAGACAGAAAGATCCAAGTGAGCCAAATAGATACTCAAAACAAACAGCAACTGCAAAATACTCTTTCCCAGTTCAATGATAGTTGCAGTGTTGGAATTATTGAGCTCAATCCCACCGTTAGTAGTGAACAATTACAATTACATTTTGAAAAAAATCAATTCCCCGTGAACAAAATCGAAATTTTCCCACAGCACAAAGCTGCAATAGTAGAGTTTGCAAATGCCAGTATTAGTGGACAAGTTGCAATGATGGGAACCAGCGACATAAACGACGAAAAGTTCACAGTTACTTCCAAATCAGACGTAATTACCATTATTTCCGGAAAAAAATTAGTTACAAAACAGCAGAAAATGATCCCGCCCAGTTTAATTCGCCGAAGAAGATGATTTATCTACAATTTACTTGATTTCCTCTTAGTTCATAGTAAATACTAGCCATTGCAATGCTGCCCTTTGGCCAAGTCCGCTATACGGGCCGTTGGACCCTGTGCAGGATACACATTTGACTCACGGCACTACCATGAAAAATTTCCAGTAATAACCAGAATTTTATACACATTTTATAGTAAGAATCACCTGCTGTAGAACTATGAGTGCTCCGATTAAGTTAGAGAACACTGCTCGTAGAGATGGTTTGATCGATTTAGAGAAAAAGTACCAAAAAGAATGGGCCGATGCCAAGTACTTCGAAGTAGATGCTCCTACCATTGAGCAAGATAGCGAAGATGATTCGGACGAATTAAGAAAGAAGTATCCCAAATATTACGGGACTATGGCTTTTCCTTATATGAATGGTGTCTTGCACGCGGGACATTCATTCACATTATCCAAAGTTGAGTTCCAAACCGGTTTCGAAAGAATGAACGGTAAGAAAGCTTTGTTTCCATTAGGATTCCATTGTACTGGGATGCCAATTAAGTCGTCTGCTGATAAAATCAAGAGAGAAGTAGAACAATTCGGTAGCGATTTCTCTGGTGCACCAACTGAGGACGACGAAGTTGAAGAAGCTCAACCGGTTGCAAAAGTAGAAAAGGTTGATCCAACCAAGTTCAAAGCTAAGAAGTCCAAAGCTGCTGCCAAACAAGGTAGAGGGAAATTCCAATTCGAAATCATGTTACAATTAGGTTTAACAAAGGATGAAGTGGCCAAATTTGCCGACCCTAGCCATTGGTTGGAATACTTCCCTCCATTAGTGCAAAAGGATGTCACCGCCTTCGGTGGTAGAGTTGATTGGAGAAGATCATTTGTCACTACAGACGCCAACTTATATTTTGACGCCTTTGTAAGATGGCAAATCAACAGATTGAGAGACGTGGGTAAAATAAAGTTCGGTGAAAGATACACTATCTACTCAGAAAAGGATGGTCAAGCTTGTTTAGATCACGATAGATCATCTGGTGAAGGTATTAACCCTCAAGAATACACTGGTATTAAAATCAAGATCACAGAATTTGCTGAAGAAGCTAAAAAAGTATTTGCCGAAAACAATTTTGATATCTCCAACAAGAACATTTACTTGGTAGCTGCTACTTTAAGACCTGAAACCATGTATGGGCAATCTTGTTGTTTTGTATCTCCAAAGATAGACTACGGTATCTATTCCGTTGGTAATGGGGATTATTATGTTACCACCGAAAGAGCCTACAAAAACATGTCGTTCCAAAAAATCACTCCAACCAGAGGAGATTACAAAGCTGAACTTTTTGTAAGCGGTAAAGCTTTCATTGGATCTAAAATCTCAGCCCCATTAGCTGAGCTCAAGGATTTAAGAGTTTTACCTATGGAAACTGTTTTAGCTACTAAAGGTACCGGTGTAGTTACCTGTGTTCCTTCCGACTCACCAGATGATTTTATCACCTTAAAGGATTTAGCTAACAAACCTGAATATTACGGTATCGAAAAAGATTGGGTGAAAACTGAAGTTGTTCCAATTGTCAGAACTGAAAAATACGGTGACACATGTGCTGAATTTTTAGTTAACCAATTGAAAATCCAATCACCAAAAGATACCATTCAATTGGCCGAGGCTAAGGAATTGGCTTATAAGGAAGGTTACTATAATGGTAAGATGATCATTGGTAAATATATTGGTGATTCTGTCGAAGAAGCCAAACCTAAAGTGAAGGCTGACTTAATTGCTTCTGGAGATGCATTTGTTTACAGTGAACCAGAAGGTGTTGTTATTTCGAGATCTGGTGATGAGTGTATTGTCTCATTGGAAGATCAATGGTTTATTGATTACGGTGAAGAAAACTGGAAAGGTCAAGCATTAGAATGTTTAGAAAACATGCAAACCTTTACAAAAGAAACCAGACATGGATTTGAAGCTGTTTTAGATTGGTTAAAGAATTGGGCTCTTACAAGAAATTTCGGTTTAGGTTCAAGATTACCATGGGACCAATCGTTATTAATTGAGTCATTATCTGATTCTACTATTTACATGGCATACTATACTATTGCTCGTTTCTTACATTCTGATTACTTTGGTAAGAAGGCTGGTAAGTTTGATATCAAACCTGAACAATTAACTGATGAAGTTTTCGATTACATTTTCAGTCGTCGTGAAAATGTTGCTACTGATATCCCTGTAGAACAATTGAAGGCTATGAGACGTGAATTCGAATATTTCTATCCATTAGATGTTAGAGTCTCAGGTAAAGATTTGATTCCTAACCATTTAACTTTCTTCATTTATACTCACGTTGCTTTATTCCCAAAGAAAATGTGGCCAAGAGGAATTAGAGCTAATGGTCACTTGATGTTGAACAATGCTAAGATGGCCAAATCTACTGGTAATTTTATGACTCTTGAGCAAATTACTAAAAAATTCGGAGCTGATGCTTCGCGTATTGCACTTGCCGATGCCGGTGATACCGTTGAAGATGCCAATTTTGATGAATCCAATGCCAATGCTGCTATTTTGAGATTAACTACCTTAAAGGAATGGTGTGAAGACGTTGTTAAAAACCAAGATACTTTAAGAAGTGGAGAAGCCGACAATTTCTTTGACATTGCTTTTGATAATGAAATGAACGATTTAGCTGAGAAAACATATGAGCAATATGAAGCTACTAACTTTAAGGCTGCATTAAAGACTGGGTTATTTGATTTCCAAACTGCTAGAGATTACTACCGTGACGCTATTGGTTCAACTATTGGTATGCACAAGGGTTTGGTTTTGAAGTATATTAAAACCCAAGCATTATTATTGGCCCCAATCGCTCCTCATATTGCCGAATATTTCTATAAGGAATTATTAGGGAACAAGGGATCCGTGCAAACCGCCGCTTTCCCAAGAGCTGATAAACCAGTAAGCAAATCTTCATTGGATGCTTTGAACTATGTTCGTGATTTATCCAGATCTATCCGTGAAGCCGAAGCCAATGTTTTAAAGAAAAAGAAGGGAGGTAAACCTTCGGAAGTTGATGTTTCCTTGCCAGCTAGAGTCACTGTGTTTGTATCCAAGTCCTTCCCAGAGTGGCAAGATAGCTACATTCAATTGGTGCAAGAATTATTTGAATCCCACAGTTTAGAAGACAACAACATCATTAAACAAAGAGTTGGTAAAGATATGAAACGGGCCATGCCATTCATTTCCTTATTGAAACAAAGATTAATCACCGAAGATCCTCAAACCATTTTCAACAGAAAATTGACCTTCAACGAAGTGGAAATCTTGGCCAGTATCGTGGAAATTATCAAAAGAGCCACCTACTCCATCAATGTCACCGAAATAGAAATAATCTCCCTTGATAACGGTTCGAACGTTGGTACCAACGTTCTCACCAACGAAGCTTGCCCTATCACCATTACTGGAAGAGTTGTTGATTCCGCCGTTCCAGGTCAACCAGGTATCATGATTAAGAATATCGAATAGAACTACATAGACCTATGTAGACTCACTAAAGTAGTATTAATATAACATTCATAATGTCCATAGGTAATGAATATTTACATTAACTCCAGTAGAAAACATCCTACAATACTCCCACTACTACAAAAATCGCCAATTACACCAAACCGACTCTCCTGATTCCATTTTTGCCTTCAAACCCCCACATTGTCTTACAAACTTCTGGGATATTTCCTTATCATTGGTTTTGCCAGTGATTTCTGACTCAGACTTCATATGGTGGGTGAGGAAAAAATGTTTTGGGAATTATTTGTACAAACGAAATTCAACAATCAACCTGGTCCAACTACGGTCTTTTGTAGCATAAGTGGGTGATTTTACGTGGATTTGTTTGTGTAAACCGCATTTCAACTTGGTTAGTGTTTTTCAAAATCGAAATTTGCTGAAATATTGTCCAAGTTAGCTTGTTATTAATTGTTATTGGTAACGCTTTGGTTTGAGTTTTTGTTTTGCAAGGTTAGATTGCACTGGTAGTTAACTATATGGATATTTGTAGTTTGCTTTCACTGGTTATAGTGTCATTTGCTTATGTCAAGTAATAATTTGCCCCCGGTGTTCCCTTTGCAAGGAGAGCTCGCTAAATATGAATATAAGCTATTCCATGGGAATAGCAAATTAGGTGACAGTTGGTTGCAGCTGCAATACCAGAGATTGTCGCTTAAGTCGGAAACGGTGTCTACTCTGGATGGACGTGAATCGAGAAAAAGGGAATTTGAAATGGACTTGACGCCAGTAGAATCGGCGCTAAGTACCGATTTGAATCTCCAAAGTAAGCCCATGAACTCTTCTGCTTCCGACGATTATGTCATGCTTTCAGATACAGACTCCAAGTTATCGGACGCTGTTGCATACCAACATCCGAAGAGAAGATTGACTGCTCATGCGGAGACAGATATCCATGTTAATAATGTTATTAACCACCAAGATACCCCAATTTCGTTATCTCAACGTGCTGGAGATATGGTCATGAGTCGTCCTATGCAAATGAACGACCATGTACACCCCAGAACTCCAACAGCTATGCAATCTCCTTCGCATACTCCCCCTTCCGATTTCGAAGAAATCCCTCCAAGTTTGCCATTACCTAGTCCAAGTGCTTCTCCAGTCCATGATATCGTAGCATTTACATCATCGAAACAATTGGCTATAGCTCATAATCATAGAGCATACGATAATATGGCGATGAACCATCCTTTTGATTCTTTGGAGATGCCTTCTACTCAAGCGGAATTGGTTGAAATGATTGTTAATTTTTCTTCTTATTTAAACGAAAAGAATAGTAATCATTTAATCTTCAAGCTATTGCAAAACTGTCAAAGGAGTCCTCTTTCGACCTTTTCTGGATTAATACAGAACAGTCTAAAACGAGACTTAATATCAAATTTGCCAATTGAAATTACAAACAAGATTTTGGGATACCTTGATCATAAAACATTGATCAATTTATCTATTGTTTGTAAGAATTGGTACAAGATAATTAATAATCCCCAGATATGGACTAAATTATTACAAAAGGATAAATTAATTACTAATGAAGCAACGATTATTGAAGAATTGTCAAATACGACGCAATTGGTAGACGAATGGTGTGAAGATTCCACTACAGATATCAATAGAGCTCAAATTCTATATAAAAAGAGATGGGTAATATATGAAAGATGGATGAATCCCAAATTTAAGCCAAAACGAATTACTGTTAAAGGGCATGGGTCGAAAGCTGTTACTTGTTTACAACATGATGACAAAAAAATTGTTACTGGAATTGACGATAGATCCATCAATATGTATTCCACAAAAACTGGAAAATTATTAAGAGTGCTAGACGGCCATGAAGGTGGAGTCTGGGCACTTAAATACACTGGAAACACGCTTGTCTCTGGATCTACTGATAGAACTGTGAGAATATGGAATATGAAAACAGGACAGTGCACCCATATATTCCGTGGTCATAGATCTACCATCAGATGTTTGGATATAATCCATCCAACTGTCATTGGAAAAGATGTAAACGGTAACAACATTATTTTCCCACAGTTTCCAATTTTGATTACTGGTGCAAGGGATCACAATATACATGTGTGGAAATTGCCAATTGCAAGTGAAAATGAAATAATTGAACCTACTCTTGATTTCAATGAAAACGAAAATCCATTTTTGATTGCAGTTCTAATAGGACATACGCATGCTGTCAGATCGATTTCTGGTTATGGAAATATCATTATTTCTGGTTCATATGATTCCACCGTCAGAGTATGGGATCTACTAGAAAATGGTAAATGTAAGCATGTGTTGACAGGTCATCAGGATAAGGTTTATTCCACTACCATCGACTTTGCTTCGAAAACCTGTTTCTCGGGGTCAATGGATGCAACCATTAACGTGTGGAATTTTGAGACTGGTATGCTATTGAATACCTTGGAGGGACATAATTCATTGGTCGGTCTTGTTAACCTTGTCGATGGAGTTTTAGTATCTGCTGCAGCAGATTCTTCTTTAAGAATATGGGATCCCAAGACTGGAGAGAATTACAGCAAATTAGAAGGTCACACAAGCGCGATAACGTGTTTCGAGCATGACGGTTTGAAAGTTGTAAGCGGTAGCTCAACTATGTTAAAGTTATGGGATGTTAAAAAAGGAAAGTTTGCCAGAGATTTGTTGACAGATGTAACAGGCGGCATATGGCAAGTTAGAATTGATTATATGCGTTGTGTAGCAGCTGTTCAACGTGTCTACAACAATGAAGAAGAAGAAACCTTCATTGAAATATTGGATTTCAGCGAACCTCCAAAGAAACTTCCTGCCTTGCAAAATTAAAATATGAGCTACGGTTAATATTGTATACTTCAATTCTTATTTATACCTTTAGTCACCCAAGAATACTACAATTACACAATCTACTCTACTGTAAAATCAATTTGCTTGATGAACTACAACATACATTTCTATTAATCTCCATAGCTTATCCCCTTTACTACGCTAACTTTGTTGTGTAATCACCGTTGAATACCTTTCCTAATTCTTTGACCGCACTAACGCCTATTCTATTCATTTATTAAATAGAATTTTCTTAGTTTCTGTAGCCTTTCCATGCCATCATCTATATCAAAACTTTTCCTTCTTTTGAGTGAGCTGCTAAGATCAATTATCATATCCTCTGGAGCAAATTCACCGTCCGAAAGAAGCACTCGCGTAGAATTCACCACCATGGTTTCAAAATAGTCAGAGAAGCTGGTATTTTCTGATGAAGAACTCATTTTGTTGATACTACAGCACCATGGTTTATGCTCAGTATAAGGATCAATTTGCTCTGAGTATTCTTCTTCGATATTTTCGAGGGTAATGGGATTTACACAAGGGGTCAATATCTTAGATGTTGACAATTCAAATCCAGAGCTACTGTTTATACTAGCAGTAGAATTTAGAAATACTCTTTGATTGCATTTGCAACAGATAAGTAACAATACCACTTGCTTACCGAAGGTTTGAATATTTAATGCCCATCCTAACATAGCCAATCGGTAGAACCATTTAGGAATATATTGTAGAGCCACAGAATAGTTTTCCTTGTTATCTAAATATTTAGATATTAGCCAATTATTGGAATTTGAAACAAACTTTTCCGGTGCTCCATCACAAGTAAACGTGCTGGTAAAACAATGAGAATACTCGGATAGAATAGCATTATTATCCAATAAATTCTTCAAATTGTGCAAGTATTCAGCAATCAATAATTCATCGGATGTTTGCACATATGGTCTTGGATAATAAATCGATTCCAACATGGTTTCTAATGGTCTCCAACAGCAATCAATGGCATGGCCATCGGTGACGATTTGTTTTATATAGGACTTTGCTAAATCCGCATTGAAATCTCCATCTAAATCCTGTTCGGAATCCAAAAAGCTATAGTAATCTTGGTACGTTTGACTAGTTGATTCTAGCAAATTACTATCAAATTTAAGGATTAATTGTTGATTGCAACTGGTGCAAATCAAGTGGTTTTTGGTATTGTTATTCATGGAGAAGGAAATACATTTCCATCCGTTTCTAGCGCATTTCAACTCATTCAAATCTTGACTGATTTGATTGGGAATATTCCAATTCAATGCTGTAAAAGTCCGTAGCCGCTGTAATAAGTCTTGACGGTTAAATGGATCAAAATGGACCAATTTGGACTGGATTTTGTCCAAGATGGCTGACTTGGAGCCGAGATTGGCTTTGTGATAGTTATAGTGATTTTTTTGCTTTATCTTTTGAAAATATTGAATATCGACATTTTGACTGCACAACTTGTCTCGAGACTTTGGTGCTGCCTCATACTCGTCGTGACCTTTGGCCTCCACTGTGCGACAACACTCTTGAATCACTCGGAGAGTGTCGCTAACAACCCCCTCCATCTCAAAGATACCTTCCATGCTGTTTGAACCCCAACTCAGCTGTTGTAGTTGCAAACTCCACAATGGGTTTTACTTCATTGCTCTTACCAGACTCGGAACTGTGGCTCGTGTGCCGGAAAGTTCTTTCACGTGACTGTGGAATTCCGCTTTAGTGGTTTTTAGCTGGTGAAGTCTATTTTCCTGGTGGAAAACGAATGGAAGTAGGTCTGTGTGAGTAACAAACAGAAGCTTTAAATCAATTGGGTTCTGAAAATAAGAATTAACTTCTGTAACCGGTTCTGGTTCTATCTTCAGGTTGATGTTATGGTAGCGCCGGTAGCAACTATTTCGCAGTGGAAGAGTTGCTTTACAAAGAATGAGATGGTAGCGCGGATGCTCATGATCAAGACTTAACAGTACAATGGGTTTGAGGTTGTGGGAGTATAACAGGATAACAAGTCAAGAGATATTCATTAGACAAAGTCTTGTTTGCCAAGATTCGTGGGGTTAACGGTTTTGAGGAACCAATGCGATAAATGCATAAAATGATCTCAGTATTTTGCAACCAGAGTTTTATAGCAATAGTATAAATTGGAAGCAAGTTTTGAGTTTCTAATAGTTATAGAATTGACGGGTTTTCATCGTGTAAGTAAATTGCTGTACAAATGTAGTTCGTGTCGTACATGCTGTGTGTTTTTATATTTATTAACTATAAGCAAATACTATTTTAGCATATAAGGTGTACAACATGAATATTTCGGTATTCAATTATACTAATATTCCTTTGAATTTAGTAACGCAATATTGCAGTGTTGGATTTATTAATAACAATCACTGCTTCCTGAGAATAAGTTACATCCAATTTCTCTTAGTGATGAATATTGTGGAGTATAGATCAAGGAAAATAAGGAACAGCGTTGAAAACTAATGTGTGCACGCTACCTGGATAGGAATACATTACCGATCGATTGACATTACATTTGTGAACGGTCAAGTTTTTAAGTAGACGTGACGGATCCGTAACCATCATATCATCAAAGCTGATTTCATCAAGATGAAGTTCTGGTACCAATAATTGATTAAGCTTATCGCCAGTTTTGGGATTGAAAACCAATCTTTTGATTTGATTGTATAGCAGCCGATGAATGAAACAAAGTTCCACTCTGTCCATATCTTGTTGAACAAGATCAAGAGCTTCTTGAACTTGTTCAAACAGCTTGCTAAACTTAATTTGTAAGTATAAGCCAAATTTCCATAAAGCTTGCAATTCTGAAAAGGTACAACAATTTGATACTGAAGCATTCAATGAATTCCACAATTCAATTGCAACTTTCTTACCACCCCATGTTTTGAGGAATTCACTAAGTTGTTGCGGTGTTAAGCCATTCAACCGTGCAACTTTCTCAGGGGGAGTAAGTTTTTCAAAGTCACTGCAATTGATTTGCGAAGCTTTAGTTTCGGTAGTTGATTCTAATTGATCCATTTTAAATTTAAGGAAAAGTGGTAAAATCGAAAAAGTGGGAAAATCACCACATAAAAAATGGTTGCAAAATGCCTCCTTAACAAATTTGAATCGGTATGGTAGCGCGGATGTTGGTATCCTGCAGGCATAATTTTGCATGCCAACAACTACAGCAATGAATCAAGTGGAAACATACCCTTCCGGGAGCTGAAGTGGGTGTAGCACGTATGCTCTACAGTACAATTCCACTCACTATAAGTGTAAATTTCAAAAATATATGAACAAAGCAAGTAGTTCAATTGGTAGCGCCGTCTCACTTATAATCACTACTAATGATACCAAATTGTTTACAACATGAAACTGCTTTGGCAAGAAAACCTCTACTTCAACTTCTCTCCTTACCCTCTCTGTATATCTCTAGTACTTCACTAAAGTCCTTTTTACCTCTACACTAAACGAACTCTCTAGCGTATTTCCACTACCAGAACTCGTCCTGTGTGTGGTGCGAGATCTCTCTACAAAGATTTTCAAGTCCAGCAAAAGATCTGGCAACTTGCTTCAATAACCTGCAACAACAAAGAAAATGTCAAGAAGACCGGTATTAGAAGAGGTGGATGATGAGATCGACAATATGGACATGGATATTGCCGAATTCGATCCGAATTTGAACACTCCTGTGGCCCCTTTGAGACCACAACCGCAAGTTGTTCGGTCGCAAGACAATGGTGCTCCACCATTATTTCCAAATATGCCTATGGTGCCAATACCGGGGATGAATGCCGCTCCAGCTAAGCGGAACGATATTGTAGATCCAAATAGTTTCAGCCAAGAAGAAAGGGAGTTGTTGGCCAAATTCCAAATCATTTATCCATGTTATTTCGATATAAATAGGTCTCACGAACAAGGGAGAAGGGTTTCCAAGGAGAATGCCGTAGAGAATCCCTTGGCAAAAACCATCAGTGATGCTTGTAGAGCGTTGAATTTGCAAGTATTGTTGGAATTAGACAAGACTCACCCTCAAGATTTCGGGAACCCTGGACGAGTTAGAGTGCTGGTAAAGGAAGATGGCCACGCCAAAGATTCGAGATTTCCAAATAAAAGAGCGTTGTTCAATAGAATTGGCCAATATTTACAACTGCACCCAACCACTTTGGATAGTATATCGGCAAAGAGTGGTATTGTCATGCCAGCTGAGCTTCAGCAAGGGTTTGAACCTAGTGTCATTCCTAAAGTGAAAGGATTGAAAATGAATACTATTGTACCAGTACACTCCGAATATACCTTAAAACATCCAATGACTAAAGCTATTTACGATCCAGAACCAGAACAAGTAAACCAAATTGAAAAAGGAGCAGCACCACAAAAGCCTAAACAACAAAAGAAGAAGGTCATGAAAATAAGAGGTTAATGATGTTAACTGTCAGGAACAGTACAGTACATACGCATTTTGTACTTATTGTAATTTACAAAATCTACCATTAATGATACTATAAAATTTAATCAATAATTTTGCTTCTACAAATTTATACAAGATCTTTTGATAACTTCGTTTTTACGATATAAAGTAATTTACCGCAGTAGTCTTTCTATGTCTCTTCAATTTTGCTTAACAATTGCCTGTCAATTGTCCAACAAAATCCGAAATCGACCAAGCAACTATTGTGATTTTGGAGCATAGGTATTTCTATAGGTTTGAATAGAATCCAATTGTTCTTGTTTCATTTTTGATCTTAAATGTTCGATAATGTCAGATAAAGACACGATAGAAACCACAGGAATATTGTATTGTTGAGCTACTACTTGAGTGGCAGAAAATGGCGAATCTACTGTTGTTTCTTGTCTATCTAAAGCAATAATACAACCTACGGAGATCCCATTTTCGTTTTTGATAATTTCAAATGCTTCTTTAATAGCAGTACCAGCTGTCATAACATCGTCGATAATTAAGATTCTTTTCCCGGCCAATTCAGCCCCTACAATCGAACCACCTTCTCCGTGATCCTTCTTTTCCTTTCTATTAAAGGAATATCCAATATGGCCATATTTGACTGGATCTATTTCAGCCAACTTGGTCACAGTAATGGCAGTTAAAGGAATCCCTTTATAAGCTGGACCAAAGATCACGTCAAACTCAATGCCTGACTTAATAATGGCATTAGCATAAGAGGTGGCTAAAGTACTCAATAATTTACCACTGCTGAAAAGTCCAAGGTTAAAGAAATATGGCGATTGACGTCCAGATTTCAAGGTGAAACTTCCAAATTTTAAAGCTTGGGACTCTAAAGCAAGATCCAAAAAGTCGGTTTGATACGATTGCATTGTCAATATCTACGAAACTACAAGAGAAGAGAAGAGAAGAAAGAAGATATTCTTTTTTCCTTTGTCTCCATGGAAAATTTATAGATAACGATGCTCATCGGATGGATGTCGCAAAAATGTCCCGAGATCATGTCGTACTATACTTAATGTCAATACAGTTAACATTGCTATAACTAAAGCTATACTAAAGCATAATTGCCTTGTAACATCGACGATGTCGTCTAAGGAGGAGCGGAAGGAGATTTTGAAAGAATTGGACGAAGAATTCCGCCAGGATTTAGCGCTCCATTTGTATTCATCGGTGCTACTTCATCGAATAGATCCCCATTTCCCTCGTAGAGGGTGGTCAGCCTGGCCGTTACCATTCGATGAAACACCTATACCTTCCTCTAACGTGTATGTAGATTTACCATTTGCTAAGGATATGTTCCCTAGCGATATTGATGTCGATTACGAGAAACTCATTGATCAAAAGAACAAGTGGACCCGAAGTAATTTGTTTGTAAAGACAGCCATTCAAAAGGTGGATGCAAACTCTAGAAAATCGCCAGGAAGGAAAGGGTATAGCTCCCAGGGTGATTCCCAATCAGTAACACCACCATCTAATCTTTCTAATGACAACGAGAATGGGAACGGGAACGGGAACGAGTCGTCTGATGCTGATTCAGAGCCATTGCATGATTCCGATTCGGATTCGGATAATTCTACATTTGTTACATCCCCCGACTTTCAAGCCCTTCGCGAGAGTAGCGAAGTCCATCACTATGACGAGAACACTTGTGAGATATATGGGGATTCTACCAAACCTTCCTTCGCAAGCTATAGTGAAAATCAATCGGTTTCAAATAGTAAAGTTGATCTTCTAAATGAAATTCATGCGTTGATACAGAGAAAGATATATAGTAAAGCTGTTAAAAATAGCACAAATACTATCTCTATCTCCCTGGAATCTTCGTCCTCGTTAACCAAGAATCTTGCAGTTCAATTGGCTGCTAGAGTCGACACTCTTCTCAATGATCTAGCAGCCATGCCAAAACCAGTTATTGGCAACACCTCTGAACCCAAGACTTGGCACAATGTATTATTGGCTTCCATATCCAATACACCTTATAAGAGTCATGATCCCGAACGTCTAGGCAGGCTCCATGACAAGTTCCAAGATATATTTGAGAATATCAAGCACAATTACGAATTTGAAAACGAAGAAGAGGAAATAGAGACTTCGGAAGAGTTAGGTGACCTAGTTCCGGAAAATGTGGTAATGCCGAATCAATATATTACGAACGAAGATCACCAAGATCAGCATACCAAAATTGTAACAAGTCAGGGTTTCGAGGTGGGAAAATATTTGAAATATCTAGCAACTACAAATCCTCGGCAATATTCTCGAGTTTATGATGTGTACTTCAAAAAGAGAGATGAGAGAATTGCAAGAGGGGCCCTCTTGAGCAAATTGGTGCAAGGAAGATTAAATTTGCAATCTAAATATGAGGAACTAATTTGGTCTCAGCAAAGGTACAAGAAAGTGCATCTTGCCAATGGGTCTAGTGATAAGAGCATTGAAGAGTTGAAGGAGAGGTTTCTAAAGCAAGAACCAGCTACTCTAGATGACCAATCATACTTGCTTGGCCATCACTTTAAAGTGAAAGTCCCAAGAAAGAGAGTCCTCAAAGAAAACCTTGATCCAAACTTGCTAGAAAAAGACTCTAGAGCCTAATTTGATGTTAGTTTATAATCAGTTACTCGTACTTAGGACATAAGCAAACTTTTCTACATTGACTTAATATATTAGCATTTATATTTTACAGTTGCAATGAACTGTCGAGAGAGATATTATGACGATATTGCAACAAAACTGTAAGCTATTGAGGACCAGCTAGACCTTTATACACAAACTAATGGAGAAATGAAAACACAGGGTGCTTGAAGTACTAACCTTCAAATAGTCTTATCAAAAGTAGAAGTAATTTCAGTTTCGAAGATAACATCCCAAAATTTAGATGTGACCCCGAATCCTAATTCGTAGTTTTTATAATGATGCTCTAAATGGTACGTCTTCAATTCTTGAAAGTATTTTGGCAATTTTGCATGGTGTAAAACATAATGAGTGACATCGTACATGATGTAACCTAAAGTACCCCCGGCAAACCCAGAACATGCTGGATAAAACGGTAACAAGTAGAACACTACTTTGTAGAAGGGATAGGCCAAGATAATGAACAAGGTTGGAGGCAACACTAATCTCAACCCATCCATTGGTAAGTAGTGATGAATCCCATGCAATAAGAAATGTAAAGTAAGGGCGGTGGAGTTGTCTGGCAAATATTGATCCAAATGGAACAAGAATCTATGCAAACAATATTCTACAAAAGTCCAAACAAATAACCCCATGACCCAATAACTTATACTGATCAACCAATGTTGGTTCATCCATCCCGTATAGAAGATATAAAGGTTTGGAGGAATCCAAACAAGTGGTACAACCCACCAAGAGGTTTTCGTGAGTGGTTCTAAAACGTTACCAAAGATAGGAGCAGACCCCTTACCGTAATGTCTTGGTCTGTGTACTTGGTCAAGATAAAACTCTTTGGAGAAGTTTCCAAAGAACACCTGTGAAAGTAACGGTTTATTCAAGTCAAGGAACTTGTGCTGTTTAACATCATTGTTGAAATCGGTTTGAATGGATAACTTTTCTTCCGATGGCAACTTATCGTGGAACTCGTACATGTCGTACTGTTCGAGTTTCACCTCGATTTTGTGGTTACGTTTATTGTTGATCAACTCCCGTTCTTCCTCCTCCGTAGCGAGGTATCCAACCAACATGCTCTCGTCCAACATTTCGTAGGCGCTCTCGGAATGCTCGTGCGATACGGTATCTTTCATGATGTCGGTGATATCCTTGCCGCCGTATGGTTCAATAAGATCTCCACCACCTGGATGTTCATCCAAGAACCCCGTCACATCATAGATCTTTCTATTGAATAACGTCACCCAACAGTCTTTGCTGGTGTTGTGAGTCTCAAATTCCTTCAAGGAAACCAAAGGTAATGTTTCAGTCATATTGCGTGTTCTAAATAACTACAATCCCGCGAAATGACTCTATTTATAGAAGAAAACAAGAAATGGTGTGATTGTAATGACAAATTTTTTGTTTACTAACAGCAGATGCGCGAAATAAATTGTGATGGAAGTAAATTTCACTTGCTTTCTCCTATGTTTGCCCTAGGCTATGTAAGCGGGCGTAATTTTACGTCGGTGCCTGTGAAAATATCTCGCGAGAACGCGAGATTACTGCAAAGAGGCATTTAACTAGGAAGGGAAGGAAAGGACGGAGTTTGATAGTATGGTACTTTTATTTAACTATGACGGGTTCTCTATGTATATATTTAGTTTATAGCGAGAACTAAGGTGAAATGACATGATGCAACTATTTATAATTTGATTTATATGATTTATATGTTCATTTCAAGATCTAGATCTAATGGGGCAGTTTCGTTAATGTTGTCTTCTCCGTTGACTTCATTCATATTGTGGTGGAAGATCTGTTCTTCTTGGGCATCCTGTATTTCGTTCATTTGTTGTTCAAGATGTAATGTATGATCGACCAAGTTCAAATATGCGTACATGAAGTTAGATAGTAACACTTGTTCTCGTAACGATCTTTTGGGGTTGGCCAATTTCAAATGGGATAAACGATAGATTGCCCGTTCAACGTGGACCGGGAATCTATAATCTAACATAACCAAGGTAGATTCCGACGGTGGAGGCAATGGAAAGCCAAATGCAGAATCAGTGAATTCTATGGGCTGGTTCGCCTTTGAGGTTCTTCTTATCGATTTCTTTAACCGTTCTTGTACGTCCAAAGTAGTGTGGATGGGTTTCTCTTCTTGATCGATCTCATCTTTGGTGATTTCCCGTTCAAGCTCTGCTACTGAGTCCTCTTTTTCCATTTCCTTCACTTTCGCCTTTTCCTTATCCTTGTCCATGGACTTGAGTTTATTCTTTATATCTTTTACTTTCTGCACCGTAGACTTTGGCTCGCTATCATCCTTAAGGGCGTCATTTTCTTGAATGGCCAGTTGTTTGTATCCCTTTTGAGATGGTTGAAGTTGCTGCTGAACCTCAACTTGTTTGTTTTCAAGGGGGCCCTTGGATTGTGAATCCTCAATCTCTTCGGGTATTGTTTCTTGTTGCAATTTATTATTCAAATCCCTTTCAACTAACTTCGCTTTGCTCTTTTTTCCAAATAGATTCAATTTCCTCTTCTTCACATCAACTTCTGATTCATTTTCAATTGTAACGTTGGAATCTCGCGAATCAAATATTTGAACTGGCTCATTGCTTGATTGCGATGGTTTCTTCTTCTTAAAAAACTTCGATATCATGTTCTCTTTTCCACTTTGCGTAGCTCCAGTCACTATTTCCAAATTGCTTGTTGATTTGGTCTTTTCATCCAATTTTACTTCATTTTCGTTTTTCAAAGTATATTCTTCTGGATTCGAGACAGCTCTAGTTGGAATTAACACATTATCCGGTACAGGTGGCAAATTGGATGTGTCAACTGATGATAGACTTGCTGATCTGTCTCTTAGCCATCCCCAGGATTTCTTCTTCTTCAACTTTTTTGATGGTACTTTGCTGGCATCGGTAGATGTCTCACTTATGGAGCGTCCCCCTGACTTGGAAAGTGACGTCTTCTTCTGTAACTTCATAGTACCCTGGGTTTCTACATCACTGCTAACAACATTATCAGCTGCTATAGCTTGATGGGTATTCGTGTTAACTTTGTTTAAGTGCTCATCTGTCTTATTCTCTGAATAATCTTGTTTGGAACTTTCAGCGCCAGTCAGAGTTTCATTTCCTTTCACAGCAAGCGGAATATCTGGTAAATCGGCCCCAATAGGCTTATTATCAATGCGACTTGTTTCTTCAGTTCCAACATTTGATTTAACTGTAAGCTGGTTCCTTGCATCAATAGTGTCTACTTCGCTAGTAATAGTACGATCAGCAGGAGCAGTGGTTTCCTCCTCTTTTTGTTCGATGGGCAAGTGTACATTGCGATCCACTTCAACATTATCTTGCTGAATTGGAAGTGTTTCATTTAGCTCTTCTAGTATATCTTCGTCCATACCCAATGGATCTTCATAACTGACATCTTGGTAACTTAACTCGAAACTGAAGTCCGATTCGTTCCCTTCGCTGAGTACTGGTGACCCTTCCTCGCTTTGAAGTTTATTTCCTAGTGGTTTTGTTAAATCCTTGGCACTAGCTTCCTTACTATCAGACTTTGTCAAACTTTCTTTGAATTCATTAATTTCTGAGCGTAATAAATATAAGTTTTGGTTCAACTGTTGAGACTTTTCGTTTGATGTGTCCTTGTTGAGCGGTTCTGCTGTTATTTCATTCGCACGCTGATAGCTTCTATGATGATGACGAGGCTTCTCTTGAACTTTTGGAATATTTGCAATTTCCAGGTAAGCTGATTCAGAGCCTGTAAATGCATCAAGTTTGGTCGTAGAAGAACTACTCTTATTATTAAGGAGGTTCTTTTTATTCTGGTTCCTTTTCTCCAATTCATTACTAATATCATGTGTTGAATTCTTCATTACTGGGTAGGGGGATTCGTGAAGTTGGGTAGACTTTTCGTTTGATTTTTCTTTTCCAATTGGTCTTCTGTAGCTGAACAACATCTGTGAATCTCGAATATTTCGTTGCTTTTGGGCTGTGACATGGTCATTTGAACTAGTCTTCGATACATCCACAAATTTTGAAGTGATGCTACTTCGCAAATTAGAGAGCTTACTTTGCTTTGTATCCAGTAAACTCAAGCCACTGTTACTTTGTAATTGTTTTCTATAATCAGGTCTTCTGCTTCTCTTTAGAGCAAATTCTCTATGATTTTGCAACTGCGTGTTGGATCTAGGAGAAATTTGTTTAGTCTCTTGAGGAATCCCGATTTGTTTCTCGCGTTGCTTCTGTTCAAGTTGTTCTAACTCTTGCTGTTGCGCTTCTTTGATTCGTTTTTCCTTTTCAATCTTATCTTCCTGTGGCCTGTTAAAGTCTCTCTCGAGATTTTCCTGCTCGAGCAATTCAAGCTCCGCGATTTTCTTCTCTCTAAGCAACTGTGTCAGTTGAAAATTCTTTTGCAATTGTTGCTGTAACTGTAAAGCAGACGAAATTGGTGGAGAAGTAGAGCGACTGGATTTAATAGGTAAGTCCTCATTTTCAACCTCTGTACTTGATTCTATCTGATCCAAATTAAGAGAAGTCCTCGTTGTAGGTGTAGATAATTCATCAAACGCTAGTTTTTCAATATCTGTATAACCTAATGAAGATGTAGACAACGTTCTGGCCAATGTGACTGCGTCAGTAGCATCCATACCAGCTAATTTTGAAAGTTTTTCCAATTCGCTGGTTAAATCACGCAACGATGGATTAGAAAATCTACGCAAAAGGATAGAATCCCTTTTTGTTTGATGGACAGGCGAAGTTTGAGATGACTCGGAGCGCTGCGTTTTGGACGTTTGCGAGGTAGATCTTTTCATTTGATCTTCTTCTTTATTTCCATCTTGTATATCATCATTTGAATATCGAAGCGACGACTTTCTTGAAGGAGGGGAAGAAATCTTGCTACTTGATAGTTTTTCACTTATCTCATCTACTTTGGACTTAATGTGAATTTTAAACTGTTCTGGGTCAACCTCTGGGTGTAGGTCGGCTGGCACCCACAACAAAGTATTAGACGTATCCAAAATCTTATCATTTTCGCGTGCATCAAAGAATTCGTCTCCTTGCAACTCTGTTACTTTATAATTGGCCAACACATTCGGAGATGGTTCGTCAAATTGTTGTTTCAAATGTATTTCTATGTCGTCCATTGCCAAATCTGGATCATAACTCATCATATGGCCAATTGAAAGTCTCTTTAGAGCTGCTACCATTTTTTTTTCATGCTCGATATTTTGAACAGCAGATTGGTAAACTGTGTTCGGTTTGCTTTTATTGGAAGCTAAGGTTTCGTCGGATGTAGAAGTAGTTGAAGTCGAAAGAAAAGTTTCTGGAGATTTTGTGGGCACTTTTGTTGGACTGAGTTCGGTAGGAGAATTATTGCTCGATCCAGAAGGGCTCACTGAGTTCACTCTAGAGCGTAAATTATTGTGAGATGAATTCATTTCATTTTTTGGAGATATGTTTCTAATTGGAACTTTTGATGTTGGAGGATTGCTTGACGGTTGGTTTAGATAGGGTTTCTGACCTTCATTTCTATGATAGTGGAGCGGTTGAATACCTTGACTACCTCTGCTACGGCCGAAACTATTTGAATCGGGGCGTCTAGGGAGATTTTTTGATCTCGAATCCAAGTTGGGGATATATGTTTGGTTGTGAGGTATTTGATTTGCCAGATTCAGGTGATTTTGTTGACGATTATGTTGAGGGTAGTTTGCTGTGTGCGACCTTTGGTTATTGTAAGAGTTTTGATTATGCAAGTGATGCTGAGGTTTATTTTGGTTCATGTTTGGACTTGCTTGTCCATAATGTCTATGGTTTTTCAGCTTGTTCATTGGGTGCTGATTAGGGTAAGGCGAAGATGGTGTATGTGAAAATTGACGGTGAGAACCATATTGATGCGAATTCGATGCGTTGGGAAGAATATTGGCGTTTTTGGATCTATTGGAGCCTGAGGTATTATGGTGTACGTTGTTGTGAGGGAAAACAGGACTTGTACCAAATGTGTTTGGGGAAAAGCTTGATCCAGCTGAGCCAGGACTCGAAGTGGATGAGCTGGAACTAGTTGATCTGGTGCCAGCGGTACTTTTGTTGGTGGTATTAACAAGAAGACGCGGTAAGTTTGACGAAATACCCTTCGATAAACCATGAGGAAGATACGTGGAGGTGGTACCAGATGTAGCAGTGTTGATATTTGGCGTTGTATTGTTATCCATTTCACTTAGGTTTGGCGAAATGGCCTTATTTTTAGGAACCAAGTTGTTTTCTGGCGTGTTATGTGATAAATCCACCTTATTGTTCTGTAAAATAGTTTCATTTTTATTTAGATCGTTTTTATTTAGATTTTTCGATGGATCAATCGAATCATGAACTTTATACATAATGAAAGAACAACAAAAAAACCAAATAAAACAACAATAAAAAAAAGACGGTAAAGAATGTATTCAACGTAAACCAAAAAAACACTATCAAATCAAAGAAAAACCATAAATTTATACCCGTTAGAACCAAAATACATAAATCTGACTAGCGATTGCTAATTGTTTACCGCCAAAATCACGAAAAACCACTTCCACGCACTTCAAGAGAATGGTGTGCAGATAAACATTCTCTATAGTAACGGATTGCAGGATTATAGGAGGAACCAAAGTAACAGTGGATGGTCTGGGTCAATTCCTTTAGTAGAAAAGCAACTGGCTGGTGAACTACGTGCCAGCACTAGTTTGGAAAGCATGGGACGTTATTGGGAATCTAATGAATGTAATGCAGTCTAGTTACGGCAAGATGAATGAAGGTGCGTTGTGCTGCAAAAACCAAGGCTGAAGAGAAGGACGAGATATAATGTTATGCAAAAGATGTATACGCAAATAGATGGGTGAACATGTTGTTTTCGTGAAGATTTTACACGGAAACCTTGAAGAAAATGGATAATATTGTTGAGTTTGTCGGTTTGTCAGTATATGAATATTTATTCCTGTCGCATTGTGGTAAATAATAGGACTGAGCTGGTAAGGTATTGGAAACTGGTACAATATGTGGCTTTCTTTTAAGCAAATAACTTTATGATAATGCAGGTTTTGGTATATTGTTCTTTTAGCAGGGAGATATTCCACTTGACGCGTTATGGTTCATTCCTCGAGGTCTAATTATTGGTTGCAAAATTTCTCATTTTTTGAGATTCAAGTGTAAAGCATTCACGATTGCTTAACTTTCCAAACGATAACCTCAAAAGTAAGCTAAATTCAACAGATGGTTGTTAGTTCCGTTTGTTGGTTCTTTTCAAGATCAAAAAACGCTTTCTGTTGCGTTCTTGATCTGTAATCTTTGTCTTTCTAACGTTTCTTCCGCGCAACTGCAGAACTGGTACTACCTGAACTATAAGTTTGCCATTTAATTCAGAATAGTTCCATATTTCAGGTGTTGCGTTATATTAATTATCGAGTCGTGATCTAGAATTTCTTTTCACGTTTGAGCCTTCTACTGCTCTCGTGACTTGCAAGATACATTTCCATGTGGAAGTCAAACCAACTAGTTGGCTGCTTCATCTTATCCATATATATTATTCTTTTGTCGCTGATTACCGTTATCACCATTTTCAAAAGTTCCATGTTATATAGTTCAAAATTGTAAAATTTTCACTAAAACTACAAATATCGTACAGAAATACCTCCAACTCCTATTACTATCTAATTTCATAATTGACCAACATAATCACGCACTATTGTATATTTTGATATTATCACTATATATTCTATTAAATTCATGAACCTATTTTATTATAAATATAGTATCAATGATATCACTATTGATTAATTTTGATTAATTATTTTTATTTTCCATTAGCAAAAACAACAGAAGAAGTAAGTTATAAAACATTCTAATTTCACTGGATTATGGATTTGCCACTTATATGATATTAACTTCAGCTTATAACATATAAAAAAATCCGATTATTCCACCAATCATGGCAGTATAATAAGCTAACTTATACGATGAACTGCCATCGACCATAAGACGAGGAAATCCGAACAAATTGCAAATAGAATGAACAACGACTATGGCCAATAGATTGTGGTTTAACTTAAGATACAAATAAGTTTCCAACATCCCAAATAATGAGGTGTATGTAGTCATGAAAATGATTTGTAACACGATAGCAGCTGCTGGGGCTGAACCTTGACATGCCGCTTGATAACAATGGTGTAAATGGGCCAATCCAAAGCATAGAGGTGCCACGATAATTATGAATTTTGTAGAATAATTATCTCTTAATAATAAATTGACGATTATTACTCTATAGATGAACTCCTCCGTTACTGGGGCAAACAAGTGATCTCTGAATCCCGCAAACGTCAAAAAATTAAGGTAAAAGTCGTCTAATATGTTTCCTAATTTATAATTGAACACATAGTCGATAATTTTACAACTATAAATTGTCAACATTAATTTAAACACATAGAAAATACTAATGATATCTTGTAAAAACGTCGATTTAGAAGACAACCCCGGTAATAAACCCAAGTCCATAAAGGTGACACGAGTAGTCAAGGGAATAAAAAATAATGTCATTAAACATAATTTACTTATACGAGATAATCGATGATAAATAACGGAAATAGCATCCCGGTGTTTTCCAGCTAATGCCGATGGTTGGTTGACATAAATAGCCCCCACATAACTTATTGCAACTAGTTGCGATAATAATAAATATAACATTGAACGTGTGTGTCTGCTGAAACAGAAAATAATAGTGATTATCAACTTTCACCCAACGTTTGACAACTTTGAAACCTGGAGTACAGTGTGCCAAAACCACTCCGAAGGCGTGGTGTGCATAGATAACAACCATAACTACATGGTTAAAGTGTCTTTCGAGCAGTTTTAGAGAAGATTTGTATAGTAAACATCAATGAGAGCCTTCGAAGGAGCACCTTGATGCTTTGGTACTTGAGAAAGTACCATTTTTGTTTTGAAAATTATAGTTTGATTGTATCGATATTCGCTCATCTGGAGAATGTGTCAAATGTTTCATAAATGCTAAAACCACATAATGTGGGCACTATTATCGGCAAAATTATATAGAGGTGTCCAGAAATCAATCGAGCTCTAGTTCCTCGAGAGTTCTTGCAATTATTGGATGGAAATCGTTTAAATTTAATAAGAATGGCAACAATGCAAACGGCATCATATCTGAAGCAGTGCAGTACCCATTCTTCACATATCCAAAATTTCTACTATTTGAAGGGGAAGGAGGCTAAATTGGGCACAACATGATCCCTGACCCTGAATCCGTACAACTACCTGAAACATCCAGGGGTAACTTGAAACATGTAGTAGGGGCATCAGTGCACTATATAAAACACTCATTTCTTGCGAATCTATTGCAATGGTCAACAAGTGCATTTGGAACCAACGTATCGAGAAATCAAGCAAAGTCCCGAGCCGGGTTCATCTTGTTCTACAGGCTGAATGATTGAGACCAAAAGAGTCTGATTCTTGTCGAATTTGTTCAATTAAACCTTGCTAGTGGTGCTTGTTGGGGTCTGGTTCGGTACATAGACCCACTCTAAAACAACTAAAACAGATCACCACTATCATATCCTGTATAGTATCCATTATCCAATTGATTAACTCGATTGATTATGACTAATTGATTAAATAGCCGCGTTTACGCAATTAGGGTGGGATGACTATATACCAACCTCTGGTTTTGTCAGGTTAGACTATTTTGTTCACAGAATCTGATTTGACAAACTTGATTGCGTGATAGCTAAAAGTGATATTCTTCTTCAAAGTGATTTTTTTTGAACATTCGTTATCAGTTCGCCGATAGTATTAATTTCATAAAAGGTAATTTTATTGCATTATCATGTTATTCCAGAGAAGGTTTCATGTTGCTACAACCCTCTTGAAGGGCCAGAACTTGACGGAAAAAATTGTTCAAAATTACGCAGTTGGAAGCAGCAAATTGGTACACTCCGGGGACTATGTTAGTATTAAACCGGCTCATTGTATGTCCCACGACAACTCGTGGCCAGTGGCTACAAAGTTTATGGGGTTAGGTGCAACCAAAGTTAAAGATAATCGTCAAATCGTTTGTACTTTGGATCATGATGTTCAAAATAAATCAGATACCAATTTAACAAAATATGAAAATATCAAAAATTTCGCTAAAGAACAAAATATTGATTTTTACCCAGCTGGTAGGGGTATCGGGCACCAAATTATGATCGAAGAAGGGTACGCATTTCCTTTGAATGTTACAGTGGCATCCGACTCGCATTCGAATACATACGGTGGTATTGGTTCTTTGGGTACTCCAATTGTTAGAACTGATGCTGCATCTATTTGGGCTACGGGCCAAACTTGGTGGCAGATTCCTCCTGTCGCCAAAGTGGAATTGACTGGTAGTTTGCAAAAAGGAGTAACCGGGAAAGATATCATTGTGTCTCTTTGTGGTATTTTCAATAACGATGAAGTTTTAAATCATGCCATTGAATTCGTTGGTGATGGTGTTAAGGATTTATCTGTTGATTATAGATTAACTATTGCAAATATGACAACAGAATGGGGTGCATTATCTGGGTTGTTTCCTGTAGATGAAACTTTAATCAATTATTATAAGGAAAGAATAAACCATTTACCTAAAGATCATAAAAGAATAAATAATGCAACAATTCAAAATTTGATTGCTAACAAAGTTAATTCTGATGCAGATGCAGTTTACGCTAAACATTTGATTATTGATTTATCTACTTTATCCCCATCAGTTTCCGGTCCAAACTCTGTTAAGATTTCAACTCCTTTACACGATTTATCAAACCAAAATATCCCAATTAACAAAGCTTACCTTGTCTCTTGTACAAACTCAAGATTGTCCGATATTAAAGCGGCTGCTGATGTTATAAGGGGCCACAAAGTTGCTCCAGGTGTGGAATTTTATGTTGCTGCAGCTTCATCTTTGGTTCAAAAAGATGCTGAAGCTATTGGAGCTTGGCAAGATATCATTGCTTCGGGAGCCAAACCATTACCTGCTGGATGTGGTCCGTGTATTGGTTTAGGTGCCGGATTATTAGAAGATGGTGAAGTTGGAATCTCCGCTACCAATAGAAACTTCAAAGGTAGAATGGGTTCCAAAGATGCATTGGCATATCTTGCATCTCCTGAAGTTGTTGCAGCTTCTGCAGTTTTAGGTAAAATTGGAGGTCCAGAAGAATTAGCTGGTAACAAAGTTCCTGAAGTAAAACCAGTATATAAATCAATTGAAATAACAAGCAATAGTGATTCTGAAGTAGCTGACTCGGGAGCAGCTGTTGAAGTATTGGAAGGATTTCCAAAATCAATTGAAGGTGAATTAATTTTATGTGATGCTGATAATGTTAATACTGATGGTATTTATCCAGGTAAATACACCTACCAAGATGATGTTACTAAAGAAAAAATGGCCGAAGTTTGTATGGAAAACTATGATGGTGAATTTAAAAACAAAACCAAAGCTGGTGATATTATTATTTCAGGATTTAATTTTGGAACTGGGTCATCTCGTGAACAAGCTGCAACTGCAATTTTAGCTAGAGGCATGAAATTAATTGTTGCTGGATCGTTCGGTAATATTTTCTCTAGAAATTCAATTAATAATGCCTTGTTGACATTAGAAATCCCTGATTTAATAAACAAGTTAAGAGAGGTATATAAACAATCCGACGAATTAACAATTAGAACTGGATGGAGATTGAAATGGGATGTGACAAAGGCTCAAGTCGAAGTAAAAGATCAACAAGGAAACATAGTTTTGCAACAAAAAGTGGGTGAATTAGGTACTAATTTACAAGATATCATTACAAAAGGTGGATTAGAAGGATGGGTAAAAGCTGAATTAAGAAAACAATAAACTCACATTAAGTAAATAAATATTTATTAATAAAAACACACTAATTTAGTTAACGTTGCCAATTACATTACCCAGGAAAGTATAGTCAGTTAAATTAATCATCAATTGTAAATTCATTAATAAACACCAGCTTACGGAAACTTTAGTGTAACTTTAATTAGATATCTATGATACTTATTGAATTTAAGAGGAGTGGCTAGTGAGCAATAATGTCTAAACGAAATACATGGTGCCACTTGGGAAAATTCAGCCAATAAGTTCTCTGGGTAATACAAAGGATCTATAATTGTGTTGTTGGCTTTTATTATAGAAAGTTCGAAGATCTTAATTAAGAAATGTAGTTTTACTTAAATTTAAAGAAATAGCGACTACTTTAGGTTTTCGAGATTAGGAGATTGCGAGACTGCGAGGACCGTTTTACGTGGCCAATTATCTGTTGGTACACCTCACAAATGTCAATTGATGCCCTTCATATCTCGTTATTTAGAGACAATTGTAACTACTTGAAAGATTGGTTTATAGGCGTTTCCGTCCGTTCTTTTATTCTATCGATGATGCTAATTTTTAACGGCAACTAAGCCATTGAACTTACGTTAAGATGAAGGTGAAACCATGTGGATTTATGTCTGTTGTATTAGCTGGCTTGAGCTGTAGATTATATGTGCAGTTTTATTATCTGCGAGTGAAGGAGATAAATATTCTATTTATAAAGGATGATGTAATACGATCGACACAAATGGTTATGTAGGTGCAGTATTGATACTAATTGAAATCCGATTATCCTAATTTGGCCAAATTGAATTGCGCTAACATGCACCTTGTAGGACACTTCTAGAGAATAACTGATTGAACATAGCAGTTGCGATATAACATTAGATTATAAATTAAGTTCAATGTATGAAATGATATTTTCTACTATTCTAAACTTTCCAACGGCTACATTTAGGTTGTACCAGCATTAAAACAAATTCTTTACTTACATCATCAACGGTGGTGATTAGCATGGATGACCAATCGCAGCACGCTGCCATGCACCGGACCGAAGTTGCCGTTTACGTAATCAAAGAGAACGATTCTTCAGAACTCATTTTCAAAAGTATCAAACAAGTCGAGCTTTAATTAGAACGCTACATACGATGTAGCTACTACACGCCTAGTTATTAGGATTCTCATTTCTTGCGGTTGTGCCGTAGCATTGTATTGCACAAGGCTAGGTACTTTTTTAGATCCTCCAATTTTGCGTGTCTGGAACTCCGCAACCTACAGGCAAATTTTCACCGGCCGTGAAAAAGTTTAAATGAAAACAAGCCAGTAATTAGTAATGGCCATAGAACCCCAGTTATTGAAGCATGCGATCATTGTAGAAGTTATGTAGTACGAACTTAGTGTCGATACTATTAGTCTAAAAACCAGTGCCAAAAAAACCTCCACGATTTTCAGCCTTCTACTATGAAAATTGACCATGTTCGCGATTTGGTGAATTGTGGGGAATAGTCATACATAAAAATCTTCACTATATAAAGAAGCCAACATCAGCAGTACTGTTTATTTGGTCCATGGATTTGATAAACTATTGAATTGTCCGTCATTTTGCAATAATCATAACTATAAACTAATTATATAACCTTCTGTATTATGTCTATATTAGCTGAATCTGCTAATTACGTTTATTGGTATTTCGATACTTTTATTTACTACATGATTAATATCCTCATGTGTCTGATGTTATTTGCTGAGGTTATAGTTGAGACTATTGATCGTTTCCGCTACAATTTAAATATCTTAAGATCCGGCTGGGAGCATAAAATGTACAATAATATAAATTGAATATGGTTGGCGGTCCTCACTAGTCATATTGGAGCTTATCCGCGAATATTTCGTTACCTAACATAACTTAACAGTGGAATCAAGTATATTACTGGGCCAATATTGATAATGGTTTGTTTAGTAGCTTTCATGTTACAAAGGAAAAATAATCATTCTAATGTGATCTTTAACAGCTGCGTCTTCGATTACTGAAAAGTGGCCACAATTTACAATACTGGCTAGTAGCTGTTGCTCGCTTCGTACAAGTAGATCATATTAGATAGTCACATCCAAGTTTGCATAGTTAATTTAATATTAGCTTTTAAAAGTTATTAGTTATATTTTTGATATTGGTTGATTTTTCATTTGAAAAGTTTATTTATTAAATATTTCATATTTAACTAGTTAACATTTTAATATTTATTCATTTTTATTTATTCTTTATTATTTATTTATTATTTATTTATTATTTATTAACTAATTACCTATCATTTATAATCGTGCCTTTGGCTCATAGTAGATATTACAACGCAGAACATCACATATCAACTGTTTCTTACTGCTATCAAAGGTGACAAAAAAGGAATAATCAAAAGGGCTGATTTAATTTTATAAAAAAATGGGGCGAGCTGGGAATTGAACCCAGGGCCTCTCGCATGCTTGTAGAAATCCGCTTTTTTGAAGCAGTCGCCCAAAGCGAGAATCATACCACTAGACCACACGCCCACTTTGAATGATTACAAAATTATATTATATACTATCAATAATAATTATACTTCTCATATTTTGCTTTATATTGTTGAAGAGGAAGCAAATGATAATGCGATTATTCTCTGTTAAAATTACACTAGAATTGATAACTGCTGAAGTTTCTACAGATCTATTTCAAAGATTGGCTTGGCACATCAGATATAGCTGAAATCTTACTATACAAAATATGCTTTACTTACTTCTGAATTAATATTCCTACGTTTATGATATTTATAAGTTTTTATTAGTAGTACTTACTCTTGCCACCCATGTATCCTCTGCATAATGCTGTGAGCAAATAATTTCGTCAACATAAAACAGCCATTTAAACTTCAATTTGGCCAAACTGTTGCAAATTCTTTTCTTTTAGATTGGAAAAGTACGCATTCCAATGGTTGACAAGCTCTTCAATTTGTAGATTTTTTTCTTTACTACTCAAATTGAAGGTTTGTTCTATTGTTTTACTCAACTTGATGATTCCTTTGATTCTCTCTTGATACTTTTCTGTATCTTGCGATGAAGCCTTTGGTGAAAGTTTCTTGTTCAACTGAATTGTTAAATTATTAACTAGTTCATTCAAAATCGTTCCGTTATCTTTAACTAAAAGTTCAAAAAAGCAATCCTTTTGATTGGAAATAAAATTAATTAAATTAATACAAGATAAAACAATAATATCAATTTGGTCATCGATCAATCCTTGTCTAATAATACTCCTCGGCATATCTTCAATCTTAATTTGATATTCCTCAATGGTTTTATTTTCATATGAACTGATGGTGTAAAGAAATTCGTATATCAACTTCCGGATTTCCATTCCCTCATCCATAACATATTTATATGGTCCCATTTGAATGATTTTCTTGAAAGATGGTTCGGCAGTTAATTGGGAATACAACAATGGTAAAATTATTTCGTTCAAATTTGGTACAATAATGGTACTTCTATTGTGTAAACCAGTTAAAAGAGTACCTATTATTGCTTGTCTGATTTCAATATTGACAATATTATCGTATGTCATTATTAATAAGATTAGTTGATTCAAGTGCATTTCGTTTTCTTCAGTGACATCTAATTGATTAATTAAATTCTTGACAATCATAATAACGGTATACATTGCGCCTAATTTATCAGTATTTTCTCGACTGTAATTATTTAGAACAAGATGAATGTGTTCATTGTTGATTATGCAGATTTCACTCAATACTTCGGCACTATTTCTTAATTCAGCAGTAATTGATTGATCAAATACTGCGTTGGAATTTGATTGAAAAATAGAGTTCCAAATAAGCTCCAAATCTCCTGGACTGCATTCTTTTAAAACGATTTTCAATGCACTAACTAAGTAAATTCTCGTCTTTATATTTTCTGTTTGTTTATAATTTTCAATTAGTAATCGTAAATTATCCATGTTTCTCTTGGTCATAATTCCAATGAACTTGGAAATTGCGCTTTTAACTATTTCCTCGTTGGTGATTGCTGCATTTTCTTCAAACTTACTAGCTTTAGAAAGTTGTACCGAATTGGCGTCATTCAAAAACTCTAAGAGCTGTGCAACTTGGATCAAGCTCAAATGCAGTGATTCTGAAATATTAGCCAAGTATTGAATATTGAATAGAAATTCATCGTTACCAGTGGATAGTTTATCTCCAAGTTGAGCAAGTAATTTCCGTTGACGACTTTCAATCTCATCCTGCAATTCATACTCTATACTAACAATTGCAAGAATCTTTGCACTTACAAATAGCGTAAGGTTTAATTCATGTAGCAAATACTCATACAAATCAGCCGTACTTTTACAAAGGGTTTTGAAAAGTTCGTATAGCGATGGAGCAACATCTTCTTCAATTCTTGAATTATTTATCAACTTAACCAATCTTTTGAGTAACTCTTCATTATGTGAATTGTCGTTCTGTACGAGAAATTTCAAAATATCAAATTCAACAGAAATTGGTTTTTCCCAGCTCAACACTTTAAGCATATTCTGAAGAAGCTCAAAAGAATTAGCTGGTATGACGCCTGATTCGAGCACTAATCTTAACAATTGCAAAGAAGATGTACTTAAAGAATCATCATTAGAAAGTAGCAAATTGCTAAGCTTAGAAAATAAAAATTGTTGAAACTCGTTATTTGGTTCAATATTTGAAGTTTTCAATAACACTATTAAATTCTCGATGATTGTTTTTGAGCAAGATTCAACTATTAAACTGCCTCTAAACGCATTTAAAATTTGCTCACTTGGAGCTAATTTGTGTAATAGAATTTCGCTGGAACATATGATACATAATTGAAGAAGATCAGAAGAATAAAACTTACTATTGCTGATTTTCGAAACCAATATATCCACTAGTACTGGTAAATTATCAATTTCATTTCCATTCCTTACCACTGCAGTTAACACCTTGATCGATTCCTTGATGACATTGAAAGATTTATCATTGAGAGACTCCTCTATATCTTGGCAAATATAATTTATAACATTGTCAGATGGGTGAAATTTTAGAATATTTTTATAAAAGTTAAGGTAATCAATAGACGACCGAGTGCTAACTTTCAATGCACTAAATCTATCAAATGTAACCTCAATAAGTTGCTTATCTTTCAAGCTTTCAACCAATTTCAAAATTTTTGGAAATTGATCAATTTTGCTTTCAATTAATAAATTATTCACAACTCTCTTTTTGATTTCTCCATAGTTATTCTGTTTCAACTCAATAATCTTGATGGCGGTTTTCATCGCCTCGCTAGAAACAAGATCATTTGAATCGTCAATTGGTAGTTTAGCTAGAATGCTATCTGGATCCGACATGGTGTGGGGGAACTTATCAATATATGAACTCAATACAATGGAGGATTGAAATCGTAATTTCCAAGAACCGTCGTTTTCAAAGTAATCATCGGCATTTTCGTCATCTGAAAACTCGATATTATCAGAATAAGCGTCTTCTTCTATCTCATCTCCCCCAGTACCGAGTGGATCAAAATTAATAAAATGAAAAATGATATTTAGAATCTCTTGTTGGTAGCTAGAAATATCGTTATTTGAATTAACCAAATCGTTCAATACGATCAAGGCATCTTCCTTCACGATATTTGACTCCAATATTTTATCGAAATCGATATCTTCATCTTGATATTGTTCTTGTGAGCTTAATGTTGAGCGGATTTCGCCATAGATTTGCTCTTGCAATTGAGTATCTATTACCAAAGGCGACTTGAAAATAATCAAGTAAAATTGAAATTTAACTGTGATGCTATTCCCTTGCAAAATATGGATAATAGCTCCATTCAAAATTGCCGATTCAGTAATGTATCTACATAACGATTCATAGCCTAAAATTGATAATTTACTGACAATCCCAAGTCCTTTGAACGAAGTTGCAATTAAAAACTTCGATAGATCTACCAATTCAGAATTGGATAATACTGACCCCAAATTACTAATTATATCATTCATAATTTCAAGACAATCCACCGAGATTGAATTCTTCAAACTTGGGATCAACAAATCGCAAATTTGTCTTTGGAACTTGGGAGTGAAAGTGGCAGAATCTTGTTTGTTCAAGATGGTTTTCAATGCCATATTGGGAATGGAGGTAGTGAATCCTTCTGTCTTCTCTTGCGCTACTTTGTTGAATAACTTGTGAATCACCCCTAACAACACGTCCGTTGGAACAAATCCTACCAACGGCTCGAACGAGTTCACCGCTTGTGACTGAACATCAGTGTTCTGATCTTGCAACAAGCGGAATAATACCGGGATAAACTGTTCGACATTCAGATTGTAAAACTTATAGTTTTCATTCTTCTGTTTCACGTACTTTTGGAAATCTTGCAACGCCATAAACCGGATGTCGGGATCTACGTCCATGGACTTGTCCTTGAGGACATTGAAATTGACTTCATACATTTGAAGCGTAGCAATTGATCGATTGGTTGGCAAGAATACCGTTTTACAGCACTTTCTCTATGAGGAACCTACTTCGCGGCGCTACCATTAACGATGCTACCATATCAGACCCAATGAAGAATGTAGTATTGGTGAAGTAGATGAAGTACAAACTATGTAGGCGTAATTGTAGTTGAGTGTATATTACAGAGTGATCTAAGGCAGTTACTTGTGGAAAATCTGGAAATGGGACGATTTGAATTGATAAACTGTACTGGAACGAGAGAACAATTGACAAAACTAATTCTTAGACTTTTTCTTTTTAGACTTCTTATCCTTTGGCTGTTTGCGAGCTTCTGGCTTCTTTTCGCCATTTGCAGACTCGGACTGGGCGTATCCTTCAATGATTGTGACTTTCTCTCCGTTTTCTTTAAACTTATCGGCATTGACTTCTTCAATAATCAAGTTGTCTTCTTGGTCGTCAGTGGCTTCTGGAAGTGGTTTGGATACAGATTCAGGTTGCACCAGTTCTTTGCCTTCGTTTTCATGTTCATTGTCTGACTCATTGTCTGACTCAGATTCGTTGTTCTGTACCTCTTGTTCAACTATACCTTTCAAGTCGACGTTTTCATCCGTCAACAATTTGATCAATGTTTTGCATTTCACGGCATAATCGTAATCAGGATCTTCTTCTTTTGGAGTAAGTTTCTTTTTTGGTTTTTCCTTCGTATCCTTTTTGTCCATGTCTTCGTTTTCTTTGATATTGTTAGCAGTACGAGATAATTGCCTTTCGGCATTTTCGTTGGCAATTTCAGCCAATTTATTCCATCTCTGACAAATGGCTTTGAAATCCTCAATTAATCTAGATCTTGAACTACCTTGTAACCCATCTAAATATAAGTGTAATGCTGAATCATAACTAGTGGGAATAAAGCGAATGTTTTTGATAATCCAATTCTGTTTCTGCTTACTAAACTTCCAGTTGGCTTTATCGTCGGAAAATTGTTTAAGGTATACTAACTGATCTGGCTCTGGAGGAGGAGGTCTTTCGTCCTTTGGTAACTTGACTCTCTTGGGAGGTTTCTTTGTGGTAGCATCATGTTCCTGAAGCAATTTTCTTTTCTGTTTGGCAATTTTCTTGATTTGCTTAGTAGTGATATGCTCATCGCTGATGTGGGTGGTAAGCGCTAACGGATCATTATCTAATTCTTGTTTGACTTGTAAACCTATTCGTTTCCAGGCTGGGATATGTTCGCTCATTGTTGGAAGAGTAAAGCAAAGATACGATTAAATGACAAACCTCGGCACTGTTTCAAAGGTCTTCTTTGACTTTCACTGCTCTTTGTATCACTAAAACGGCATTGTTTAACTCGTAACTAAACCATATCGAACCTACTCCAGTTTGTGTCCGGGTAACTGGAGATGCTCTTCGCAAAATTCTCACTATAAAAGTAGCTCCATTCCCACTATATAAAACAAGCTTAACAATTAACAAACTTTGAGAGAAAATGTCCTTCTAATAGCAATATTTAGTAATATACATTGGAAATTGAATATATACGTGCTGTAGAAATTTGCAGATGTGGGAATTACTTTGTTTACACTGTATTTCCTTTGATTAGTCTTGTCAGTGATTGATTGAATGTACATCGAGCTATATTAACAAATACATGGTTTGAGTCTGTTATGAGAGTTACTTGTAATAGATATAGAGATTGTATACATTTATTATATCCCTGGAGCGGTTAGTGTGGTGTGTGGTGTAGGCTGTATCGTTTGTACGGTTTAGTTGCACGCATTTGTAGGTAGTTGTTGTGTACATTGATAATGAAGAAGATTCGTTAACTATGGCAGCTATGTTCTAATTTTTTAAACTGTATTGAATTAATCTCTTATAGCCATCGATGGCATGTAACAAATCTTGATTCTCCACGTACTCATGGTCGGAATGAGCCACATGGATAGTTCCTGGTCCATATAAGTATCTTTTCTCCACTTTAATTGTCAAGTGCGGAATATCAGTTGCGTAAGCCAAAATTATGGAATCGAAGCCTGGAACTTCATAGTCGAGGAATTGTGGTTCGATAATTGGCTTCAAATGAAATTCTAATCCCTCTATATTTTCAACTTGTTCCCGCACTAATTTATCAATCGATTCAACGTCATCAGCTACCCTAATAAAAATCGACGCAGTAGCTTTTGCAGGAATAACATTTGCTGCAACACCTCCTTGGAATTCTCCTATGTTAATTGTGGATGGTCCCAATATCATAGATCTTGGTAAATCTAAATTCAAAATATTGTTAAGAACCGGAATCAAGATTTCACTAGCAGAAACACCTAATTCGGGGTATCCAGAATGGGATGCCACTCCGTTGGCTTGTAAATCAAACATATAATTACCTTTATGGCCAACTCCTAACTTTAATTCTGTTGGTTCACCGAAAATTGCTGAATCCCAACTAGCGTTCAACGAACGGGAAGCCTCGTCCATACCAATCCCATTCACCTCTTCGCCAACGACGTATAATAAGGCAACATCACCTTCGACAATGAGACCTGATTTTAACATGTCAATAAAACTAAGAATTTGGGTTGAAACGGAAGCTTTGGCATCACAGGAACCTCTTCCATAGATTTTTGAACCTTCGACTCCGTAAGGCAAGTATGGAGGTACTGTATCAATATGACTAGTTAAGAGAATCTTTGTATTTCTGGTTTTACCGATATAACCATAGATATTAACCCGATCATCGCTGACTTGGTTCGTTTCCACAGTCAACCCTAATTCTTCAAGGTACTCTTGTAAGTAGGTAGCCACATTCATCTCATTACCTGAAATTGACTCGATTTCTATTAACGATTTATGTAAATTTAATAAAGAATACCCATCCACTTTAAAATCAATTAGACTATCACCAAAGCTATGGTCATGAACATGATGCTTATTCTTACTATCAAACACCACCTGGTCCGTCCCCAACACTACAGATATCAAGAATATTCCTACAATTGAGAACAACGACTTCATCTTGCTTAAGAAATAGATAAATAATATGTCAAACAAAGTATTAATGCTTGAAGTAACGGAAAGTAAGTACTTATCGCCGAACACGACTTTTACGATAGAAAGTTACCTCTTTACAAACTGCCACCCCCATATTTATTGGGGATGTTGTAAGTTGTCGTGCATATTCTACAATCTTTTTATGACTCTGGGAACACGAACCTTTCAATAGCGGTTGTCCAATTACGGAATGTTGTTGCGGGCAAAGAATTCACGAGTGGTCTAACAACATTTCACTCCCCATCATAGTGGTTAGTCATGCATGATAACGAATGATTCGGGCGTTGGGATATACGAAACGATATAAATAGCCAACGAGTTCCAAAATCTATTTGTAGATAACGGTAGACTAAGTTTGTAAATTAAAATGTCAATTACTATCAGACCTGTTGAACTTAAAGATAAACAAGAATGGATTAACCTTTGGAGTGGTCCAAAAGGTTACATTGAATTCTATGAAGCTAGCCATAGGATGACACCCGAAATTACTGAGTTCACTTTTTCCAGATTTCTTGATGAAAAAGTACCGATGTATTCAGCTGTTGCAGTAGACGATTCAACTGGGAAAATAATTGGGTTTGCTTCGTATTTGACTCATTTAAATACCTGGACCTTTGAAGATGCGTTATATTTGAACGACTTGTTTGTTGCTGAAGGTACTAGATTAAAAGGTACAGGGAGAAAGTTGATTGAATATGTTTACGAACAATGCGATTTATTAAATTGTAAAAAATGTTATTGGTCAACTCAATTTGAAAACCATAGAGCCCAATTATTGTATACTAAAGTTGGTAAAAAATCTGGCTTTTTAACGTATAGAAGACCAGATGCTGACGGAAACTAACTAACCTTGTTTAAGGAAAAGTTAAATGTGATATTGTTTTAGAGTAATTGATAGGTGGTACAAGTATGAAAGCTTACGTTAAATATATATTAAAAGATTGGTACACATTATTTCTATTAGTTAGTCTGTTTCATTATTTGTCTTCGGAAGTTTCTTCAGATTTGTTCTCGGTGGACTCAGCTTGAAGCGCCTGTTGAGCTTCACGATTCTTAACCCAATTATCCCATTTCGATTTTAAATCTTGAGCAATTTCATTAGCAGTCTCTTCTTTATTAGTCGAATTTGCCATCTTATACATGGCTGTAGAAGCATACCTAAAAGAGTCTGTGACATAACTTCCGTATTGTTGAGGTACCATTTGTATAACGAGTTCTTCCAATCTTTGCAGTTGCTCTAAAGTTGGTAATTCAGATTGAGTCAATTCCCCACTAGCATTATCCACCTTGGTGACTTCATTAGAAACTTGATTAGTATTATCTGACATTTTTAGTAAAAATAAACAATTTTATATTTCTTTAAATAACTAGGTAAATTTAATACACATATATGTAAACCAATCTAGTCAACACGTAACACTTTTCTAACCTCATCAACCATTCTTAGTCAATTTACCTTATTAGGTTAGAGATCCTAATTAGGTAATGCGTAGAATCTTTGAGAACACTTCCTACAAGTGCTCGAATAAATATGGTTCACACACTACCGTGAAAACCCCTGTTGACTGCTCAATTCAACTAGCAAGACAATTATTTGTCATTAGTTTCAGTTTTACCAGAATTAAGCTTGCCCAATAAATCCTTTCCCAATTGAGACTTTTCTTCAGGAGTCATTTTTTGTAATTTTGCAAATCCTTCAGATAAATTTTTTTGTAAATCATCTTGGTTAATTGAATTTGGATCGACACCCAATTTATCAGTTATTATTTTTCCTAATTCACCAAACGATTGCTGGTTATCCGAATTTTCTGACATTGTATTAGCTTTATTTTGTTAGTATATAATAATTGATATTTATTTTCCAATTATTATTTCTTTAACAAGATTAATTCCTTGTGCTAAGGAAATCTCCTTCAATTTATATAGCAATTTTTTCAAATCTAATCACGTGATTTATCTCCAGCATAAACGATTCATGAAGCAATCGAGTAACACTGTGATTGTAAGCGATTGGGATGAGACGATTACCGTTGAAGACACCATTAGCGTGTTGGGAGAAGTGCCTTATCGATTAAATTTGAAAATTGAACCCAAATTTGCTCATTTCACCAAAATCTATTTAGGTGCTTATCAGGAATATGTGGAGAAGTTCGGTGATGTAGCAAGTCTTGAGCAAGAGATTGAGTTTCAAAGAGGTTTAGACAAAGTTGAAATGGTTTCTATCAATGAAATCGAAAGATTGAAACTCTTCGCTGGCATTTCGAAGGACCAATTTCAATCATGTAGCAGCCAAATTAAGTTAAGACCTGGATTCATTGAATTTGCCAGAAAATGTAATTTAGAAAATATTCCCTTAATTATCTTATCGATAAATTGGACTAAATTGATTATGGAGAAAATATTCAAACACTATGATATTGAAGCTACTATTCTAACTAATGAATTTGAATTTGAGAATGATATCTCAACTGGAAACTGGCATAAATCTATAAGTATTCGTACTGGTATTGATAAATTAGATCAATTATATGATATAAAAGAAAAATACAAAAATAATCGTATTGTCTATATCGGAGATAGCTCAACAGATTTATTATCATTATTGCATAGCGATATTGGCATTGTAATGGATTCCGCATCCGTGGTAAAAAAGCTAAATCGATTAAGTATTCCATACCATCAATATTCTTCAATTTCGGAACTTCCCAACTCATCAACCCTATTTCAAGCAAGTTGGCCAGAAATTAATGATTTCATATTTCACAAAATGTAAGTTGCAAGACTACATGCAACCGACGGTTTCTTCGCCTATTGTTGTTACCTATGGGGAAGGAACATAATAGTTTCCATTCAATCGTAGACATTTCTGTTTTCAGACACAATAGAGTACATGGGTGTACTATTGTGTTGTCTGCAACCAAGTTCAAAGTTTCAGGTTATGTCATCATAATGTAAGTAATTATGTAGGGAAGAAATTATTAATTAGACTAAATGTACAAGGCATCCTATTAATAAAATACAATAACAGAAAGTCACAGGGCAATTGCAAAACATGTACAAGCCCCATGTATTTTATGTATTAAGCTACACTTGCTAGTTGCCCTGGTTTAAAGTTACAAGAAATACATGTACAGCAAACATGAAAAAATCGCATTAATTTATCATTAATCGTAATCCAGAAAACTGGCGAGCTTACTTGTATATAAAACGGAATTTCATGTATGAGTTGTGATGTTGCTACCATCTGCACATGGACTTCTTAATTTATTATTGCCAATTGATAAAATATTGAACGGAGTTTAGGATTTCATACCGTATGCTGATTTCAAATGGTTTATTATTAACGTAGGAACAGCGGAATATTTTAATGTTGGAGTGTTCCAATGCACTTTTTTACATGAATTTCATTTCATTGCTTTTGGGTTTGATTATTGTCATCCAGGTTTACAATTATTGAGCTGACAAAAGTACAAATTGAAGATTCTTCCATCTTCTTACTGTGTATCAACCTTGTCGGACTCAAATAGCCTAATTAAACTAGAACTGTAGAAAATAGAAGAATCTCATCAACAATATTTTGCTCATATTCCCGACTATTAAAGCCGTTTTCGCTGGTATTCTTACTTAGTAACTATTGCTACATTTTGATAGTTTTTAGTACAGTATTACTACACATTAAATTAATCGTAAATCTAGCTAGAGTATCTGATTTATTCTCGACTACCTGATTATCGATACATAGGCTGTGGATAAGCGTGGATAGGGTAAGCGTAATATCCTGGAGGAGGAGGAGGACCTTGAAAGTGACCATTTGGAATCATTGGTTGATTTGGACTCCTATATAATGGTGCTCCAGGTGGGGGTGGAGGTTGATAGTAGTATGGATTTGCAGGTCCTCCGTTTTGTAATGGTGGAGGTGGTTGGTTTGTCCATTGTCCGCTAGCCTGTAAAGGATGTCCTTGTGGAGATTTGTCAATAAATGTTGTTCCCATTGGATATACTTGTGGGTGTGGAGGATAGTTTGGAGATTGGTGTTGTGGTGCATGTTGTTGTATTGGCTGGTTTCCAGGAGATCCGTGTTGTGGCAGCTGCAGCTGTCCTTGTTGTTCTTGTGTAGCTTGGTGTTCTACTTGTGGTTGACTTTGTTTTTCTTGCTGTTGTTGTTGCTGTTGTTCTTGTTGATATTGATTATTGGATTGCCCATGAATAAATTCAATTCTTTCACTGGGTAATAATGCTACCAAGTCACGTAACAAATAAGAAGGGACATTAGGTGGTTCTCTCAATGGAGGAATTGGACATTCCCTTTTACTTGCATCTGCCAATAATGCAGCTCTTTCCTCAAATATTTTAGCTTGTTTTAAATCACCAATTGCTTTAAAGCAAACAGCAGATCTATTACAGGCGTCAGAGGCATCCATTAACTGGTCATCGCAACGTTCATAAACACACGACAACCCATCCCATGCTGTAGCAGTACCAGGGGACCCTTCTTCCAATTGTAATCTTAATGCTTGGGAATAAGCTGCTAATGCATCTGGTAATTGTTTTAACTCAAGATAGAGCTTACCAACAGCTAGCCAAGTAATTGGAGAATTTGAAGCATTTCTCAAAGCTAATTGATAGGCATCGTAGGCTAATCTAGGTTGTTCTAATAATGAGTAGGCTTTACCTAATAGGTACCAAGGTAAAAAATCACCGTCAGAATTAGTTGTAGTTGCATCTTTTTCTTTATCTAGATCCACAATTTTTGATAAGATTGATATCGCTGACTCGACTTGGTGTAAATTTTCTTTGCCATCTTCGTTTTCCAATAACAATAGATAAGCATGAGTCATTAATATTCTTGGAGAATTTCCAATAGCTATTTCAGCTTGTTCACATGCTTGGATAGCACCAGCGATGTCATTGTCCCTTTCTTTTGCAGTGGCCAAGGCACACCAAAGAGCAGTATGTTCGTCAATTCTAGACAATGGAGGAGTAGGCAAAGATAAAGTGGCAGTCAATTCTTTGATTGACAATTCAATGTTACCATCAGCAGCTGCAATTGCAGCTAATTCTGCGTGGGCAGCTCTAGATGTTTCTATTGATTCCAAATCTGAATCTGAAAGTTTTGCAAGGTTTAATTGTTCTAATGGCAATAATTCCAAACAATGCTGCAAAGCTTGTTGAGCTTGTTGTCTTGAACCAGCCCGAATTAAAGTTTGGGCGGATAACAACCATATAGATGGATCGTTTGGATTTAATTGGATAGCTGATTGGATAGCTTGATGCGCTTGGTCATTCAAGCCAATCAAAAGATAACATTCAGATAATTCCTTAAAGATAGCTGAGTTTGAAGATAATTTGGGATTAATTTCCAATGCTTGATTTAATATTTCGATTGACTTTTGACAGCCAGTAGCTTGATTTGTATTGGAACATTGCAATCTCAAACAATATGACAATCCACACAATGCTGATATGTTGCTATTGTCATGAGATAATGCTTGTTCAAACGATTTTATTGCCAAAGCTAGTAACCCGAAAGAAGTAGCACATTTTCCACAAGAAATCCACGTATCAATGGCCAAATTGGAGTAGGATATTGTAGATGGAGATGACATGATTTTGGTGGTGAAACTAAATGGTATAAAACGTAAAATACAACAAAACCACCAAATATTACGGTGGAGGGAAACGGAATGGGACTGGCAATTAGAACACCGAGTATGACGTTTCAAATAAAGTTAAGATGGATGTAAACACACTTGAGTACAGCTTGGAAAATAGAATAAGAAATTGTCTGATAACAATAAACTTGTAGTATAAAATGAAAATATGTTGGTAGAAAAAAAAACTATTTTAATCAATAAAACGATGAAAAGTATTAATGGGAAACTACTGATTAAAAAATTTGAAATTTGAATGGTGTATAATAATAATTTATGCAAATGCAAGCAAAATATGTATATGCATATAATACTAATTTAACTATACATAATAATACAGATCCTAATGGAAAGGAGAAACGCAAGCGCCATCCCAACATCCAAGCCTTGAAAGGATCACTAGTTCAGCGTAATGGAGAATGCGTTCATACTGCGTTGCTACTGCGTTCATACAGCAAGAAACTTGTTGATATTATCGCGAGGGTGCTCGTGGTCATTGAAGCGAACATCCATAGTATCTTTCTTTTGGTTAACCATTTGGATTTGCAGTGATGTGGCAAACTTAGCAGAGGAAAAACTACAATAAAAAGGACTTATTAGATAAGTTGTGAAAATAATGTACGACGTCCCATTGGTTTGTCGTTGGTTGAACAGTAACTTGGCTGAATAAATTTCATACTACTCGTCCTCATTTACAAAATACGGATATTATTTTCTTAGAATCTGTTGTCAATATGCATCTTTCATAATATTTTACATTTTCTTTACCAATTTAAGTTATAATTTCGAATATACCTGCACATTGACCTAGTATATTATTATGATAAAACGGTTTACTAAATTATGTAATGCAAGGAACTAGACGAAATTTATGTATGTAACCCTATAAGAGACCTTAGCCTGATGCATGCAAAATATACTACACATCACTTAACTCCATATATCATCTATTTGATGACAATTATTCAATTTTCTAAATAGGTTTATTTACACTCTACGTTTCTTATATTCTGCTGTTATAACTAATTACAAGAATTAAACATAGAACTCAGTCACTCACTTTCACCTCAATTTATTTCCCTTTATAAACAATTCATGTACCGAAACCACATACGCAACAATGCATGGGGCAATTGCCACATATTCCTAATTTAGAACAATACACGCATCTCGGTACCTTTAATAGTACATGAGAAATGGCTGTGAGATGCGCATTTATACCTCAATAATATCAAAAAATCCTCATTATGGCACGCAATTCTAGAAAATTTAAAAAATAAACAATCGAGAAGTATCTTTCCGTGTTTTTAGTATTGCTCCGGTGTTCACTTGTGACGCTATTGAAATTTTGCCCATTTTAAACTCTAAACATTCACAAAACTAAAGTATAGTAAAATCACTATCTACTAGCATTATTGATTGTAGGAAGACTTAAATTCAAACTCTTCTATGTAACTCCCCTTCTGCACATATTTTTACTTAATAGTCATATGCTATTTATAATAATCATGACCCTAGCCACCATGTTACTGCACAAAATTGAAACAATTCTGTAATTGTAAATCCCTTAAAAATTGTCACGCGGTTTACATAAAAAATACTTGCTAATTAGAAAATCACAATAATTAAAATTGTAACTTGCGATAGCTGCAGTGAATTAATTAATAAAAGGGCAGTTGTACAAATTGTTTATTTTTGGCACGATAAAAATTTTTTCTACGTGCACCCGAATAGGAGTAAATGTAAGATCTTCATGTAGTGAGACCATTGTTCATCGGTAAAGTATAGGTTCACTCATTATTTTTACGTATGTCTATTGCAGCTGGATCATCACAATTGGAAAGAAAACCAAATAAGCAGTCCTAATTTTTTAAAAATGAGCAATACCTTTATCCACTTCTTAGAATTTGTAGCTAATGAAAATATTATAATACCAGTTACTAATATTTTTCGTTGAGCCATCAATTCATGCATTTCCCTGATATTTCTTCTATTTCGAACCATGCAAGGTAATGTTCTTTGTCAGTATGTAGGATTGTTAAAAATAATGAGTTTTTAATATTTTCTCCATTGTATTGAAACTTTTTGGGATATGGTATTTTCAAAGCATTAGTCGAAAATAAACGAACTATATTTAGCAACACCAAATCGGATTTACCTCATTATTGCTAGTTACCTATCAATTTGGCCGTTTATCACATAAATAGGTGTGCTTGTATTTGCCAAAAACCCTTTCTGCTGCATTATTAGAAGTTTGCACTTCAAATTTGTATAATATCCGTCTTTTTGAACTTCCCCGTGGTTATAAACTCACATTTTTTACAAAACTATCCAATGGCCAATATTTTTTCAATCCTTTCTTTTATGCTCATTGAATATCAAGAATCTTCCTAACGTATACGGTGTCATACAAGTATATTGAAGTCGTCATCAAATGGAACCCCATTTTAATTTCCTCCAACTTGCCAATCTCCGATTAGCATTCGGTAACGCGCTCGGTCCGCGTTGTTATTTTTGAACCTGGCATTTCTCTGTATAGAAACTTGTTTGCTGGCCATAAATCGTGCACATGTATTTTGCTTTGTGGTGTTTTCCAAATTATTTGTCAACTTGTATATGCACGTATTTCACCGCGTGACTTGTCACGTAACCTCATCTCGAAGTTGCTACCATGAACTTGGTTAATGGAATATACCATCGACAGCATCGTAGTGCTGTGAAGTATAGGCCCCTAGGATAATGCTAATACGATCGAACCGCGTATGGAGAGGTTTGTCCAAGTTTGAATTGGCTGGTGTTGAAACTGCCCTATTTAACCATAATCGAACAATAACCTTTTCACCTTACAAGAGACATGAAGGTTGTACAGTGTCATTCAAATCGATAACTCAGTCAAGGAATGCTGCCACTTTGTCGTCTTCATTATTAAGTAATCTTTCTAGATCATGTAAGTCCTGTGGAATTAAATTACAAACTAAAGACAAACTGCTCCCAGGATATTACATTTGCAACAACACAAAAACCGATAGAAAACCATATAAAAAGCATGAAGATGAGGTATTTTCCAGACATTTAAATCAGCTTACACTCGAGGATCAAAAATTACTAACTAACGATAATGAAAACCTATTAGATACTATCCATGTTTATCAAAAACCTCAATCTTTGACTGAAAAATTGAACTTGCCAACTGCAGTGGAATGTATTAGATGTAGAGATGCTAGTTTTAGATCGAGGTTTCCAAAATTAACTCAGGAGTTCCCCATGAAATCTGTTGATGATATTATGACCAGTATACCTCCCAATTCTAATCTCGTTTATATTATAAACGGTCAAGATTTCCCATTGTCTATTGATCCACAAATCTTTAAGTATAAATCCCCTCAATCAATTAAATTTGTCCTTACAAAATCCGATTTATTATTTGAAACCAATGCGTTATCACTAAAGTATGGCTTGACTTTTATTCAAGACTATTTACATTCCAAATATAATGTACCTCATGAAAATGTATTTATAGCTAGTGGAAAAACAAATTGGAATATGAAAGATTTGTTTAAGTTCTTGGATAACAATAGTTACGTTATTGGTCATGTTAATTCCGGAAAATCCTCCTTAATTAAATCTTTGTTATACCTACTTGAGAAGAATAAATTGGTCAAACCAACAAAGTTCTCTAAAAGACAAATTGTGAAGCAAGAAAAGTTACAAGATAAATTAATTAATAGTGAGGTAATGAATACTGAGAGTAGGTCTCAAAAGATGAAAAGGGATAGAAAAGTTGAAGATTTGATAAAACAAAAATTAGGACCAGGAGTCTCCTACATGCCTGGGTTTACTAGAGGATTTATTGAGATTGTTTTAGGTGAGGAGTTTGCAGCGGATGCAAAAATAATTTATGATGTTCCAGGCTTCACAAGTTCAGGGAATAACCATGATATGTGCAATTTGGTAACCGATCTAACCAGATTGAAGCCGTTATCCAAAGGGGTGAAAGTCTTTGATCATGGGTACTATTATTCTCGATATAACACCATTAAAGGATCTCAATGTTTAACATATGGAGGTATAAACTATTTGATACCTCCAGAGGAGTCAATTTATCAAATTAGAAATTGTATCAATTCGTCCTATGAAATTTTTAAGAATTTGGAAACTGCCAAAAAGCTCTCTACAAGCTTAAAAGATTATCCATCATTAGTTGAAAAATTTTTGACAAACCATGATGAGGAAACATTTACATCATTGCGCAGATTTATTATTCCTCCTCACTATGGTTCTTTCGATTTGGTATTGCAGAATATTGGGCATATTAATCTTATTCCAACTGGAGCTAAAAAGAACAATCAGCCCATGATTTTGTACTTACCTATAGGAATAGAAGCAATTATTAGGCAACCAATAACAAATTATATTGCCAAATCGTTTACAGGCAAAGATTCAAATAGAAATCCGTTAAAGAAAGAGAATTTTCTTGGAAAGAGTACTTTTGCTCTACGTCATTACAGTAATAAGCAACCATTTTATTCTAAATTGATTCCAAGCCAAAAATTTGATGATGGTGCGGTTCAACTTGAATCGGATTACAAAACGATTACAGAATGGATTTCGAACGCAAGAGACGAAAACATCGAATATAATGAAAGTACAATTATGGATGAAAACAATAAATACAAGTACTGGGTAGAATAACGGGTTACTGGGTGTAAATAGCGAAACAATGAAATGTACATATAGTGAAAGGGGTAGAGATGTGCGCAAAACGTAACATAGATGTAATAAATTCTGCGTAGTGCCTTTGCAAGGCTGTGTGGCAATACCATTGTTGAACATCTACATTATACTAACTGCTACTGGTGCCTTAAGATTTGGGGATCGAACTTTACAAATACTAGAAACGGAAAAGAAGCCATATTTTCGATTATGCTGTATTTTGTCAAATCTCCCTCTGTATTTGCCCATGTGGTCGGAAACAAATTGATACTAGATCATGTAGGATCCGAGCAAACAGGATTTTGCACGAAATTACAGAAATTCTACAAAAATTAACGAAGTCCCCTATAATTATTTTAATTTCATTTAGATCATGATTTGTCACTAGAAAATAGAGTTTATTTCGTACGTAGCATGGCAAAACTTCGAAGCTAAATAAATAACCTGCAATTACGACGAATTGAAATCTACAAATTAGAGTCTCTACTAATATCACAATCATTAGATTGCCATTCACTCAAAGTAAGTTTGCCGAGCATCTTATATTGATGATTCATTAGATTGTTACACAAAGTAGTTATCGTAACATCAAATCCGAGTAAGTTATGCACAGGTTCATATATAATGACCCAATCACCGTAATGACGCGATTCATTGGGCTTTAATGCCTGTCAAGTAGAATTTGCACAACATTGTTCAGCAAATACCGACGACTACAATTGGAAAAATTAATTTCCTATGAACATCAACAATGGCAAATTTCATTGGGTGCACATTGTATTTCTGTGCCTGGTTCAAGTTGTCTTGTACTGTGATGTTTCCATAGCTGTGGTTCAATTGTAGTGTACAGTGACCGTTGCTATGCATGTACTACTGTATTGTGATTATTGTTCAACCGTGATGGAAGGAGGTTAAAATTATTAACGCGAAGCGCAAAAATCATTAAAACAAAAACATTGATGTACGATACTTATTAAACTTGAAGGTTACATAGTTTATATAGCTTATCCGGTTTCATGTAAATTATTTCTTCTTTTTTGACATTTGAATTGACCTTTTTCATTCATTATTATTAGATAATATAATGTTACGCTCTGGATCTTTTTATGTTAAGACTGAAGAAAAAGAATCCAAAAGAAAATCTTTTCTAACATTTAGAAAGAAGTCTAATATTGATTTGAACGTGAAACATGATTCAAGAGCTTTATCAAATTCGATTTCTACCTCTAATTTATCTTCAAAATATTTACATTCTTTGGAAGAAAAGGAGAATCGTTTACATAAACGATCTTCTTCCCCTAATTTGAATAATCTTCCAATTAGACAAATGAATAAAAAACCTTTATCGGTTTCAAATCTATACCATTCAAATAATATTAGTCTGATAAGTGAAAAAGTTTCACCAAATATTAAATCAAATACTACTAATACTCCAAATCTAGATAATGATACCATTTCCATCTCATCTAAACAACTAACATTGGCTTCTTCTAAGTTTTCCCCTGAAACTACAGATTCCTTTTTTGATTCATTATCTCAGTTAACTGATTTTGAAGTTGAAAGTACCGAAGCTGATTGTTCAGTGTTGTCTCTGAAAACTCCGGTATTTGATAAAAAAGTTACATATAATCATAATTCACAAACAGAAAACTTATCATTTAAAAACAAAAGTGATGAGTTTATGTTCAATTTTTCAGAAATTGAAAATATCGTGGTACTAGCTGTCAGTGGTAAACAAGTTACTCAATCAACCGTAGATATAGATTATTCCCTGGTTTTCACCGATGAATACAACGAAAATATTTCTTTCTAATTAATATTAAGAAAAATAGCTACATATATATGTACATAACGACTAACGATAATACCTAATACACTTCAAAGCATATACAAAACAATCTGTAAGATTATTATTTTGAAACATGAGAATTGTTAACAGTCCACATCCATTTGCAGATTGATTGATTCATTTAGAAGTTCTTGGGGTTCTTTTAACAAAGGACTGAACAAAAATATTGTAAGCCTCATGTTAGTGGCCCTAAATTCATTTATTAGCTACTAGCTGAATCTGATTAAATATTAAAAAATGCGATTTCTGTGGATCGAACACAGGACCTTCAGATCTTCAGTCTGACGCTCTCCCAACTGAGCTAAAACCGCACACTTATGCTCTTTATTGTTGGGTGCTTCTATGTAGTAGAGCCTATTTGACTCTATACCTATAATTAGAATAGTCAAAACATAATCTTCTTGAAGATCTACTTTTGTAAAAGACTGCTTCATATATGTAAAAAGGTCAAATTATGCTGGTGTTGGTGCTTTTATACAATCTATAATATTCCGTAAGCAGTATTGTTTTGACTTTTGTAGGACATAACCAACTAAACACTTACATCTTCCACTTTAATGAATTTAGCAAAATAGTTTGAAATTTCAGCATGTTTAATCCTGTGAGACTCTATCTATACTCAAGGAAGTGTTTATAGGTAGATGTTTTCCAAAGCACTATCTGAATTTCCATTTTTATCTCATTAGGAGTATTTTAGATATTGTCAAGGATTTCAATCTTATTGCCTGAATTCGAAATACACTACAATTTCAGTAAATGCTTTCTCCTAAATAATAAGCTAGTTAAATGCCAAAATCATCCACTTCTACTCTATCGACGCTTATTCAACAGAAACAATACGCGAGAGATAAAATTTGTTCGAAGTGTTAACTCGTTCAATAATTGCCATAAGATCATCAATTTTCAGTAAATTCTATTTGAGGCAACAATTAGCCTAATTTCAGGTACTGAAAGTTTCCCAAAACGGCATGTTTCATACCAGAATTTTAACCCTTAAATATAAACTACTATTCTTGAAGAGAAAACCTCACGTAACAGATAAACCAACTTCAAATGTGTACATGTACATCCCCGTATCACTCGTTTACTTATCAATTCCCATAGTTTCTTCAACATTTGATGGAATAGATTCAAATAGGAAAATCTGAAAAAAACTTAAAAAGGGTTTAATCCTAGCTCTAGCCCCCGTGGGGTAAGTTAAAATTGCGTTTGCTTTTTATTGTGTTACCATACAGAAAGCACACATACCTCATGCGTTCTCTCTATTGTGCGATATGACTAAGTTGGAAACCTAATGGTTGTGCAACCAGGTTGTATCATCTTTATTCAGAAATAATTCCTGCATTCCACCAAAAACGTCGTCAGATCGATCCAAGATGTAAATTAAAATGGGCAACACGCTTCATTCTGTTAATATTTTAGGGTATAAGAATATAATCACACGAAAATTCTGTATCTATATTTATTTTCATAATCTTTTGAAATTAGCAAGTAGAAACTTGGAAATTTATCTGCGTTCAAAGAAGTTACTTTGAAAGATCATTGGTGTGTACATAGGGTATTTTGAAGATCTGATTGTAACGGGATTTAATCCAAATCCTCCAATTCCTTCCCAACTGCGGAATTTAGGTCCAAATTTCGATTATTGTAAAAATTTCTTTCATATAAAAGATCATTCAAATTACATTACCGTGACTATTTTGTGTATATTTTATGAAATACGTTTTCAACCGAGCAAATTCAGGGGAACAGATAATATTTTTCAAGATGCGATGCGAAAATACGATCCTGTGAATTGAGATCTTGCTAAATTTAAGTTTTGGGCTGTTTTCTTAGTAATTGGCACAAAGTATTGCAATTGCTCCCTTTCGAAATAATAACTAGATGGATAAAAATATCACCATCAATGGAACAATGTGGTCTGGTTGCTACATGATATCGGATATTAAAGAGTCGAGGATGCTTGCTAAAAACTTGAATAAAAACTATAATCCTTTCATTTAAGTTGCGTACATATACTAAAAGTAAATATATCGGGAAAACATGCCAATTGAAACAAACTAACTCAAATCCAGCTCAATTATATTTTCATCTCACCAGGTTTGGAATATAAAGCAGTTCCTATTTATTGCAATTCGGTAACAATTGCAATAGCTACGTGAAGGTAGCAATCATATTTGTGGCTGAAGTACGTTTACAATTATATTAACTGACTTAAATTATTAACTAATAATAAGATTTGAATGCAAAAATAAGAAGAATTCAAAAATAATAGCACTGCAAAATACTAATGCATGGTCTAAAAGTAAATTTACACGCTGAAAGCAATAGTTACGTAATTTATCTTACATTCGATTTTCACGAGGGTTTGGCGATATTTCGCAATTAATCATAAAAACAAATTGTTTGTAATTTGGCAAGACCAACATGCAATTAAACAAAAAAGCCAGTAATATAATATTCCTGCTATAGCCATGGATTTAATATATCTATGATTAATAAGGGTACTAACTTCACCTAACAATCGAACGAAACCTCTAGAGACATACTTGATTTGAACAATACCTGCATTCAAGAAATTATAATCCCTTGATCAATTTTTGGATATATTCGCGCCCCAAATAGAAACATTTGCTATTCTAATTTCAGGACACACCAGCAAACTAACGTAATGCATATCAGAATTATTTTAATGGGATACAGAACTAAAATTCGTAAAAAGTACGTGACCAAGCAAATTCCGAAGAGTAACCTAACTTAAATATATTTTGAGTACAAGTACTACTTGTAAGTATATACACAAAACTTTCGTTAAACAACAAAACAATCTAAACACATCCGAGGCTAAACCCAAAGTTCTTTATGATTCCAGCCATGCTGCCGTTTACGCAATTCGTCTCCAACCTATTTTCTTTGCCAGTCACAAACTAAGGAATTATTATTTAAGGCTATACATACAACATGAAATCTCATAATATTTTTAAACCTCCACATATGCAAGTTCCTAATTCGTAACATATATTGCCATATACCCTGACCTCATAAATAACTATATTCCTTAATTCAAGACGATATAAAAACATATCACAACTCCCAAATATTTAACAACTTGCTTACAAAGTCATACTTATTTTTTGAATTTCATTCGTTTATATCTCCAGAAAGAAAATGTTGATTTCGAAGTTATTGTTTGTTGTCACATCAGTGATCACAGCAGTTAATGCTGTAACTATTACTCAAGATACTACTAATCAAGGTACTATCAACTTATCTATTGGAGATATAACTATTGATCCAAATGTTTATTGGTCTATTTGGAACAATGCGCTTTCCAGTTTCACTGGTTCCTTAAATGTAGGTTCTGGTGGTGGTCTTTACATTTCTTCTGATAATAATTTAATTGGGTTAACTGTTTCGCTTGCTGGTATTATTAACACTATCACCAATGCCGGTACTATCTCGTTTAATTCTGCTGCTTCTTTGACTGCTCCAACTTACTCTCTTGTTGGACTCTCGTTTACTAACACAGGTTCTTTGTTTATGGTAGCCAACGGTGGGATTGGAGTTCCAGTTATGTCGATTACCTCTGCCACATTCAACAATCTGGGATTCATGACATTCTATCAAACCGTTAAATCAACCGGTGTGGTAGCTCTTGGTGCACCTGCTGGATCAATTACCAATACTGGTGATATTT